>JAKOOJ010000002.1:136143253-136708253 GCA_022577455.1 Arizona elegans | reverse complement strand
GAAAGTACAATCTTCTGAGAATACTGAATAAACATATTGTGATGTAGCGTGTGAGCATATTTTATGGGAATAGATTGTTCAGTTCTTATTAGTGACTTTCTTTATGAAAATGAAATTGGCAGTGCAAAACCAACGTTCAAGAAAGTTGGAAAAAGAAAACCAAAGGGGAATGGAACTATTTATATAATCACACGTTCACACAATTTCCATTACGGTTACTAGTACGGGCTGAAATCTTCAGCAGTGACTTCATCCCAGGAAACCTGGGAAGCAGATATATCAGGGCTTAAGCAGGCTGCCCCTCTGTCCTGTATATAACTTGCTGCCTACACAGGCTAATGACAGACTATATGTTTTCAGTAACTTTCTAAAAACAGGAAAATTACATGTAACAAACGTTTTTTCTTATAAATGTAAGAAACAGAATTTTATTCTTTCATTCTCTCCATTTCCTGTTAAAATTAATAATATGATTGGTTTGCTTATTTGTTTTTCACCATACATATGACCACAATTGAGCCCAAAATTTATGTTGCTAAGTGAAACATGTGTTAAGTGAGTTTTGGCTCTTTTTATGGCCCTTCTTGCCTCTATCGTTGAGTTAATCATTGCAGTTGTTAAGTTAGCAACATTATTGTTAAGTGAATCAGGTTTCCCCAGATTCTTGTCTTTGCTTGTCAGAAGGTCACAAAAGCTGATCACATGCAACCGACACAAATATGATTCAGTTGCCAAGGTCGGTAAGTGTGAAAAATTGTCATTTTTTTCAGTGATGTTATAACTTTGAAAAGTCACTGAATGAACTGTTGTAAGTTCAGGCCTACCTTCACACTAATTTTTTTTATGATGACATCTTCCAAGGGAAAATATTGTTATATTCAAATAGAAATTTCCTAGATGTTTTTGTCTGGAGGATAAAGGTAGTGTTTACTCATTCACCATAGGATTCCCATTGCTCTTTATCTGCCCAAATTGGTGAGAGTGGTATAGGGAAGGGTGAAAAAATTAAATATATTTTTGTCTTGGTGAACAGCATCTATCAAGAAGAAATATACCATTTAACTAGGAAATCTGTAGTCAATAGAAAAGAGATAGCGGGACATTTATTAGGAGCAAATAATATCAGTGAGGATAACTGTTTGGTTTGCACCTGAATGCAACAATTTCCAGTTTCAGATTTTTATACAAAGTGAAAACCAGTTATCCCTTAAAATTTGCAAAGCAAACTGTCAATCAAAAATAATAAAATTCTGCACCAGGTATGTCATATTGCATTGCATTGGTTATGGATGACCGCAAAGACTATATTTAGAATTTTTTTCTTTTATATAACATGCTTAGAAAAATCTGCAGAAAAACACAAATTTTAATCAATATTACATTACCAAAACAAGAGAATTAAGAATTTTAGTCAACGGTTACCAAAATAAGAGAATTAAACTTAACAATGCAAAAATGGAAAACTCATTTTTGAGTATTTCAGTCCTCCCTAGAAGCAAAAGCAGAATAAAAGTAAATTTATCATGATTAAAGTGTTGGACCAAAATCAAAGGAGAGCCAACCCCAACTCCACCCTCAGCCAAGGAAAATCACTGTGTGGCCTTAAGGTTGTCGTACTCTCAGCTCAGAAGGGAAAGGATGCCTACGTATGCCAGCTTTTGCTCCTAGAGGAAAGTCAGGATGTCAATCTAACCAATATATATTGGTTAGATTGGAAGCTGCATTGGCTTCCAGTGGACTTCTGGGTGCACTTCAAGGTGTTGGTGATCACCTTTAAAGCGCTCCATGGCTTAGGTCCGGGGTACTTACGGGACTGCCTTCTGCCACCAATTGCCTCCCACCGGCCAGTTCGCTCCCACAGAGAGGGCCTCCTCAGGATGCCGTTGGCCAGACAGTGTCGGCTGGCGACCCTCAGGGGGAGAGTCTTCTCTGTGGTGGCACCTACCCTCTGGAACAATCTACCCCCAGAGATATGAGTGATCTCCGACCTACGGACTTTTCGTCGGGCCCTAAAAACCTATTTTTTTCAGTTACCCGGGCTGTACTGATTTTATGGTTGGTTTTAAAATTTGATATGGATTTTAATTGAAAAGTTTTAAATTACGGGCCAAATTTATTTAATTATTTTAAATCTATTTTTAACTTTTATGTATAAATGTTTTTTATCTTGGCTGTTCACCGTCCTGAGTCCGAAAGGAGAAGAGCGGTATAGAAATCTGAAAAATAAATAAAAAATAAAAAATAAAATAAATAAATAACCAGGATGCCCACAACCTGAAAAAAAGAGCTCATGTTTCCTTGGTTGCAAGGTTCCTTTTCATTGGCATCTGGCAATGGCATCTGGCATCCTATTGGTTGAGGAATAGTTATGGATTAATTTAAATCTTGATCAGTTTTAGCAAAGGAATTACTTATATTAATTTGGAGTGTATGTTCTCCTTTGGGTTTTGACTGTTTCTTCACTCACCCATGGGATGGATTGCATTGGTATAAGACTCTTCCCAATGTTGAAATGCATTAAAAATATTCATATTTCAGTGCCTCAAAGTAACCTAGTATATAGCTGGCTTTCTCGAGGGTCTCTAGGAATGAGTGGAGCGTGGTTGAATGGAGACTCAGGGAATACCAGAGTTCTAGAGTGGGAAAACATCCTAGAAAAAGCCAAGGAAAAAGCCAAAATTGTATTGTTATCAACCCCTGTGTGAATGCATTAAAAAGTAGAAGTTTAACTCCAGTTAGGGGACCCTTCATGCATTAAAATCCCGGTGCTGTTAAATTTTCATTCCCACTTTATTTTTATGAACCGAACAGGGGTTCAGTGGGAAGAGTCTTGGGAAATGTATTTGTGTGAATATGTGATAAGCTGATGGAACTGGCAAATCACGTGACCCTGTTAGTGTTACCTAAATTAAACATGGTGGCACCAAATTCACAAAGCCGTTGGACTGCGGCTGATCCCACAGTAGAAGGTGGAAGTGTCCACCTTCCACAAGATGTAGAAGAGAGTAGCATTTATTCAGCCTGTGACACCGCGTCTTCCTTTCTGTTTGCCCCCTCCTACTGCATGCATTACAAACGACCAGACATCCAGCTCTATCCAGCTCTAAGGGCACAGCTGGCACCACCTTTTCCCTAAATATTCTCTCCCATAACTTTTGTTTTGTGTAGGGTTCTGTTTTGATTTGATTTGTTGAGGGCTGCATTCCCCCTGGGGAATACTCTTGCGGGTGGGTGGAGAGAGAATTCTGTGTCAGAGAGTGGAACAGAAACAATCGGCCAGTAGAATCAACCAGTTCTCATAGCTGGAATGAAGTAAATGATTCTTCAGTGAAAAAAAACAAGAAAGCAAAGAGAACGCATAGCTAAGAATTGAGAACTGTTGAATTGGTTGCTGCTTTCTAAATTCCTTTCTTGGTCTGTGATGGTTCTTCATTTCAATTCTGGAAAGACAGGGAGGAGGAGGAGAAGGAGGAGGAGGAGGAGGAGAAGCAAAGTTGAGAACAGCTACTCTGGAGCAACTTGGGCGAAGGGGGAATCGGAAATCTTTTCAGCAGGGAAATAAATCTCCGCCTCCAAAAATCGAAGTTTCAGTCAGATTCCATTGCCCCGGACAGAACTATGCTCAACATTTAGATCTCGACGTTGGCCGTGCTTTCTTCTGCAGGCTGCTTAGTGCTTACCCCAAATACCAGTTTTGGATACTTTTTAAATAATAAGCTGCTAGGGGATATGTATTCTACGTCAGGGGTCTCCAACCTTGGCAACTTTAAGCCTGGCGGATTTCAACTCCCAGAATTCCCCAGCCAGCTGCTGGGGAATTCTGGGAGTTGAAATCCGCCAGGCTTAAAGTTGCCAAGGTTGGATCCCTGCTTTATATAATAGGCTTTTCTTTAATTTTTAAATGCATCATGGCTGGGATAGTTAATGCATTAGCACGCTAATAGGACACGTGAATGTAAGTAATAGTTTGTACTTTATCTTTTATCTATGCGGTATCCATTTCATCCAAAACATTGTTTTTAAATTTCCTGGCCATTGATCAGATTAAATCAATACTGAATTTAATTCTTCAGGCGTCCGCAAAAAGAATGGTGGGGGCGGAGTGCTGCTTCCTTTCTCTCCCCCCCCTCCCTTTTTCCTTTCTCTCTTTCTTTCTACGAAGCAGCACAGAAGATGCCGGCGGAGTGATGAGCTACGCGTTGCCTGCCTTGGGTGTCCTGCTGCGGGTGAGTTGCCCCATGGAGCTGAATAGGGAAGGAAAGGGAGAGATTTTCTCGATTCGCTGAGAATTTGGGGAAGACGGGATGGTGGGTTCCTCCCCCCACCCCTCACCCCGGGCGAAACTGCCTGTTCCTGCCCTGGAATCTTTTGCAAGCAGAGCGATCCCATCTACTCACTTCGGTTCCATTTCTGGGGATCAGATCGACCGAGTGTATGGCTGGAACAGCAGTAGTATTAAAAATAAACAAAGGTGGAAGAACCCCTGAGTAAATGAGGAAAAAAAAGAAATAGACAAAATATTATCCAGTCTCTGTCTCTTTATATTAACCAGGCTTTGCTAGTTGTTATCATTTTACAGAAAGTGCTACTAAAAGCTGCCCTTCTATTAAAAAGGCCAGAAGCCCCCTTATTCTTAAGTAAAAAGTTGTGAAAGGGCCCCCAGTTAGAATGATAGATAGATAGATAGATAGATAGATAGATAGATGATTGATAGATAGATAGATAGATAGATAGATAGATGGATGGATGGATGGAATGAATTCTTTATTGGCCAAGTGTGATTGGACGCACAAGGAATTTGTCTTTGGTGCATGCTGTCAGTGTACATAAAAAGACAAGATACATTTGTCAAGAATCCAAAGGTACAACACTTATAGTCATAGGGTACAAATAAGCAATCAGGAAAATTAACAGAGTGATGGCGTTCAGGAAAAAACTGTCCTTGTGTCTAGTTTTCTTGGTGTGCAGTGCTCTATAGTGTAGTTTTGAGGGTAGGAGTTGAAACAATTTATGTCCAGGATGCGAGGGGTCTGTAAATATTTTCACAGCCCTCTTTTTGACTCGTGCAGTATACAGGTTCTCAATGGAAGGCAGGTTGGTAGCAATTGTTTTTTCTGCTAATTATCCTTTGAAGTCTGTGTCTGTCTTGTTGGGTTGCAGAACCAAACCAAACAGTTATAGAGGTGCAGATGACAGAGAGAGGCCAGAAGCTCATTGATAAGCATGCTGCAATTAGTAACTCCTTTCTTGATAGCATATATGGGTGCTAGCAAAATTTTTGTCAGAAGATTTCACCTTATTCCTTTAAATGAAATAATAAAATATAAAAATATGGGCTAAGCGATCCTAGATGGACTCACAGTTGCGCAAAAGGCAAAGAGTTTGTGTTTAGGCTTCAGCTTGGAGAGATGTACTGGTAGTACTTAAATCAGTGGCTTGGGTTAGGTATCTGATGTGATGCTTATCAAGTTTCAGATGATTCAAAACTGAAAGGGACAAGTTAGAAGAGATTTTTAAAAAGGTTCGAAAATACCTGGACAGATTTCAACAAAAAGGACTGGAATGAATAGGATGGAACTAAAAAGGAGATATGTACAGTTGCACATCTGGGTGGGGGGGAAAAACTGAAAGCGACAAGGATAAGATGGGGGAGACCTATCTTGGCAATAGTACATGTGAAAGGAATCTGCGTGTCAAATTAAATATAAGCTAGCAGTGGGATACAGCTACTAAAATGGTAAATGCTATCTTGAGGTGCATTAACAGGAATGTAGAGTCCAGATCATGAGGAGGAATTGTTCAATTCCACTCTGCCTTGGAGTTGAGGACTATCTGGAATACTGTTTCCAGTTTTGGGCATCACTGTTCTAAAAAGTCAATGACAAAATGAAGCATGTTGGAGAATAGCTATCAACATGATGAGAAGTCTGGAAACCAAGCTGTATAAAAATGGTTAAACATATACTTATCCTATGGAAGAGATGATTGAATAGTAGCCTCCAAATTTCTGAAAAGCTTGTCACTCAGAAGAGTGAGGATCTATCTGGCATGCTTTAATTTGAATTTCTGCACCAGGCTGATAATTATAAATGTCTCCTTTCAAACCTATGATTCTATGATAAACAGGAAAACTAATAAAAAAAGAGCATGGGAACATATATTTAGGATTGCTTCCCTTGGTGAATTTAACAAGTACAACAAACTATGAAAGTATAATTCCACATGTCCATGTATAACTGCTAGAAGATCAGATAGTACAAATTAGCTGGAACAACATGAAAGAATCATAGAATCTATGAATACTAAAACCAACAGTGTAAACATAAACTGAATCAGTTACGTAACAAAAATAAAGTACTGGTTTGAACAATTGTTCAAGAAGAAACAATGGTGCTCATCTGGCCCGAAGGTGAATCTTCGTGGCTTAACATGTTAAGTTTGTTCTGATTTATAAGCATAGTAGAAATCCCCCAACTTTGGTATGTGTGTGTGTGTGTGTACAATTACACGCTGCCATAGGTAGCGTGTTTTAATTCTTCTCTGTTAACTGCTATACCACATGGAAAATAATTTTTGTAAAGAGACAAGTTTTCTTCTTAATATCCTGAACTGATCATTCATCCAGTCTATTCCTTTGACAGATAAAGAAACTGAAATAGCTTTTTGATGTTGTTTTGTCATACTTGGGAAATGATCTGAGGAAGTCAGATATTCATCAGATAGTCACTTACACCTTCCAAAAGATGGCAAGGGAAATGGTTTCACGGATAACATACTTTGCCACTTAAAAGGAATGCTCTACCTAGGCAATATAGATTTCTATCTTGTACTTATTTTAATGTTACGCTACGTTTTCCACATTGACTAACTTATTTACAGTTCATGCACAAACATTTCTGTGCATTTTTTTCAGCACAAAAGGGATTTAAAACATTTATATGACATAGCATAGCATTGGAGGCCCAGAAAGTAGCAGTCTGAATAGCTTTACCATTCACCAGGAACAAATCATCCACTGTACATGGTCCATCAAGATTATGGCATATCAATAAATGTTCAGGACTCAAATCCCCACAGTCACAGCTTCCATCTTCTGTGATATTGTCCATATCTTCAAGTTCTTCTTACATCATGACACCTCTGTTCTCAGTCTTGTCCATGTTTTCCATATTCCATGTGGGAGCTAGTACCCAAGCAAAGGTCCTTCCGTAAAATTGTCCATTTTTTTTTTTGATTTGATTTATATGCTGCCCTTCTCCGAAGACTCAAGACAGCTTACAATGCGTTAAGCAATAGCCTTCATACTTTTGTATATTTTATACAAAGTCATCTTATTGCCCCCACAATCTGGGTCCTCATTTTACCTACCTTAGAAAGGATGGAAGGCTGAGCCAACCTTGAGCCTGGTGAGATTTGAACTTGCAGTAATTGCAGGCAGCTGATGTTAATAACAGTGCTTTAGTCTGCTGCGCTACCAGGGCTGCGCTACCAATTTTCACTGTAGTTCGAGTTATTGCCTGCTATTGTATGTTTTTTTGTTACTTTTTCCCCTAAAAGATTGTTTTTCAATTGACTTGTACACCTTAGAGGTTATAGTAAAGGTAAGAAAAAAATTTGAAGTGATTTATCTTAGTCTGATTTTTATTTTTATTTTTTTGCATCAAAAACACCTGGCATTTTAACAGGAGTATATAGACTTTTTATAGCCACTGTATGGTGGCAAAAGAATGACAAAATGTGAGCCTTTCAGATGTATGTTTTTTTTCAATGGAGGCAAATCCTTGCCCATTTAAACCCCCCCGCCCCCAATATATATGATTTGTTTATACAAGTAATCTAAATTGTTTGTGACTGAGAAGGTACAGCAGATGTGCCAAACCAAGCCAAGCCACCAGATTATAAGCTGACTTGGTTTCCCACTCCAACTTCTGAAGATGAACCTCATGTAATCATTTAAAAAATAGATATGCCCCACCTATGATTTATCGATGGCCTCCACAAACCATATTGGTGGCAATCATTGACACCTTCCAGTATTAAGAAACTAGGCGGCATAAGCAAGTTCTTTCTTAGGGTGGGGACACAGTCTTTGGTGAGCAGCAGTGATTTAAAAAAAAGATTAGGGTTCACATCACATCCATTTGGGACTGAGATTTTCTAGCTGAGTCAAGTTTATATATGTATGTATGTATGTATGTATGTATGTATGTATGTATATAAACTATAGGAAATAAATTAGATAGACAGACAGACAGACAAGACAGTTTATTTCCTGCCTTCTACTGGCAGGAAACTAGACAATTTTCAATAATATGGCTCTTGCAGGAGCTTTAAAAAAAAGCATTTTAGGGACTAACTGGCCTCCGGATCCTTGGTTGCCCATCTTTGGTCTAGAGATGGGGTGTCCAACCTTGGCAACTTTAAAACTTGTGGAAGTCAATTCCCAGAATTCCCCAGCCAGCATGCAACTAGCAACAATTCTTGGTAGTTGAAGTCCATGTGTCTTAAAATTGCCAAGGTTGGTGACCCTTGCACTAGAGTTTGATCACAGGGTTAAATATGACAAACAACACTTTTCTATCTGGTTACAACTATAATTTCCGATTCCTTCCCTCATAGTCTTTCAAACTAAATCTAATAAACCTGATCAGGCTTTTCATCTAATTCTCCTCTCTGTTTCGTTTCAGTCTTCATGAACCCAGAAACAAAACTTGGGAAATATTGCTCATCATTGAAAAAAAAGAAAAAGAAACTAAAGAAATACGTTTCATGACGAGTCACATTAATCATGAAGTATTGTTCCTGAACCGAGGGGTGGGTGGATGGGTAGAGAAGCAGAGAAGAAAATACAGAGAAAGGCAAGACTCTGAAAGAAAAGACAAACCTTAGATCAAAACCATTTGGTTTCTCGACGGAAGCATCTGCTTCTAGAAGAATATCCACACTTTATCATTCCTATGATTGTTTCTGGTGAACTCCAACTTTTCAGTCCTGTGTGCCAAAAATATGAAAGTGTCTTCCTCCTTAAAGGATTATTCGCTGATTATATGTACTGATTATTAATTTAAAAAAAAAAACCAGGAGTAAAAATTCAGCAGAAGATATCAAGATGCTCAACATAGGAAGCTTACCTTTAAAAATGTGTTTTCTAGTATTCTTGGGAGCAGGTGAGTGAGTCCTGGAAATCCAGGACTTTTTAACCTACATATCTTCAGTAAAGGCAATAATCTAGAAGAGTCACAGGAGGAAAAATATTCCTATCCTATCATATAGTCTTCTGCCAAGTGAGGAGGGTTCTATATGAACAAATAGCTTCATCCAAACTATTGAGTCACTGACCATGTCCTCATTACTTTAAATAAAGAACTGGCTGGGATTAGATCTTGGGGATACAAACAATGGGTAATGTAGATTTGATTAGACAATATACAATCAGCGGTAGAACTACTGAATCAAGAAAGAGAACTAGAAAGTCTGAACAGCAAATTTGGAGGAAGAACTATGATCTGGACTCTCATTTCTTGACTCTGAGAGTCTTAAGTCCATAGACTATTCAACTTCGAAAAAATTTCAGCTTGAGCTTCCGTTGCAGCCAATGCTGCCAAACAAGTCAGCAGATCCCATAATTTCCTCCTGTAATGAAATCTGTATAAACAACACTTCTTTACTTTTATAATTATTTAGGTTTTGAAATTGTTTATTATGAAACATCTTTGTTTTTTTTTGTTTTTTTATTCTAGGAGTAAAAGTTTTGCTATCAGAAGAATGCACGAGTAGACGGTTGAGTAGCATTTTTTTTTCTTGAAAAGAAAATATCAACTTTTTCCCCCATTTTATTGTATTTATTCCATTTCTACAGCTGTCCATCTCAATCAATGACTCTGGGCAGCTTACAATTCAAAAAATATGCCACAGTTAAAACTAAAAAAACGTTTTGAAACAATAGAAACAATTTTTTAAAATCCAAAATAAATATATACATCCTTCTGCCCATTAGGCTTTTAAGGTGGCTGAAATGATTAACTAAAAATAGCCACCCTGCAGAATTCCTTTTATGTTAGTTCTAGAGTTGGTTGTGACATCCACTGAGGCAAATGCAGACTCTTTTGTTGACAAAGGGCTTCTTGCATTTTTTCCTCCAGAATTGAAGCCTTGTTTCATTCCAAGGATTTTTACTCTAGTTGTGTCTAGTAAAGAATCAGGATAGGCCCTACAAATTTGCATTATTATTGTTATTGTTATTGTTATTATGCTCATCCTATCTCCTTTCTGGCAGTGCTTGGGTGTTCTAGCAAACCCTCTAGAGCAGGGGTCTCCAATCTTGGTAACTTTAAGACTTGTGGTCTTCAATTCCCAGAGTTCTTCAGCCAGCAAAGCTGGCTGAGGAACTCTGGAAGTTGAAGTCCACAAGTCTTAAAATTGCCAAAGTTGGAGACCCCTGCTCTAGAGGAGGGATTCAACAGATCCTGCCTTGTGTGACATGTAAAAGCTGTGATGTGGCACGCAAAGGAAATGGTAGCGGTTCTGCTATTTTTGGTACACAACATACAACAGTGAGAATATCAATCAAGAAAGTCCAACTCCAAGCTAAATTGCTTACTTGAAAATCTTTTCCTAAAAGTTCAATAGACTCCAAATCTATTTCTAAGTTAAAAGAGGAAGCAGTGATAAGAACGACAGCATTAGAGCTTGGCAGAGTCCTTCCTTCCTCTGCCTCTCCACGTTTCTCTCTCAGTACCCGCAACCCACTACCTCACAGTTTAACTTATTCACCTGTACAACCATTTCAGAGAACCACATGTGATTTCCCTTCAGTAGCTTTAGAAGAGAACACCCAGGAAGTTGCAGCTCATGGGAAAGCAAGCCCATTATTTTGTCTTCTTTCTCTGCTTGCGTAAACACTGGAAACTTGGCTAAGAGGCAGTCTGAAGGTGGCAGGGCAATGGTAGGAGATTCCTTGGTTTGTCCAACAATATTTTAACAGCTAACAAAAGTAGAGAGAAAATTGGTACTTGATTTTGCAGAAGGTTAAAAAAGAGAAGGCTTCAACTTTGGAGCAGCTTCCTTTAATCAGGTGCTCCTTGTGCTGTATATTTCACTCTGGTAATCCCCAATCGATACAGGTCACTCAGCACAATGGGCACCAAAGCCCAACAAGGGCCTTTAAATGATTGAGAGAAACCGAGAGCAGAATATTACCTCCCTTCGGTCTGCTGCCTTATACCTGCAGCTTATAACAATATTATGTTCTCCAAATTGGTAGGCCAGAAAACAGATGGAGGAACCTAAAGTATCTATGTGGGATTTCGAAATCTAAACTATACTTGTTAAGAGGGGCTGTTCAACTGCCCCCCCCCCCGAATAATTGGTCCTGCACTTAAAAAGACCCTGAATCCAACATGTTTTTTTGGAGGACACCTGCTGGAAAAAACTATATAGCAGTGATGGCTAACATTTTCTGGACTGAGTGCCCAAAGCACAAGCATATGTGCATGAATGCTCGCATGCATGCCCGAACCCCCAAAATGCAATGCGTGCCTGGCCCCCATGCATGCACCCCACTCCCCGTGTATGCGTGAAGACCAGTTGGCCGGTAGGAGGCGCGTGCACATGCGCAGCAGAGCTGAACTGGGGTGACGGCTCACATGCCATCAGACAGAATGCTGTGTGCCACCTCTGACACACATGCCATAAGTTCGCCATCACGACTATATTGCACTACACTACATTACATTACGCTAATGATAGACTTTGAATGTCGCCTCCAGGATCAAGAAGTTTGGAATAAGACCAAAGGTGAGCATTTATGGGAGCCAAGACCATAGATGGGAGCCATGGGGTGTTAACAAAACCAAGATGGCTGACTATGGAGTTGCAGCTGCAGCTGTGATTTTTCTTTTCTTTTTTACTCCTTCTGTAGATGTCCCTGTTATGAGCTGTTTGTTTTGCCATGTTGGGGGAATCCACACAAGCATTTTGTACTGGCACAGGGCAAAAACATATGGTGTCCAAAACCCAGTTTAGTTCTGTTGCAAGAAGTTAATATTTGTTTATTAAAAGATTTATATGGCTCCCTTTGTATATAGCCGTAACTCTGGGCACCTCCCAAAAAAGAAAACCAATAAATACAATAATCATAAAAGAGTAAAATAATAAGATGAAAAATCCTGCACCTTAACTGTCCTTAACTTGTTGAGTTCTTTCCTGCCTTCCAGGGGACACATGCGTGCAAATGGCACGGAGCTGTCATTAAAATCAACGGTGGATCTGTCCTGCTGGCTAAACAAGAGCTTCTACCATAGGCATTGTAACATCGTTTTGTTGCAAAACAACTCCATTATCAGTAGCAGCAGCTCTCCAAATTCTTCAATCAGAACCCAAATTCTACTGAATACTTTTGGGAGGCAGACATTTAATTGCAATTGCAAAGAACCGAGGCCATTGAACATATGTGGAATTTATGTTGATGTTGGAAGTAAGAAGCTTTTTAAAACTTTTGTTAACTATGTACAGAAGAAAATGGGAAGGGAATTTGTTTACTTTGAAAACATTGTTCTATTATGAATATATGGTTTTATGTAGTCAATGAGACATAATGAGATAGAGGAGGTAAATTAATTAATATTAGAATAATAGAAATAACTGAGGAAAGGCAGATTTTGCCTTTCGTGAGATGGGTGCTTTGTTCAATAGTCCATCAGACAAAAAAAAAAGAATTATTGCCTTTCATCAATTTATAGCCTCATAAAAATGCTTATGTGTTATAATCACTCAAAATTTTGAATAGAAGAATGTGCTGTTATCTCTTCCTCTGATTTTTTTCCAATAACTCTTGTTCATCTCGCTGCCAGTCCTATTTCTCTTTGAAATTAGTAATTCCCACCAAGGCTTTGCCTAGGAAAATAAGATACATACTTTCATCTTTCCACTTTTATGCTATAAAGTGTTTGACTTTAACTGGATTATTTAGCAAAAATAGCACTGCAGTGAGAAGAACAAGAGTCACATATGAACATATCAGAGGTGGGTTTCAGAAGGTTCTGACCAGTTCTGGAGAACCGGTAGTGGAAATTTTGAGTAGTTCAGAGAACCGGTAGTCAAAATTCTGACTGGCCCCGCCCACATCTATTCTCTGCCTCCCAAGTCCCAGCTGATGGGGAGGAAATGGGGATTTTGCAGTAACCTTCCCCTGGATTGGGGAAGGAATGGAGATTTTACAGTATCCTTCCCCTGCCGCACCCACGAAGCCATGCCCACCAAGTCATGCCCACAGAACCGGTAGTAAACAAATTTGAAACCCACCACTGGAACATATCCATGTTTAGCAGCAGGTACCACCACTGCTTTGTTGCAATGTTCAGCAACCCTCATCAGATCCATATAAGAAAACACACCACAAAACCAAGCTATTTTTTGACAATACTATCTCTTCTGAATTAATGGGGGAAATAGAATGAAATCGTAATAACTTAGGTCTCACTTCCTTGGTGGAATATATGTATTATTACTGTACACATGGCAGGTCTTTCCTCAAAGAGGTTTTGATGCACGGATTCACTGTACACTGGAATGTTCAAATGCAAACAGACTCTTACACAATAATTTTTATAAACAACAAAGATTCAAACCAAGAGTCATTTCCTCCTATCTCATTTGTAGACCACTTTTCTTTTTTAAGTTGCTCCAGATCAACCAAAAAATGTATCATGTGCCCAGTATGGAAAATATGGATCCACCATTTGTTCTTGGGATAAAGGATATCATACCTATCTGCTTACTACCTATACACTATGGTAAGTTCTGTCTCCCTTATAATTAAGTTTACATCTGGCCAATTCTGCTTCATCACTTCATCTTTGTTTCCATTTTCTTATGTACCACCTGGGATGAAAGGAGTAGAATTTGAGCTAGCTTTGATCAAAATATTGGTCATGGCTGTCAACCATTAGGGCTTAAACACCCTGACATCCACCTTGGCTCTGCAAGCCTATTTTGAGGATTTGCTCCCATTAATAGGGTAATTCAAAATATTGTATAGTCTGAGGCAAAGGAGAAGATGGCATAGTCTATCCATGATGTGTTGAACCTTATTTAACTGTACAAAAGGAATCACATCCTTCACCTTAATAGATTGTTCTGAAGTTGGAAGTTAGGTTGGATGTCCTTCAATAACCAGATCCAGCTGATATTGTTGCTTCCTCTTTAAACTCTGTGGCTTTAAAATCGGTGGCTGTCCCTCACAGTTTATCTTTATATTGTGAGTAGAAAGTCCAGGAATATACATTCTCTATCTCCCCTTCTCTAATCATCTGCTCCCATCACAAGATTTTCTTGATGGTTGGCAGAATGTAATTGTATCCAATTGTAGATGGATATCATGGCTTATGACAGAGATGGCGAACCTATGGCACACGTGACCTCTCTGTGGACACGCAAGCCGTCGCCCCAGCTCAGCTCTGCTGTGCAGGCGCCCGTGCCTCCTGCCAGCCAGCTGGTTTTCAGGGCTCTGCCACACATGTGCAGGGGGCGGGGTGCATGTGGGAGGGAAGCATGTGCATGTATGGGGGGACAGGGTGCATGCACGGGGATGGGGCATATGCGCAGGGGCCACACACACATTGCATTTTGGGGGGTTGGGCACTCGGTCCAGAAAAGGTTAGCCATCTCTTGCTTATGATAACACACCTCCCCTTTTTGGCCCGTTAGTTAAATATCTCTGGGGGCTGTTACAGACTCAGGTTATATCATCTGAAAATTAAAAGTTTTTAGATGCACCAGAGGCTTGGGATGGAGACCTTGATATAATAAAAATGCCAATTCTTTTATGTAATACTGGTTGAAATACCTGATTCACAATCCAGATACAAATCTGAAAGAAATTTTGCCATCATATGGATTTGATTTGGTTTGATTTCATGATCTATAATGCAAATTTCAAAAAAGTTGTGCAGGATTTTCATTTTTAATTTTGTCATCTTTCTGAGTTTATGATTCTATACTTGGGATTTGGCAGTAGGTCTGAGAGTAGGTATTGGGGTTTTGAGTAATCACTGGGAAGACTAAACTGAATATTAGGGTAAATGAAATTAACCAAATTAAGTACCTGAAATATTAGACCGAATGATTAAATTGGATATTATAATAAAAAGTATCAGATTCAAGTCATCTACAAAGAAACAAGTCTTTATGAACTGAACATTTAGGTGGTAATATAATTTCTGTGACTGTCATACAATTTTATATATATGTAAAATAAATCTAGGCAAGGAAGAAGGAAGAGGAAGGAGAAGGAAGGAAGGAAAGAAGGAAGGAAGGAAGGAGAGGGGGAAGGGGAAACAGCAAGGGAAAGGAAAGGAGGAGGAGGAGGAGGAGGAGGAGGAGGAGGAGGAGGAGGAGGAGGAGGAAAGATAATTCACGCTGTTCATCTCAGTTTCTTTTTTTGTTGCAGGGTAACAAATGAAACCCCCAATGGAACAGTCTTGGGAGAAAAAAATAGCACTACAGTTCACACAGTAAATCTCAGGAAAAAGCTGGACTTTGAAACTACTTATACAGTTGTGGTTGAAGCCACAAATAAACTTGGGAGCAATTCATCTGAACCAATGCAGTTCACATTAATAGACATTGGTAATTATCAGGAACTCTGATAAATTATTGGAAAGAATATTTTGAGCGATAATTTCTAATGTCAGTCAGTTCAACTAAATCAAACCACTCTTGTATTGAATGTCTTTTTGCTGCCTTTGCTAAATATTGGTAGTACTTTGCAACCCTTGATAAATTGCCTTTGGAGGTGGCTCTTTTGATGGTGTTTAAACCAAAGTGATGTAGAAATGCCTGCAAGTGTTGCATACAGAATACAGACCCCAGGAGGCCAATTGTGATATAGGAGCTAAATAGGACTGCAGTCAGACAGGAGCTAAGTTCAAGTCCCCATCTGGGCATTGTGTTATTCATTATCTCTTAGCCCAACCTATCTTCCATGGTAATATTAATTGGGATAAAATGAAGGGAAAATCCCTCATGAGTCTTATTTTGAGTTCCTTGGGTGGGATAAAACTACTAAAAAGTCAAGTTTCTGCTACTAATCTTTAAGCAATAAGAAAGTATAAATCTGTGTGCTTTTCACCCTGACTGCTTTTGGAATTTTTGGACTCAGCTTTTCAAATGCATGCTCCTTGAAGACAAACAATATCAAGTGTGTATGATTTATTTGTGAAGTTGTAAAGATACTTCTTGACTTAGGACCACAATTGGGAACAGAATGTCTGTTCTTGCTAAACAAGATATGTTAAGTGAGTCGCACCCGATTTTACAACTTTTTTGTGCCACTGTCGTTAAGCAAATCACTGTAGTTGTTTAAGTGAATCATCTGGTTGTTAAGTGAATCTGGCTTCCCCTATGGACTTTGCTTGTCAGAAGCCAGCTGGGAAGGTCACAAATGATGATCACATGATCCCAGGATGCTGCAACCATTGTAAAATGCATGCCAATTGCCAAGGGCCCAAATTTTGATCACATGACTTGTGTGGCTGCTGCGATAGTCATTAAGTGCTAGGACCAGTTGTAAGTCACTTTTTTTTCCCCAGTGCCGTTGTAACTTTGAACAGTTGCTAAATGAATGTTTGTAAATTGAGGACTATCTGTAAAGTTGTAACAGACAGAGATGATTGGAACAAGGAAATAGATAAACGATTACATCAAGCAATGGGAATATGTGACCCTCCCATGTTTATAGACAGTGAATAGCTGAAAATAATTTTCAAGGTGACAAGTAAGTAGTTGTATTGTCCTCATCTCCCACTTATGGCCTTTTCAGAAGCATCTAACATATTACTGCATGTTACAAGGTATCAGATTATTAGATAGTCTGGTCTTGAGGATTCTTGTAGGGGTGTTATTAGTATGGCTCAGAATTTTATTTCCAGAAATAATGTTGTGTGTTTGTTCCTGTTGGTGCATCACTGATCATCACAACACAGTGAAGCCTCACCCTCCTGTGGACCTCTCAGTAAGCTGTGATGCCTTTGTTCCCCAAAATTGTACCATTTTATGGCAAGATCAGCAAGAAACACAGTGCTTTAGACTGAGATACCAACCAATCCACAGTAATTCCTGGATTACGGTAGGAATGTTGAAATGAAATGAAATTGCTTTATTACAGTCTCTACAAATAAAGAGAGAAAGTAAGGATATTTTATTTTTTACGATTATGTAAGTCATTATTTTCTATATTACTAATGTGATGCCTTAATGATACTCAGATATGTCAGTATTTTCAGTCCCATAGTAAGCATCCAATAGAAGAGAAATCAACGGCATGTTTTATGCAAAATATATCCTGATGTAATAGAAGGAGATTGTTGATTGTGGTGTTTTCCACCTAAATCACGTCCCCGGAGGCAAGATTTATAGCAGCATATTGAGTCATCCTTTTGTTCTTACTCAGCCAGGGAGTGTATATCTTTAATACTGCACAGGATTCATAATCTGTCATTAATTTAACACATACTGTACTTCCAAATGCATACTTATTAACCAACATCAGTAGTGTGATCTCTATCAGCTCTTCTGACTCCTCTGCACATTCTTTTATCATTTGGTGGATGCAAGATGGAATCCAGAATGCTTCTTAGCACCAAAAGAAAGCAAATGGTTCTCCAACTGACCATGAGTGAGCGGATACATCTTACTAAACCATAATATAGTTGAGTTTTGGCTTAACATGGCTTAGGCCCGGGGTACTTGCAGGACCATCTCCAGCCGCTCTCCCACCGTCCTGTGCGCTCTCATAGAGTCGGCCTCTTCAGGGTGCCGTCGGCCAAACAATGTCGGCTGACGGCCCCCAGGAGGAGAGCGTTCTCTGTGGGAGCCCCGACCCTCTGGAATGGATTGCCCACCGAGCTCAGGACAGCCCCCAACCTTCTTTCCTTCCGTCGCGAGCTGAAGACGTGGCTCTTTCAACAACTCAACTGAACCGTTTGGGGGTACACTGTCATAATTTTAAACTGTTTTTAATAGGGTCGCTGATTTTAATTTTATTTCATTGTGATTTGTATTGGAATTTGTCATTTTGTAAGCCGCCTTGAGTCCCCAGGGAGAAAGGCGGCATATAAATTGTAATAATAATAATAATAATAATAACAACAACAACAACAACAACAACAAAAACAACAACAACAACATGTTTTGTGCATTGAGCCATTGTGCTCTATAAACTAAGTACAGGATATAGAAACAGGATGTTTAGAACAGAGGTGTGCAACTCTCCCAGGCACGTTATAATCTTGTTTGGTCCTGATATTGTGATTTCCAGAAGCTTTCCAGATCATGCTTGCGCAGTTTGCTGGCAAAACATGGTATGGTTCCCCCCCCTCCAAAAAAAAAGGGAGAAAAGAAGAGGGAGTCAAGCTATTGTCCAAAGCACCTGAGGGCAGGACAAGAAGCAATGGATGGAAACTAATCAAGGAGAGAAGCAACCTAGAACTAAGAAAAAGTTTCCTGACGGTTAGAACAATTAATCAATAGAAAAACTCCAGAAGTTGTGAATGTTCTAACACTGGAAATTTTTAAAGAGAAATTGGACAACCATTTTTCTGAAATGGTATAGGGCAGTGATGGCTAACCTTTTTGCCATCGCGTGCCAAAAGTGGGGGGAGCAGGGGGGGTCACATGTGCACGTGCCCACACCCATAATTCAATGCGCCCCGCCCCACCGCGCTCCCCTCGCTTTTGGCAGGCAATGGCACGGTGGGCCCTATAGGCCCGTTTTTTCGCTCTTCCCAGGTTCCAGGGGCTTTCTTGGAGCCCGTGGAAGGTGAAAGCAGCCCCCACCCAACCCCCAGAAGCCCTCCGGAGGCCAGAAATGGCCCGTTTGCCGACTTCCGGTGGGCCCAGAAGGCCCAAAAATCAGTTGGCTGGCGCGCGCATGCATGCCATAGGTTCACCATCATGGGTTCCTGCCTAAGCAGGGGGATGGACTAGAAGACCTCCAAGGTCTATTCTGTCTTGTCCCGTCCCGTCCCATCCCATCCCATCCCATCCCATCCCATCCCATCCCATCCCATCCCATTCCATTCCATTCCATTCCATTCCTGAAAATAGATACATTAAGCTGCTGCAAGGGAAAATGCATTCATCTCTAACCTCAAAGTCATCCAAACCTTGGGGGGGGGGAGGGAATAATTAGGCCTGTCCAACTGCTGATATCACTGCAACACCAGACTCATGCCCGCATGGTGCTTGGAAGCCAAAATACCAGCAAAGCTGCAAAAGATTCCATGTCTCTTTGCTGGCATGATGTATTGATCCAATTAATGTGGCATCTTCTGGTAACAACAGTTAAGAAAGGCATGATATAGTGCAGGGGTGGGCAACTGTGGCCCTTTTACAACCTGTGGACTTCAACTCCCAGAATTCCTGAGACAGCCAAGCTGGCTCAGGAATTCTGGGAGTTGAAGTCCACAGGTTGCAAAAGGGCCACAGTTGCCCACCCCTGATATAGTGCAATGTCTGAATCCAACCAATGATAAAAATAGTTCTGCAATTCTGCCTTGTCCCATCGGTGAGGTCCTAACTGCCCTAATAATGTTCATTAGTGACAGACAACTTTAAAGCAGCCTCACACATCTGTAGGGAGGAGAAACAAGACAGAGATACGTGTTTACAAAATAATGAATTATTTTGTAATTAGGAACAAATGTGAATGCTTTTGCCGGGTCTGGCTTTTAATTTAGAAGATCCTGTGTCTCTCTTGCAGTGCCCAACTGGGGCATCTTATAACACTTACAGGATTGTTGCAGGGTTCTGTTGAGTGTAAATAGAGCTTTTCTGTCTCTCAGTGGAATTGCGATTACCAGAGAAAAACAGCTTTTATTAAGTTGTATATGCATGCTTTCATCTCCTTTTCATGCTAGCTTGAAAATCTGAACGCTAGAAGGTACGATCTTCATGACCTGCAGCCCAAGATAAAATATGAATTCCAAGTTTCCTGCAGGCTTCTTCTAGAAGGGGGTTTATGGAGTGACTGGAGCCCAGCATTTCAAACAGAAGCAGGTAGTAAAATAATAACTCCACATGTCTAATGTTTTGTTATTTTGTTACCAACATAAAAATAAGTCATGGACGGGTGAAATGCTCCCAGTTCGGACCAGATCACCCGATCTGGTAGCGATGGCAGCGGGTGGTTTGGAAAATCGGTAGCAAAAATCTCTGCCCCGCCCCCCCCATGCCCAGCTAAGCCACGCGATCATCAGAGGCTTTTTTTTTATTTTTAAAAGCATTTTTTCTACAACCTCTTTGGCTGAAAAAATGTTTTTAAAAGTAAAAAAAAAAAGCCTCTGATGATCATGCGATTCAGCTGGGATTGTCACAGGCTTTTAAAAACATTTTTTCTACAATCTCTTCAGCCGAAGAGGTTGTAGAAAAAATGTTTTTAAAAGAAAAAAAGCCTCTGACGATCAGGCAATTCAGGCCAGGCTATAATATCATAGGAACTTAGGGAGAAATGAAAAAAATATTTTTAATGTCCTAAAAAACTAAGTGTGGGAGGGAAGGTTTATCAAAAGCACTCTCACAAAATGGCTGCCACAAGCACTTGCTCATCCACAAAATGGTAGGGATTGATAGTAGTCAAATTCCATTTTCTAGGACAAATAAGGAAGGTTGCTTTGCTCCACCCCTTTTAGTCGTTTGTGGGCATTTTCTATCCCTAAAAATTAATCTTAAAGCTTCATTTATTGGCAGACAAACAAATTTCCAAATAAACCCTGGTGGTCACTCATTTTTTAAATTAATTTTTCAAGAGTGCCTCTATCATCTATTGCGCTTCAATGACATTTGGGGATGAAGATAATGCTTAAGTTGGAACTTTGCTATATATAAAAAACATATGCTGTATGGTTTAGCTGGAATGGCACCAACTTCAATGTCTCATCCAGCATGGCTCCTTCTCTAAAGTGAGACTGAGACCACATGAGACCAATTATGGGTAGTCCTCGACTTATAGCAGTTCATTTAGTGACTATTCAAAGTTACAGTGGCACTGAAAACAGTGACTTATGACAATTTTTCATACTTATGATCTTTGTAGCATCCCCAGGATCATGTGATCAAAATTCAGAAGCTTGGCAACTGGTTCAGGGGTGGGTTCTACTTACCTTTACTACCTTTGTAGTGGGAGCGTGCATGTGTGTGTTTCTGCACATGCACAGAAACTTCTGCGCATGCACAGATCACCCATGATGACGTCGTGGCAGGTGGGCGGTGCCTCTCCCCGGTTTTACTACCAGTTCTATAGAACCGGACAGAACCTGGAGCAACCCACCACTGAACTGATTCATAGTTACGACTTACTGTGTCCTGGGGTCATGTGATCACCTTTTGCAACCTTCTGACAAGCAAAATCAATGAGGAAGCCAGATTCACTTAAGAACTGTGTTACTAACTTATCAACTGCAGTGATTCACTTAATAACAGTGGCAAGAAAGGTCGTAAAATGGGGCAAAGCTCCCTCAACAAATGTCTTTTTAGCAACATACATTCTGGGCTCAATTGTGGTTGTAAATCGAGGATTATCTGTATCCCTTATTGCAGATAGGATACTAATATATAAGTAGTCTTCGATTTACGACCACAATTGAGCCCAAAATTTCTGTTACTAAGTAAGACATTTGTTAAGTGAATTTTGCCCCATGTTATGACCTTTCTTACCACAGTTGTTAAGTGAAACACTGCAGTTAAGTTAGTAACACGGTTATTAAGTGAATCTGGCTCCCCCATTGACCTGGCTTGTCAGAAGGTTGCAAAAGGTGATCACATGACCCTGGGACACTGAAACCATCATAAATATGAATCAGTTGCCACGTGTCTTAATTTTGATCACATGACCATGATGCTGCTGCAAAGGTCGTAAGTGTGAAAAACTGTCATAAATCACTTCTTTTCAATGCTGTTATAACTTTGTATGGTCATTAAAGAAACGGTTGTAAATTGAGGTCTACTTGTAGAAATCTGGAAAAAAAAATAGAAAATAAATTGGGTGGCAGGATATGTTGATATCTCCCAGCCCTTCCCCTTTTAAAGGTACTAAGAATGATGAAGGCCCACTGACATCATACTTCGAAGAATTTCTATTTTATGGTCTGAGTTTTGGTAACTATGGAAATTTTGGGGAAATTTCCTAGTTGGTAAGGGTAAATCATTACTTCTTTTATTAGAATGAGTAAATCCTTGACTGCCAAGTATTCATAGCATTCTTCCATTTGTTTTCTGCCAGCTGCCCAACACTTGGCAAAGTTTGCTCCCAAATTGATATTAAACATTACATTCTAAGGACATTTTTCTTGGTTCCCAGTGCCGTTTGAACCTGTTGATGTCTGGTATTTAAAGGAGGAGACCTCTTCCAAAATGCAGAACATTACTCTCTTCTGGAAGGTAAACATTTCTGTACACATCTTATTCTGATTTTTAAAAAGGAAATGGAGAAAGGAGGTACGTGCAATTCACAATATAGTTGTGAAAGAATGCAGCCATCATGCTGCATTTTCCTGAGCAAAGGTGGAGCCTTGAGAGATGAGGTCAAAAAGTACCTTCTTCGTCTGCCAGAAAGCTACAGAAGACCCGTGTTAAGGAATATGCACAGAGTAACCTTTAAGTAGCAAGGTTGTGCACATGAGAAACAGCTGAGAGTGATCGTGAATAAGCACTGTCAATACACAGACACACTGAGTTGTGATATTCTTTTACTTTTAGGAAAAAGTAAAGCAAAGTCCAATAAACAATCCAGGTCATATACAGATAAAGATAGTTAAATTGTCAATCCAGGGATATTCCAAGAACAAAGTCTTCTTACCAGTTGTTGTAGTCATATGCAATAAAACAGTTCTTTTTGGAGTTGCAAACAGGAACAAGTACAGCAGTAAAACAATCAGTAAAACAGTAGAAAACAACAAGTAGCAATGATCAAGCAGTGATCATGCAGAAAGAACAGGCAGATAGGAGCAGAGGTAGCAATAATAATGTAATAAGAAAAAAATAAGCCATGATTCAAGCTTCCTCTTAAGTACATTAGCTACAGAGCTAGCCAATCAGAATACACAATGATGAAATACAGTATTACAGTCTTAAAGCTATACATTACATTTTGACTGCAAGCATGCATTGATGGTTTATATATATTGTCAACAATAATCAGTTAAACAATAACCATTCCCTAACAACCCGCCCCATTCTCTACCTTAGGCATTCTTTGGCCAGCTGTTGAGAAAAATCAAACAGGATACATCTTCATGACAGAGTGAATTTTTGAACCCAATGTCTTTCCGGTTCTAGTCCAGTTACCCTGTATTGGGGCATGGCAGAACACCCTAAACTAATATGGAAAAATGTTTGTTTTTGTTTTTGTACAGTCAGCAAATGTACTAGGAACAATAAGACAAAACTTTCATTATCAAGTGATATTTCAAAACCTCAACCAGATGCCACCTAGAACTGCAGAAATGAGTGTGACCACCGATACTATTTTCTCACACGTCTCCCTTAAGGCGGATTATAACATAACACTTAATTCGAAGAATTCACGGGGCGTCTCCCCATCTGTCTACATAACTACAAAATTGGGAATTACAGGTAAGGTCATTTTTTTTCCTACAGAACTTAAACACTCATCAAGTTAATTGAATATTAGTTATTGGCCTCAGTTGTTGGCCACAGAAAGAATTCCAGGGGTGAATTTTGCTTTGATTCATGCTAAATAGTATGAATCAAAAAGATTCCTTCACCATGTAATGTAGTACAGTAGTACCAACTCAATGGATAATGATAATTCAGTTTAATTTTCTTTTGCATTACCTATTCATGATTTTTTTGGTAGCATGACTTTAGTTCAGTATTACAATCACTGATTACTTATAGTTCCATTGTGGAGTTCCAAATCTTATTCCACTTTACTAACATCTCTATGAGCGTTATTTCCATTTCTAATTTGAATGTCTCCAGAGCTGATGAAGTTGCATTCCAGTTGAGCTGAATAAAACAATTGTTTTTTTTCTTCTTCAAAGAACTGCTACCACCTAACCAGATCTCTGCCACATCCATGGAGAATGAGAGAATCATTGTTAAATGGGAAGCACCTTCATCAACACCATCCTCTTTCATCAATGGATATGTAGTTGAATGGGTAGAGATCCCTCAAGACTATCACAGGAACATCTCCCTGACATGGTTTAAAATTCCTGTTTCTAATTGCACAGTGATAAAAGGTAAACCATATCGTAGGAAAACATGTTGCTAACGAGCAAGTGTAGACAAGCAATTACAAACAAGTGTTGCTTTTAAACTTTCACAGATTTAAGTCCCCATTCAGCATTGCACACCAAGTCAGTACAACCTTCCCCAACTCAATGTAATAGATCAGGGGTGTCAAACTCAATTTCATCGAGGGCCGCATCAGGGTTGTGTTCAACCTTGGGAGGCCGAGAGGGCATGGCCAGCTCAATGTAGTGGTGGCCCGGGTGGGACTGGGAGGATCCTCCTGCAGCCCTCTGCCAGCGAAAATGGAGTTTGGGAGGGCCGTCTGCGGTCCTCCTGAGCTCCATTTTTGCTGGCAGAGGCACCTCGGGCCAGTCCTTCACTG
The DNA here is from genome assembly GCA_022577455.1 of Arizona elegans. NCBI lineage: Eukaryota > Metazoa > Chordata > Lepidosauria > Squamata > Colubridae > Arizona > Arizona elegans. The sequence goes on along the minus strand of JAKOOJ010000002.1, from coordinate 136,683,619 downwards.
TTTCTAGGGTGGCTCCACGGACCAGATCTAAGCACCCCAAGGGCCATATCTGGCCTGCAGGCCTTAAATTTGACATTCCTGTAATAGATTATATACTGGAATGGATTCCAGGCAATCCTTAATTTACAACAGTTCATTTACTGACTGACAGAAGTTACAACAGCAGTGAAAAAAGTGACTTATGGCTGTTTTTCATACTTAATGACATGTTTACAATCTCTAAAGTCTTTTCCCAAGGCTTCTAATCCACAGATTGATAATTTTACAAGAATGCATGTTGCATCTGATTTGATCATATACTTTAGTTCTGCAAACTTCAGAAAAGAAGAGCTTAGTTTTGCTAATCAATAAAATATTTTCTTATTGATAATCAATCCAGCAGAAGCAAGTTTGCATACACTTTTAGCCCTCAAGTCCAAATGTTTCCTAAATTTATCTGAGAGACAGAAAACATACCTGAAAGATGTGGCCTTTAGGATAGAGGACCAAGAAGCAATGATTGGGAAATTATGGGAATTGAAGTCCACAGAGCTTAAAGTCACCAAGATTGAGGGGGGGAAAAATGAACTAAGAAAAAAAATTGTTAGCTTCCAGCAGCACCATTAGATATTGTTGTCTAAATCTAGAATCTAGGATGACTTTATGTCTACACCAACAAATTGATGATTTGCAAACATCGCGTTGAAAATAATAAAACCACTCTGCTTCTAAAATTGCGAAGCGCTGCAGTCAGCTATGCCTGAAAGACCACTTTCTAATTTCTAGATAATTTAAAGCCCAACGTATGCTACCACATCAGTGTGTTTGCACTCTATCAGGACAGAGCAGGAAAAGCAGCTACGACCACAGAAAATATCTCAGCAAAAGGTAAAAGTAACTGATGGTTTGGTTTAAGGTCTGAGATCATCTAAGACAGAAGTCCCCAACCTGTGGGCTGTGAGGGGTTTGCAACCAGGCCATGGAAACGGTCGGCGAGCACACATGCGCACGAGCGCATTCTCACATGCTCCATTTAAGTGAGCAGCAGAGGTGCGCATGGATGCCACTCATGCAAATGGAGCTGCGCATGAATGTGCACACTTGTTGACCACTCACGCGGAATCATCCCCTCCCCCCCCCCCTCTCACTGGCCCGCAAAGCCAGAAACGTTGGGGAACTCTGATCTAAGATAATCAACTTTTTCACAAAGATTTCCTTTGTAGCTCCATTAACAGGACCTCAGATTGTGAATGTAACTGTGGAAGATGGGCGCATTTTGGTCTCCTGGAGAGAAGTTCCAGAACATCAGAAGATGGGGTGTATCATTAGTTATAAGATTTATTTGCAGAAACAATTCTTTTCTGTACCCCCGGATGTCCATGGTAGGTACCTTATAAAAATTAATAACAAGTACAAAATGCATGGGGTACTAAAAAAAGGACGGGTGGGCAACTTTCAGTCAAGGAATTAACAACTCAGACAAATAAACTAACAGTAAACGATAGCCTAGTCAAGGACCAAGCAAGATCATGCCTACCAAAACTGACAGGGAAAGTCACTGGTATAAAAAGAGAGCAAACTCCAATTCCTTCCAGGACTGATGATGTTATCTAGTTGGGTAATGCAATGCCTGCAAAAAAAGCCTACCAAAGCTCATAGGACACCAGTTCAATCCTGGGCTAAAAATATTCTCTTCTATCAATAGCTTTCAGTCAGAAATTAAAGGTATTCAGGAAGGGACCTTGTAGGTCTTCTAGTCCAATCCCCCGCCCAAGCAGGAAACCCTACACCATTTCTGACAAATGGCAGTCCAGTCGTTTCTTGAAAGCCTCCAGTGATGAAGCTCCAATAATTTCTGAAGGCAAGCTGTTCCATTGGTTGTTTCTGCTCACTGTCAGAAAATTTCTCCTTATTTCTAGGTTGAATCTCTCCTGAATCAGGTTCCGTCCATTATTCCTTGTCTGCCCTTCGGGTGCTTTGGAGAATAGCTTGCCCCCCTCCTCTCTGTGGCAACCACTCAAATATTGGAACACTGCTATCATGTCTCCCCTGGTCCTTCTCTTCATTAGACTAGCCATGCCAAGTACTTGAAACTGTTCATTGTATGTTTTAGCCTCCAGTCCCCTAATCATCGAGGTTGCTCTTCTCTGCACTTTTTCTAGAATCTCAACATCTTTTTTATAGTGTGGTGACCAAAACTGGATGCATTCCTCTGTGCCCAAAGAAATGGACACTGCCTTAAATCACAAAGGGAAAGATATGCAGCTTGATTTGATAAGAGCTCATGTTGTGAAACAATTATTCTTTCACCTTTTTATTTTTCCAGAGATCTCTAATCCAGCCCCACAGCCCTTTTGTATAAAAAACATAGAGGCTGGTGCTTCCTATGTTATTTGGATGACGGCTTCTACAAACGCTGGAGAAAGCCCGAGAGGGAACGAAGAGCTGATCTACATAAAAAGTAATTATAATCGTCACCATTATGAGTAACGGCTGAGGTTTTTTTCCAAACAAATTCATGTTAGGCACATAATCATCTGTCAAAATGTTGGGTGAAATAGTTTGATTTTTAGATAATAAGCTGCAAAAGTTATTAAATTATCTTCTCCAATTGGAAGGTTGGGATTACTATATAGCAGGGGTGGGCAACTTTCCCTTTTACAACCTGTGGACTTCAACTCCCAGAATTCCTGAGCCAGCTTGGCTGTCTCAGGAATTCTGGGAGTTGAAGTCCACAGTTTGTAAAAGGGCCACAGTTGCCCACCCGTGCTATATAGGAAAGTATCCAGGGTGGTTGCTTTAATAAACAGCTAGTCCTTGATATACAACCACAATTGGCACCAGTTGTTATGGCTATAAGTAGAGGCACCCATGTGACCAGATCTGGTTTTATGACATTTTTTTCAGCAGTCTTTAACTGAATGTCACAGTCATAAGTGTGAACCCATTCTTTCAAATGGGAAACCAGCAAAAAGCATCCCAAATTGTGGTCATGCAACTGGCTATAAGGGTGAGAGAGTTACCAAGCAGCCAAAATGTGTTTATGTGACCATGGGGGTGATGATGTGGTATAACATTTTAGGATGACCAAAAGTGCTTTATGGGCTGTAAACTATCTATTCTGAGCTCATCGTAATTTTGAATGGTTGTAAGTTGAAACTACCTGTTGTAACATATGTGTCTTACGGAGTAATGTGTCATGGATCTCATTCAAAAAAAGTTGTAAGAGACTAAATAAATTAATGTCTTCAAAAAGATATCAGATTTCTAAATTCTGGTTAATCTAAGTTGTAATGTTTTAATACCTGTGCTTTTGTCTTTAATATAACAGGTGGATTTATAGGTGTTTCTGACTGGGTTCCAATTGTAACCATTTGCATTATTAGCACACTTTCAGTCTTCTTTTGCTATATACCAGCTGTTCGGCAAAAGTAAGTGATCCTAATTTTTTTTTTCTTAGATGATTTTTTTTTAATGTTTAATCATGTCTAGTTCTCAGAGACTGCCTGGACAGGTGTGTTCAGTTTTCTTGGCAAGGTTTTTCAAAAGTTGCTTTCTCTTCATTGTCTCCTTCCCAAGGCTGAGGGAAACTGAATGGGCCAGGGTCACTAAGCAATTTTGGACCTAAAGCAGGACTAGAACTCACAATCTCCTGATTTCCGGTTTGATGCCTTAATCCAGTGATGACTAACCTTTTTCTCGTTGTGTGCCGAAACTGCAGCACTCATAATGCAATGCGGGGGGCCTGCGCATTGCGCACAATCCCCGCACATTCCCCCCCGCCCCCCCCGCACATGCACACGTGACCCCCCCATGCTCCACCCCCCACGCATGCACACATGAAAGCTGGCACCCATAATGCAAATGCAAGGGGGGCCTATGCATGCGTGCATGACCCCCCATGCTCCCCCTGCCCCATTTTGGGCCTATAGCCTCCTAAGCCCAAAAACAGGTCACAGGGTTGTGCCGCACCCTCGTGCTCCTCCAGCCCCCCATGCACGTGTGCACATCTCCACATATGCCTCCCCTGTGCATCCCAAAAATCAGCTGGCCGGCGGGAGGTGCACGCGTATGCACAGTGGAACTGAGCTGGTCGACAGCTTGCGTGCCCGCAGAAAGGGTTCCGCATGCCAGCAGTTCGCCATCACGGCCTTAACCAATACACCAAAGTGTCTTTCTTTAGATCAAGCCTGTCAAACAGATACAGCGATGCAATCAGGTTTGACGCCCCTGCTTTAGATGATTAGTGTTTGTTAGATGTAGAGTGACATAAAATTAGATCACAATAAAAATGGAATTAAATAGGATAACTCACAGGGGAAAGCACTCCCTTGATTGTAAAAATATCCAGAATGAGTTGAGACATGTAGGGTGAAGTTAAACAGGATGTTTTTTTATTTAATTTTAAAAGCATAATACCAACAGGGAGGCTATTAATGGCTGCCTGCGGACCCATAAAAATCCTAAATTCCTCCATAGCAAACACAGTCCGTATCGTGCCTTTCTCAACAACTTCAGATCATTCCTTCAACATGTTAATTCTTCATGATGATTCTGCTCGGTGCTCTACCTTTAACTATACTTTGCCTTGTTGTGTTCCAATGCATCCATACATTTCAGCTCCTTATCTTTAGATATGCATGTACATTCAGTGAGATACCTGACCAGGCTCCATGGATATAGCATTTCATTTTTGAAAGCCAAAGGGGCAGTCTACAAAAAGAGCCTGTTTTAAACATGGATGCTCTAATATTATCTTTCTGTCTTTTTAGTTGCCTCTTCCTTTCCTTTATCTTAGCAGCCCCTCTATTGTATGTCTACTACTCCACTAAGAGCCCCAAAGCCAACCAGAAAGGGCTTAGGCCAGGGTCAGCAACCTGCGGCTCTGGAACTGCATATGGCTCTTTCACCCATCACACAAAATACGCGTCACAACCGCCAATGTGCAACACCTGCTGGTTGAGCTTTTCAACCCCCGGTAGGCCAACCATGGATAAATCCAAGAAGAGAAAAGTTTCAGAAGAAAACAGAATGTTTACTTCAACTACATATGCTAGTTTTGTGGCTGTTCAAAAAGAGTCAGGCACGGGAAGGGTTTTGTGGCTCCAGTGGTTTCTTTTCTGTGGGAAATGGGTCCAAATGGCTCTTTGAATGTTTAAGGTTGCAGACCCCTGGCTTAGGCAAACATACATACTTTGAAGATTTGTGGAGAAAGATGCCCATCAAATGCTTATAGAGCGGCCACCTTCTAAAACTTGCTTTTGGAAGCGAGAGAAAAGTAAACAGTAATGAATAATATTTATTCACTTAATTTATATCCCCTTTATTGTATTTTTATAAATAAGATGGTGAACAAACAAGAATAACAGAGTTAGAGGGGAACTTGGAGGTATTTTAGTCCAACCCTTAGCTCAAGCAGGAGACCCTATACCATTCTGGATAAATGGCTATCCAATTTCTTCTTAGAAACCTCCAGTGATGAAGCTCCCACAACTTCTGGAGGCAAGCTGTTCCACTGGTTGGTTGTTCTTACAGTCAGAAAATTTCTCCGTAGGTCAGTCCTCTCCTTGGTTAGTTTCCATCCATTGCTTCTTGTCTTGCCCTCAAATGCTTTGGAGAATACCTAATACTTTTTCCTCCTATTTTCCTCACAATAACAACCCTATAAGATGAGTTGGGCTCAGAAAGAGTGACTGGCTCAAAGCATGTTCAGGATTAGATAATGCGCACAAAGCCATCGCCTCCCTCCCCCCACCTCGCTGCCACCAATCCGCAGAGCCAGAACCAGGGGTGGGTTCTAAAATTTTTTACTACCGGTTCTGTGGGCATGGCTTATTTTGTGGGTGTGGTTTGATGGTCATGTGACAATTCTTTAGGATTTAGCAGAGGTACTGGTCTACCAGGCTTTTAACTGCTTGCAGAACTGTACTGGTATACTCATTAGTTTTTGGAGGCACCGGTCTACTCATTTGTTCTTGGAGACACCTATCTACTCATTTGTTTTCAGAGGCACTGGTCTACTCATTTGTTTTCGGAGGCACCAGTCTACTCATTTGTTCTTGGAGGTACCGGTCACTCATTTGTTCTTGGAGGCACCGGTCTACCACCACACTGCCTTTTAACACTGATCAGCTGTAGGGTGGCCCTTTGAAGCCCCCTGGCAAGAGTTTAAACAGTTTTTTTCCTTCTAGCCGATCAGTTGGGACTTGGGAGGCAGCGAATAGATTGGGGGTGGGGCCAAATAAAAGGTAAAAATAACAAAGAGACCGGTTCGGTGACGTCATATCGTCACCGCTACCGGCTTGGCAGAACCGGGCCGAACCGGGAGGAACCCACCACTGGCCAGAACCATTGGGGACCACTGCCTTAAACAACTAGACCAGTTGGAACTGGTTCCCACTTTCATAAGACAAAAAAGTCAAATAGCAAATTCCTTGTAGGAATAATAATTGGCAGCTTTCTGCACCTTTATAATAACCCAAATCTGCTACTTTAAGCAGGCCAAATCAGACCTTCACAATTTACAGGGCAGAAACCTCCAACCATCTTTGCAAGCAACAGCTCTCTTATTGGCTATTTGAGGTTACAACGGCACTGAAAAATGTGACTTTTGACCATTTTTCACACTTATGACCGTAGCAGCATCCCCTTGGTCATGGGATTTACAATTTGGTTGCACGATCATGTGATTTATTTTTGCAACCTTCTGGCAAGCAAAATCAATGGGGAAGCCAGATTCACTTAACAACCATGTTACTAACTGATCAACTGCAGTGATTCACTTAATAAATGTGGCAAGAAAAGTTGTAAAATGGGAGCAAGACTCACTTAACAAATTTCTCTTAGCAACATAAATTTTGGGCTCAATTATGTTCATAAATTGAGGACTATATTGTACTCATGCCAGAAGAGTTTCATATAGCTCTGCCTAGTTTAATAATTTCTAGAGATATTTTAATATCCCACAATTGTGGCATTATTATCACTTAAAACTAACAGCTGCATTGTTTTGTTTTGTTTTTTTCTCACTAGGATTTTCTCTCTCTTTTCTGCTCTGGTATTTGGTTGGTATCCAGATCCAGCCAACTCTACATGGGCAAAAGAATTATCTTCTACAGAGGTAGACCAACCTACTTAATAACTCCAACCCAGCTGATTGACTTTTCTCTCTGAATAGAAAAACATCTTCCTTAAATTTGCAGAGAGAGAAAAAAGAGTAAATATAAATAATTTAGCTTCAGTTTTCTAAGATTTCCTCTTATCGAATGTAGATTTTCTCAGATGAAAAACACATGCCAAATTTATTGATGTGACAGTCTCATACGAAACTCAGAATCTGTTAACATTGTAGTGAAAAAAACCCACTTTATACAAGAATGTATGAATGTCAAATTGTGCCGAGCAGTTATATAAAAGTGACATTTGTGCAAAAATGCTTGCTTCTAAAGAGAGGTATATTTATATTATTATCAAACTCACATTTTCTCTTAATTTCTTCCTTAAGGATGAATCAAGTTCCAATTCTACAGAGTTTTTAAGCCACCCAGTCAGATCTGAAGACCCCGAAACTCTACAAATAAAGGAAATCTTAATTGAAAGACAGGGCTTTACTTTTATGGATGGGCACATATACAAAAATACTGACACAGAGGCACTATCTATGAGAACGAGCAACTGCAATTCTTTGACTACCAATATAACAGATAGTACTGGGAACTATCAGTTGCCATCTTTGTACAAGAAATTTATACCTGAAGATCCAAATGAAAGCCAAGTATTTTCTGAGTGCTTGGTTAATCCACTCAAGGATGCCACGGATTACCTGCCAACCATCACACCTGCCATTATGACTTCTGAGGAAGACAGCTCTGGATCTGAACTCAATTCATTGCCTATCTTCCCTATAAGTTCTTTTCGAAGAAATCCAGGTTTTTTGGATGGAAAACTTACTCTGGATGCTATAAAAATGGACTGTAATTCTTTCACCGAGAACCCTTTTTTAAGAGCAGAGATATAGGGAATGTTGCTCTTAAGCATTATGACTACCTATGCTCTGTGAGGGTTGCTATTCTCATGATACTCCCAAACGCTTCTCATGGACATTAGATTCTGTTTTGATTTTTATAAAACAAAAGAAAGATAAGCAATTTCATGATTTCAAAAACTGGGCACTAGAGGGGATTAAGTTTTTAAGAGGAAAGATATACAAGGCAGTAAGACTATTGCAAAATTCATTGTTATATCAATGAATCTACAAAGGCGGCTTTTGAAAAATGAATTCAGAAAATGCTAGCTACAATATCGATAATTTCAGTAATTATTTCTGCTTCTATGAATAGATGACCAAATGTTCTTCAATGTTATTGAAGAAATGACATATAGAACAAATTTTATCTGACAAGATAGAAATGGTTTCAAAAGTGGATGTATAACTGACAGACCAAGACAATTACTTTAAAAAATGATGTTTCACTGGATTTATTAAAGAAACTGACTTAAATTTACTTAAACTTAAAATTTAAAAGAGAAGTATAAACCAAGGGCGTGACCTGTGTTTCTTTACTTGATTTATAAAAGAGGCTTATTGAAGCCTTGAAGAACCGTGTGTGATGAGATAAAGAAGAAATGGAGAAAAACAGATCCTATGACAATATTTAAATGAACTAAAGATTAACATGGTTAGAAATAAAAGGGATATCAAATTGTTTTTTGATTAACATTAAAACAAGATACATTGTTAGCATGTATTTTGGGAAATTTTTTTTGGTGACACCAGGACTGAAAAGATGATGTTGCATGGATTTGTTTATAGATAAAGAGGTGGAATTTTGGATAAAGTAATAAATGTTTGTAACCATAATCACTAAATTTGTTTGTGATGAAAGCTGGAAATCGCATACATACATATACATACATACACACACACACACACACACACACATTCTTTTGCATTTTTTAACTTTTATTCTCTTTAAGTTTCGTTTGTATTAGTTTATAGTATTAAAATTCTTAATAAAATTGTATGTGCATAAATTAGGACAGGCAGCAGGCAGTCATGGCAATTGAAAAACAAGGTCTTTGACAGGTGTAACATGTCATTTGGCTGACTCATTACAGGCATTTTCAGTGGAGAGAATCCAATCCCCCACACTTCACTATTAGGTGAGATCATAGCTCACTGTGTCTGAAACACCAACGGGGCTGATGCAAGTTGCATGTTCTGTAATAAAGACTGGAACCTACCCTTCTAAATCAGCAGCAAAAATCCTGTCCTCGAGAGTACACGGAGTCCTCGACTTACAATAATTCATTTAGTGACTGTTCAAAGCTACAATGGCACTGAAAAAAGTGACTTATGACCGTTTTTCACACTTACCTTTTTATCATCCATATGATCATGTGATCAAAATTCAGATGCTTGGCAACTGACCCATGCTTATGACATTGCTGTGTCCCAAAATCACACGATCACCTTTTGCAACCTCTTGACAAGCAAAAACGACGAAGTCAGTTTCACTTAACAACCGTGTTACTAACTTATCAACTGCGGTAAGAGAGGTCATACAATGGGCAAAATTCACTTAACAAATGTCTCACTTAACAACAGAAATTTTGGGCTCAATTGTGGTTGTTAAGTTGAGGACTACCTATATTAGCAAAATAATAGGAATTGAGAGAACCACTATGATCAGCTACAGCAGTTGGTCATAGAACAGGGGTGTCAAACTGGCAGCCCGCTGACCGGATGTGTAACGCGCAGGCCATGCCCATCCCAGCTCTGCAAAAAACGAGTTTGACACTTGTCGTAGAATGCTTGAAGTTGGAAAAAAACAGAGAGGAAATGAGGAGTTTCTGTGAGAAGCCTTTCCTAAACTGTGACAAATTTAATACTCTGTAGCAAGGGTCTCCCAACCTTGGCAACTTGAAGACTTGTGGACTTCCCAGCAAAGTGGGCTGAGGAATTCTGGGAGTTGAAGTCCACAAGTCTTAAAAGTTGCCAAGGTTGGAGACCCCTTCTCTGTAGGATTAGGAGACAAGACATGGGGCAGAAAGGCCAGGAACTGAAGCTGCTGCAGTCGTTCACACAGAAACATGAAGGGTGATTTCAATAAGCCTTTAAGACAATCTAACCCATTTTTCTCCTAACCCAATTAAACTAGGTGGCCAGTTAACAAAAGAAACTTGACACTCTGTGTAGTTTGTACATCAGCATTCACATCTGACAGTGCAAGCAAATCACGGGATTGAAAGGTCTGTGAGGAACTCCTATGATATCATCAGAGCATCCAACTCAGGTAAACAGTAGGAAGTACCAGCCCTTAAGACAGTGTTTCTCAATCTTGGTAGCTTGAAGATGGGTGGACTTCAACTCCCAGAATCCCCTAGCCAGCACTGCTGGCTGGGGGATTCTGGGAGTTGAAGTCCACCCATCTTCAAGCTTCCAAGATTGAGAAACACTGCCTTAAGGGCACACCTGGGCATGAGTGGAATTGCCACAACAAACTTAAGTTTTGAAACACCCCCAAATGATTTTTGTGTGTGAATCCCAAAAACTACAATGCTACAATGCTTATATTATGTAGTATAAGAGCAATTACAGACCAAAATTTAAAATACACAAAAATACATCAAAGCAGCTGGAAAAAGAGCATTCATTTTTGTTTCCATACTTACAATACCCCCGTTATATTTCCAGTTTAGGAGATATAAAATGCAGTCTCCCAACTTATTTTATGTTGGTGACAAAATTTGTTCCAATATTTTCTGGGGAAGTCGAGCAGGAGGGTGAAGAGAGGTTATTTGAGCATTAAAATATAACAAAGGTTCTTTTTAACTTTATTTAAAGCACTGGCTTAAAGTGTTTTGGAACTGAATGTCTTTAGTGCTTTCTTTGAAAAAACTCACTCACAGTAGCATCATGGATATGACCAGGAACAAAAAACCAATTTCCGAAAACCTAAAGTAGAAAAATTAAATGCGTTCAAGAGCCCAATACAAAACAGATAAGGAATGAGCTGTAAAATATCTCGACATATTGAATTTATGAAGCTTAAACCAAATTTTATATCACTCCCCCCCACCCCTAAAATACGACGTTCCTGATGGAGCTGGCTTTGGCGCCTGGCTTCTAGTTTGTCAATGTCACTCACTTTTTAGAAACTATTAAGAGGGACTGACATTTTTCCTCTACAATCGGAAGAGAATACTTGAATTATCCAAGCACTTCTAATTTAAGGTTCAATTGATAATCAGTGAATTCATTTGAAGAAATAGGAACATCACTTGCTAGAAAGTTTGATCATTTTTTAAAAATAAAATCCCCGTTTGTGCTAGGAAATGGAGCAGAGCTACTGCATTTCTTAGTCAACACTGAAAATATGTAAATTCTCCTGGAACTCCTTCAGCCACTGATAGAATGGGACTTGAGAAACTGTTTTAGATCCATCTCATTGGAAGGATTTAAAAATTGACACTGGGGGAATTATAGTTCACATCCTAATGTTTGATTTAGGGTGATTCTTAGGGACCTTATGATCTGTGAATCCCCTGAACTTTCGAGGTTTGTGGCACCATAAAGGCTAACAAAGTTACTGTGACGTACTTCATAGTCAACTTCACCAGTTTGATGGAATGCAAGCCCTCAGACATTTTACTTCACACCAAAGCACAAAGCAGTTTCAAATCCTTTTCCAGGATGCAAGTATTCCCTATGCAATATTAAGAGTAAACCTAAATGTAATCTAAACAAAACGTTCTCCATCATTTGAAAGGCAAGTTCACCCTATCTTCCTGCCTTGACTTGTGTTTAGTTTCATACAAGTCTGGAGATCAAATGCCCAAGTTATGGCAGTGGCAGAGAACTACACGCCTAACTGCACACATTCCTTAGTATGTTTGACACTGCCACCATTTACCTTCAGAAAACGGGTGGAACTTCAGCTGGTCCAGAATTTCGTTCTAATTATACACTTTAAAATGAAATCCAAGTTGAGTTCAACTCTTGGTGATTTGAAGGGCTCCTGAAATTGTCTTGGTAATAGTAGCAGCAGCTGTTACGCTGCTGGCTTTTGTTGAACTTCCAAATCTAGTCTACAGCTAGATCTGCAGGTTTCCTATCCAAGTACTAAACGGATCCAACCCTGCAAGGCTTCCTATTGGAGATTGATCAGCTGTTGCCACCTGCAGCAACATCATTTACAGAACCCTAGGATTTAAATCAGTGGATCTAGAATGCTTTCCCAGTGGAAATTGTCAGAATTTTCACGTCTGTTCTTCCAATATCTGATCATTCGGTGAAACGGCATAGCATCTTTAATTGCTGCTTCTCAGAGTCCAAGACCCAGTCAGCTCCACCTTTATTTACCACACTTTTTATAGCAAATGTTTTCTTCAAACGTTTTGTCCATAAATTGATCCATGAGCCGGAAGTTCATTCATTTTACATGCCTTGTTATAATCTATGCACTTACTGCACTTTCAAGATCTCCTGGATTCCTCAGTTGCTCCATTTCCGAACCTGAAAGGATCTCTTTCTTTTCCTCCATTCAACCGTACTCTCTGGAGACTCAAGCCCTGGCAGTTTTCTTGGCAAGGTTTTTCAGAAGTGGTTTGCCATCACCTCCTTCCTAGGGCTGAAACTAACTGGCCCAAGGTCACCCAGTTGGGACTTTTTCCTAAGGCAGGACTGGAAGTCATTCTCCTGATTTCCAGCCTGTTGCTTCAACCACTATACCAAACCAGGTCTTTGATTGCAAAACATTAAGTTTACCTTCTCATATTGGTTTTAAAGAAAAAAACTTCATTTAAGTTTTATCGCAATCTAATTTTCGTTTTATAGTAATCAGGAAGCAGACCTATGTAGTAATGTTTTCTACATTTGAAAACTTAGTAATTTTATGAAATTTGTACAAAATTTCATAAAGATACAAAGCACTTTTTATCAATGTATTTCAGAAGTTACAGTTGTCCAGTGCAACAAAAGAAAGGAGCTGATTTTCCCACGGTCATATGTATATACACTTTAATCACACCTCTTAATAGAAGTATGCTTTTTAAGCAGGTTATATTCTGTGCAATACAATACTTTGGATTTTTCAATAAGATGGAAACTTGCAGTTTTGTTTCTATATAAATGCCAGAACCCATACTAGTTATTCATTTACTAAACGTAAAAGCAATATTCAGGTTTTGAAACAGGCAGGTGTTCCTCCAAGGAATATAGTAAAAAATATTTTATAAAATACTGCTTATGTAGATGTAACACTCTTCCCAGCACAATTTATGGAAGATACATTTTACTGCCTATTGTTGTCAAAGCTGCTAGTCAAAAGGTTTCTGAAGAATTTCATGCAATTATACAGTCCACTTTGATATTAAATCCTGCAAAACACAAGTGTTTGTCACTCAATGTTCAATCTATTGTGATTTTACTCAATCTTGAATAGTTCCTTGCCCATCTACGTTAACTCCATAATATTTTTTTTTGCAATGTGGATACTACACAGATGTTTTTAGATTTAAAAAAATGCCAGAACCAATTTATTCTAAGGTAAACTATATTCTGGACAAGTAGAATGCAGCTTTATATATGCAGGATATAATTTGAATGGCTAATTTAAGGGCAGGTGATGGCTAACCAAGGGTCTGTTTTTTTTTAGCTGTATTTTGTGCAATGTGCATATATGATTTTAAACTAAATATATGGCTAGCTTCTACTGATACATTTAATCAATGTAACTGTGAAATTCTGTTAAGTATATCCTCTTCGAAAAACACAAAATTTGTAGTCATGATTTCAGAACAACTTGCTGAAATGAAATTCTAAATTGATCCAGGATCTACTGGTTTGGGCAACATACATAGAATAAATCAGAATGGGATAAAAGGCAACTGTGTCTGGCGATCATTTAAACAAATGTTGAAAATATTAGCCATTTTTCTTGGGTGATCAAAATTGTGGTTTTCATGGGAAAAAAACTTTGTGAACTTGTGAATCCAGGGCAAGCTGGATGAAACCATCTTTTGCATTTTATGAGGCATTCACAGGAATAAACCTGTGCTTAAATTACTACTGATCCATAACATCCAATTCTACGAATATAATGGAAACTTGCAAAATAACTTCATTAAAATTAATTCTATCAGCTGGAGGCAGAGTGGTATTTTAAACCAACTTGTAATTGAGCAGTAATCTGAAATAACCTTCTGTATGAACAGAACAGAGCCCGTTATATTTTTGCTACATCTATCAGAAACAGACAAAGCATTCTGCGTTTATTGGGACTTATTCTATGTGGGATTGAAACCTATGTAACAAACCTGCCCATTCAAAACAGCTGCAATTTTAAGCATCAGTTAAAATCTCATTAAAATGGGAGTATGTATAGGATCGGATTACAAATCTCATAAAATGCAGGCTGTTCCATTCTCTCAAATATGGAAGATAACATACACGACATTATCGAAGGACAGATCTGTATATAAGACTAAGTGCACTTCATACAATCAATTGTAATATACAGCACTGTACAACTGACAAGAAAACATGCACTAGTATTTGCTTTTCAAGATTAAGGCCACAGCATGTCCAGAAATGATTTCTAAAATATAAGGATAAGAACGACCCTTGTAAATATTTGCAAACATTGTTAATTTATTACAAGGGATATGTTTTGAAGAATTTAATCTGTGACTCACACTACTATCCTGTTTTTTCCCCAACCAACCCAACGGGACTTGTGATTCAATTTTTCTCCTCCACCTCCAAAGAAATTTTTTAAAAAATAGTTTACTTGCACTCTTGCCCACCTATTTAATTTCTCCATGTTATGGAAAAGAGCCAAATATAATTCTAAAAAGCTCTTCTCATTTGTCACTCACATAGCAATTAATTTTCAAATAAAACAGAGATGTTTATAAAAACAGTTTAAGCTTCAACCTCTTACCTTTAACTATTTTCATCTTATAATTCTACCTTTTTATTCCATGCATCCTTTTGCTTATTAAGAAATTGCAAAATTGAGGCAAGTACTTTAAACATTAAGTTAATAAAGTAAACCCAGAGCTGATAACATTAGCACTCTCATATATTCAATGCACCTGAGCACAGCCAATCTCCCCATCTTCAGATACTTTCTCTGATGCACCCCACTGCTATTCATAACTCTTTAAATCTTCTCTGAGAGAAGGATAAAGCAATTGTTTTTTAAGCAACTAATCTACCTTTAAGTCAGGTGTGGATGAAGACTTTTAGCTCACATTTGTTAAAATATAAAAGATTACCATATTATGTTACCTTTAAAAAAAACCATTACATTTCAAATCAAAATTTTCAGGGGTGGGAGGTTCACTATCAGTCCCTTATTTTCTCACCAGTAATTTCGCAGTTAGCAATTTAACTAGTATTGTTCATCGAAAGTAAGCAAGTATCTAAACTTTGAGCACTCAAGACAGCCAAAAGCCTCAGTCCTGCTTTTATTAAGTCAACAGGAGGGTATGTAAATTTCAGGGCAAAATGTAATTATCCAATCAGACACAGTATCTGTCCAACAAAATGTATATTCACGATAGACATATAGTTTTTAATGTTTAGGGTTATTTTAGAAGGGCTTGTGCTCTCTCATTTTACTCATTTTAATTTTTCTGCCAGTAGTCTGGTACAAGATGAACTTTCATGCTCAAACATTTAATAAATCAATCATAATTATCACATTTTAAAGGAGGCTAGCTCTAAAAAAAGGTGCAATAGCAACACAAACAAGCAAAAGAATAAGAGATACAAAGCCCAATTCATTTAATAGCTAATATTAAAATTAACTATGTGAGTAGTTATTTGCTAAAGCTATGCTCACAACTGCTAATGGATCCACCACAAGGGGACCATTCCCTGGGAAAGACAGGTAGATGGTTTCAGGTAGAAATTAGGCAAGATGCCTGGCACTAAAAACATTTACAATGCCAATTTAATAGCATTTTTGTAAAAGAGCATGAAAATAAACCTTTACTTTGCTAATATGTACCAATATTCTGAAAGCATTTTCACAGCTCAACACAAATTAAGTACACAGCTATTAAAAGCCAGCAAATTTGCCATCTTTAAACAGCATTTCTAAATTTGCTCTACGTTAAAAGTATACTAGAAGATGAAAATGTCACGTCAAGTACCAAACTGGCATTGCATGGATATATGGCTGTCCAGAATTAACATCTAGAAGTCAAAGAGTTAAATTGGGACTATTCATGAACAGTAACATACTATTTAATAAGTATGTTATTTGGGCATTAGCATATTTGTGCAGGAAATAGGAATTTGTTTTTTTAAGGATATAGACAACACGCAGAATCTTCCAAAGAAATCTGTGCTATGAGATGCATTTGGATGGAAACAAACAAGGAACCTGATAACATATGTAACCTGTTGACTTAAGGAACATTGACTACCTCCAAAATCATAATCGGGAAGCTAAGAACCAATAAATTGGGGCAGGAAGAAGGGTGAAGGGTAATGTGCTTAAAAATCTTCCTTGAAGGCAAATACTGGACTCATTTAAAAATCTACTTCTCCATTCCTACTTCATCACAATGCTGAAATTTAAACGCATCAAGAATCAGAGTAAATGTAGTAACCTTTGCATACGTAAACAAATGTTCACAAAAATCATTCAGATAATGCATCATCTCAATACTGTTTATGCTTTAGTTCAATACTTTTTGCCCTCCGGGGGTAATGTTTCCAATTCCTTAAGAAAACCACCAATTGTACTAGATATTCGGCAAAACCTTGAAATAAATGGATGTTTCAGTTCTAATCTCCTAACAAGTGTTGTAGACAGAAAGGCAAAGTAGTCCTTTTTTATTATTTGCTCAAGTCCTTTCATGTTTTGAAAGTGGTAACATTCTCTTTCACAGGGATTAAGTTAAAATATTAAGAAAAGTCTACAGTGGAAAGGAGAGCTTACAATCACCCCCCACACCAAAAATAAAACATTCACTTCTCAGCTAGGCAAGGCCAAAAGCTGAAGCAATAGAGCAAGATCCACATTTCAATTGGGTGGTGAGGTTTGGCTTATGTCCCACGCAGACCACTGCTGTCCCACTTTCATGGTCTTGGTTTTCCAATTTAAACAAGTCAAATAATCCTTTTCCCAAGAAGTATACAGTGCCCTTTGGTTTCTTCTTCAGAATCAGGGTTGCATGCTAGTGGAACAGTGTTTAAATGCACCCAAGGGGCTGCATTTTAATGTAGATTTACAGCACTGCCACACAGTATCAACTGTAGTTTAAACCAACTATATTAAGAAATAAGATACCACTGTGTTCCCAACCTTCCATGTCTTGAAAAAAAGTTGCTCCACTCTACAGAATATTTTTGGTAGCAACAATATTAACAAGTTTAAACAAAGTTTACCAAACAGACAACTAGTTTTCTTGAAGAAAAAGGGTGAATGAGAGGTGCAACATGGATTGTTTTTTTAAAAAAATGGCTTAGGCCAATTATCCAACCAGAGCTGCTGGATTCACAAGCAGGTATTGAGAATATAAACCAATGTGCTTTGACTATTTTTCAAGTATCTGATATCAATTTTGTATAAAGATTTTGAATACACAAACTACCAAAGATAGAAGAAAATGGACTTTCCAAGTATGACTTAAGTATTAAAAACTCAAATACTCCAGAAGTTAGTATTCCACACAGTACTAACAATTTTCCATATTATTTTTATACATATCCCAGCTGACCGTGGACTGAAACCATCTGCTAAGCAGTATTAAAAGAAATAGTGTGCAAGAGTTAAAATTGTTGTAGTTTAGGGAAAGCACATCTAACCCTAATTTAAAAAAAATAAAATAAATGAAGTGAAAGCTTTAACTGGTACACACTGTTCACACCTATATTTCAAGTTTGGAAACGCATATTTTCAAGCAGCAATACAAAAAAGTATCCATGAAGAATGCATAATTTCTGAAAAAAATTATGAAAACATCCCTGCTACCATTACATTTCTAAATACAAAACTGACTACCATATTGTTGCTTCTGTGTAGCAAGAGAAGTTCATTTCAAAACAGGTAAAATTCAGTCTTCAGGTGTGAATGGCATGAATGAGAGTCCCCGTTTTAATATCTTAAGTTGTTTTTAGGATCCTTAAGCATGCAAGCCTTGTAGAGAAGGGCCCAACAAGAGGCAGGGTTGGCTTAGGGCATCCAGTTTAGGATAAAGCTGGGAAAGCTTCTGGATCATCAACATCAGGAGCAGAAGCACTTGACTGAAACGAAAGAGAAGGTCCATCATTCTGATAGTCAATATAGCACTTTCATTAGCTGTATTATTTAAGACAGTTGTATACAACAAATAAACATAAAGTAGTAATGTTACACAAGTACTAATTTGCACATATTTGCTGTGTAAGTCAACTATTTATTAATATAGTCCCCCTTTTTCGTAATGCTCTCGGGTACCCATTTTGCTATCACAAAAAGTTGCAAGTGTTAACAAATAAGGTATTATAGATGTGTATGAAATTATCACAGTGTGAATGACATAAAGAAAAGGTTTTCTTGACCCTCAAAATAATAGAGACCATGATTAATGAAGGTGAAGGGCAGAGATAGAAAGAACTTAACTAAAACCTTGACACTTAACTTTACAAGGTGGAGTGACACTTACTTCAACTCTGAGTGGAAATTAGTTACAAGGGCTAGTAAAAGAATCCTAGGCAAAATATTTCCAAAGTCAGAGGAGCAGAGATCTCAAAGTGATTTACTGCTGAAAAGAATACCCTGAGGTTGTCACACAAATGAGGGAAGGAAATCTAGGAATCTAGGGGATTATCAATGCTTCCTTGGGTGAGGGTGTCTTGCCACCCGCCTTGAAAGAGGCGGTGGTGAGGCCCCTCCTCAAGAAGCCCACTCTGGATCTGGCTGTTTTGGCTAACTACCATCCGGTCTCCAACCTTCCCTTTGTGGCAAAGGTTGTTGAGAGTGTGGTGGCGCGACAGCTTCCTGGGTACCTGGATGAAGCTGTTTATCTGGATCCGCTCCAGTCCGGCTTCAGGCCTGGGCACAGCACAGAAACAGCATTGGTCGCTTTGGTGGATGATCTCTGGAGGGCTCGGGATAGGGGTTGTTCCTCTATCCTGGTCCTGTTAGATCTCTCAGCGGCTTTTGATACCATCGACCATGGTATCATGCTGCGCCGGTTGGAGGGGCTGGGAGTGGGGGGCACCGTTCTGCGGTGGTTCTCCTCCTATCTCTCTGACTGGACACAGTCAGTGTTGGCAGGGGGGCAGAGGTTGACCCCGAGGCGTCTTGTTTGTGGGGTGCCGCAAGGGTCAGTCCTCTCGCCCCTTCTGTTCAACATTTATGCGAAGCCTCTGGGCGAGATCATCCGTGGCTTTGGGGTGGAATTCCATCAGTACGCTGACGATACTCAGCTGTACATCTCCACTCCAGGCCATCCCAATGATGCCCTTGAAGTGATGTCCCGGTGCCTGGAGGCCGTGGGGATCTGGATGGGGAGTAACAGGCTTCGACTCAACCCTTCCAAGACCGAGTGGCTGTGGCTTCCGCCGTCCCGATATAGCCAGCTGGTGCCATCGCTATTGGGGGGAGAGCCTTCTCTGTGGGGGCACCTACTATCTGGAATGAGCCCCCCCCCGGAGATACGGAGGATCCCGGATCTGCGCACCTTCCGCCGCGCTTTGAAGACCTTTTTATTCCACCAGGCGGGCCTGGCCTAATCTTTTTCCCTCTTTTCTTTTTAAACATGTACATTTTAATCTGTTTTTAAATGACTGGGGTGTTTTAATTTGTCTGGGCCAAATTGTTTAATTCGATTTTATTCTGTTTTTAAATTTTGTATTTATGTATTTTGGCTGTACACCGCCCTGAGTCCTTCAGGAGTAGGGCGGTATACAAATCAAATAAAGATAAAGATATTGGGGGTGAGTCATTGGCCCCCACGGAGAGGGCTCGCAACTTGGGCGTCCTCCTGGATGCATGGCTGTCTTTAGAAGAGCATGTGACGGTCGTGGCCAGGGGGGCTTTTCATCAGGTTTGCCCGATTCGCCAGTTGCGTCCTTTTCTGGATCGGGACTCCTTACACAGTCACTCAGGCACTCGTCACTTCCCGCCTGGACTACTGCAATGCTCTCTACATGGGGCTCCCCTTGAGAACCACCCGGAGGCTCCAACTGGTGCAGAATGCGGCTGGGCGGGGGATTATGGGAGCAAGGGGACGCTCCTATGTGATGCCTCTCCTGCATGAGCTGCATTGGCTTCCGGTGGTCTTCCGGGTGCGCTACAAGGTATTGGTTACCACCTTTAAAGCGCTCCATGGCATTGGACCTGCGTATTTGCGGGACCTCCTTCTGCTGCCGATAGTCTCCCACCGGCCAGTACGCTCCCACAGAGAGGGACTCCTCAGGGTGCCGTCAGCTAGGCAGTGTCAGCTGGCGACCCCCAGGGGGAGGGCCTTCTCTGTGGCAGCACCTGCCCTCTGGAATGACCTGCCTCCGGAGATACGTATGATACCAGATCTCCGGGCTTTTTGCCGTGCCCTAAAAACCTTTCTTTTTCACCAAGCAGGGCTGGTGTAACCCCCCCTCCCTTTTTTTTGAGATGTTAGATTTTTAATTGTCTATGAGTTTTAGTCGGGATTTTAAATTTAGGCCAAAGTTGTGTAATTCTTTTAACAAATTTTAAATTTTGTATTGGGATGTTTTTATTTTGGCTGTGCACCGCCCTGAGTCCAGTAGGAGAAGGGCGGTATACAAATTTAATAAAATAAAATAAATAAATAGGAAGAGCACTAGCCTTAGCATTACTGTACTCATGTTATAAAATTATCAAGCCACTAACCTGGTTGGGTGTGTGGATCACATCAAACTCTTTAACCAACTAAAAGAGAACAAGCAAAAATATTTATTGAGCATTCTTCTGTTAGTATATATGTTGCTGAAGTCAGAATATTAAAAAATTGTTTGTTGATGAAATCAGGGCAGTTGACACTTTTTCATGCAGTGCCCATCTTCCATCCCCCAAATTCTCAAATTGCTCTGAATAGCTAATGGAAATTCTGGTGCAGATTTGGAACCCTAACCCAAGAAGAAACAAACAGAAAAATGCATCAAATATAACATAATCTCATTCCTACTTGGGATATACAAATCTGGAATTAAGACTCTTTACTGTTAACTAGGATAACATTTTTTAAAAATTTCAAAGTATGCAAAACAGAATGGAACTAAGAAATTAATTTCATAAACGGGAAACTATATTTGAACATAAATACTGGTTATCTGTAACTCTGAGATCATGTAATACATATCGTGGAAATATCAAAAATTGAGTGAAGCAGCTTTAGTGCATGCAAAGGGGAGGAGTCAGCTGCAACTTAAATGGAAAAGAAATAATTAACTCCTCTAGCACTTAAGAAGTTATCTAGTTCTCACACCCTATTCCAATCATTTAAGTGAAACTGAGGAAAAGCTAATGTATTTCACATTTCAGCCATAAAACTATTACATAAACATCTTCCCTAAAGTTAACTTCTTACTCTTTCAGATATAACTTTATTTTTTCAAAGTTACGCAGGTTAGGCTTGCAATGTTGTGCACCATTTCTAGAAGCAGCTCAGTTCCATAAAACATTTGTCTCAGTTGACATTTCATTTGCATAAAATCAGTTATTACCTTGTCAGTTCTGCTTCCACGGTTAGCCCTTCCCCCACGCCCACGCCCGCCTCTTCCACCTCGACCACCACGCCCAGGACGACCAAGATCCCCAAAATTGATCTCCAGTTGGGACGTGATATCGTTTGCTGGCTTGCGGAAATGGTGATCCATTACAGAGTCCTCAGCATGAGACTATAATGAAATCAAGTAATTCAGGTTTAACTGGTTTGCCTTAAAATATATTTTCATTCAAAAACAGAAAATTATATAGCACTTTATCCATATTACTTAGAGTAGGCTGCAAACTAGACAATATTAGAATGGAATGAGGAACAACATTTGAATATTGTCAAATTTATGTCAAAACTGCATTTTTAACAAGTGGAGTTATGGAACCCTATAATTATTATGCTCTCTGAAATATTATGCCACAACTCCAGCTAAGAGCTCTGGATTTGCAAAGAAGATTCAATTACCTAGATACAAAGAAAACAAATCAGAACACACAAAACTCAACACTTGATTAAAAATTGCCCTATCTTCTATAGATCAAACACAGTTAAAATGCCAGATCTCAATATCAACTGATAGCAAGTATACATTATATTTTAAATAGATGACTTTACAGAAACCATCTTGTCCATAATTCTGGACAAAATTCCACTCGAGCCCACTGTGATGAGACTGCCCCAGAGCATATTTATAAATTGGGTTTGTACCATATTCCTGTAAGATCTATAAGAGACTGTTATTCTCAATTACTATTGCACAAGTTATCCTGAAGCTCTTTGCAGAGCCCCATTCCTTCTTCATTACCTGCGGAGTAATTTGTCTTACTGCAACTGAATAATCAGTAAGATAAACTGAAAGATACTAATATACAAGCAAACCATAACCAAGAAAATTATACAGTCAGTTAAAATCCAAATAAAATGAACTTGAAGCATACTATTCTGTGAATGGGAGAACTATGGAGGTCAGTCTGCCAATATGCAACGGGCTGAAACGGTTTCAGCTACATAAGCCACAACAAACTACTTGAACAGGAGAAGCAGATGGTGTGACAATGTTATAGTACTATTCCTTAACAGCTGACAATGAAAAAGGAACACAGATCAACCTACTAATAACTGGACTCAATTACTGAAATCCCTTCAACACTTTTTTCTTCAGGAAAAAAAATCAGACAATCTGAGTATTGCCATGGGTGTTTAGAGTCATGATAAAAATATGGGTTTCAGAAACTAAAATTACTTGAACTCATGGGCAATCAGGTTGGCACAAAAAGGAACAAATGCTGATTGGTCAGCAACCAAACTGGTTACAAAAAAAAGTATTAATGAATTCATCAACAGCTTTATTGACACTTTCAATGGTTTTCTTAAAAAAAATATCTTCAAATTTTAACTTGAGTTTCTTATTCATTAGGTAAAGATAAACCATAAAGTACCTCATTGGGCTCCAGCTGACTCCCCTGCATTTCTGACATCCCCTTTGTCTGAAGTAAGTTGTATGTCAATGGCAAGGAATAAAAACAAAAGAAAGACAATGAGACTCCCACATGGGTATACATGAATAACTAATTCCACAATTAAGCAGGCAAAATTGTAAGGTGCAAGATACAAGTAGTTCTCAACTTACAACCATAATTGAGCCCAAAATTTCTGTTGCTAAGCAAGACAGTTAAGTGAGTTTTCCTATTTTACCTTTCTTGCCACAGTCAAGTGAATCATTGCAGTTATTAAGCTAGTAACATGGTTGAATCTGGCTTCCAAAGACTTTGTCGAAAGGTCGCAAAAGGGGATCACATGACCCCAGGACATTGCAACTGTTGTAACACATGTCAGTTGCCAAGTGTCTGAATTTTGATCACATGGCCATTGGGATCCTGCAACAGTTGCAACTGTGAAAAACAGTCACAAGTCTTTTTGTCAATGGCATTATAACTTCAAATGGTCACTAAATGAATGGTTGTAAGTCAAGAACTACCTGTTTTTAAACATACACCAAGAAAAATCCAAAACCAGCACAAGTAAAGAGGGTATTATGGGATTAGGATTCAAGCCAGCTTGTTTAATAAAATTAATACACATAAACATAAGCATCAAGATCACTTTTAGGAGAAAAAAAGTCACTTCGAGGTAGGTGTGTTAAAAGGAAGCACTGAACTCTAAAATACAGCTTTAGATCACGATTCACATCACTCTCATCCATAAATTATCCCTAGTGAAAAGAATGGAGCTCATGCCTTTAAACAAAAAAGGATCAACTTTGCTACTGAGAAACAGGAACAAAGAAAAATAAAAAACAAATAGCTTGATATATTCGTTCTCATTTTTAGCAACATCTCCAATAAACATACAAGTAGTCCTCAACAAATGACAAAATTCAGTTCAAAATTTCTGTTATGCAAGATAATTCTTGTGAGTTTTGCCCCATTTCTTGTCACAGTTGTTAAGTGAATCACCGTAATTAGTAATGTGGTTGTTAAATGAATCTGGCTTCCCCATCGACTTTGGATGTCAGAAGGTCGTAAAAAAAGATCACATGACCCGGGACACTCCAACCATCAAAAATACATGCCGGTTGCCAATAGTACATATTTTGATCATGTGATCATAGGGATGCTGCAATGGTCGTAGGTATGAAAAACAATCATAAGTCCCTTTTTTTCCATGCTGTTGTAACTTCGAATGGTCATTAAACGAATGGCTGTAAGTCAAGGACTACTTGTAACTCTCCATAAAAAGGACAAGTAAGAAAAGCAGATTCACAATGTTACTTTGGACAGAAAGCTATCATAGTTAAGTAAGATGCAGAGTGCAATTAAATGGTCTTAAATTTTACAGAGTTTACTTTTCATGGAAATTTTAATACAATGGAATATTACGTGTCTAAATAATTATTGAGTAAAACACTCTTTCTACAAATTGTTCTAGGACTCAGATTTACATGCATAACCCATATCCCACTAGCCAACTGAATTTTAAAAACTGGAATGTATTCTCCACCTCTACCAGGCAAATATAATTTTTAGAGGCTGAAGGCCCCACTTAAGCCTGCAGATAGGAAAAACAGGTATTGACAAAAAATAATAATATGAAACCTAGACCAAAGTTAACACTGATTTCATTTACATTTAATACGTTACATTCTCTAGTCATGTATTAATCATTTTTTTCTTCCTGCCATATTATAAGCTAACATTAGGTGATTTTTTAATAGAAAGTCTATGAGGGCCACACACAAGGCTAAAACTGGGGTATCACAATCCAAGATTTTGCTCCTTGTGTTTTTAAATTTTTCAATTGCAAAGGATATAAAATTGTGTTTCAAAGTAAAATTGGCAATGCTTAGTTAACCAAATACCTGCTTGTTTCTGAAATCAGATTTAGAAAACACATGGTTACAGTCCTAAGCCAATTACTCTTGTATGTATAAATAAACAATAAAAATAAAGTGTACCTACCTCCTCACTCTTTGACTTGTGCAGAACAAAGCCTTTTTTCCATTGTCCATCAGCACCTTCATTTGGTTTACGGATGTTGAATTCGACTTTTGCACGATCCTTATTCTGAATAGCTTTCCATTCATCAAGAGTCATTTCTTTAGGACCTTCTTCCTTAACTTCTTCTACTTCATTTTCCCTATAAGTAGGAATGTCAAGCACTTAATAAATAAATAAACAAACAAATAAATACACACTCTTTCTTTCCAAGGGATGAAATCTAAACACAAGAAAAAAAACTAGAAAAACACCTAAAAACAGCACAGTCTAAATATATATTTACCACAAAATTTTATTCTGATGATGAAATGTTGCTATTATTGACTTTCAATTTTATTCAATTTATTTATATCAGCTGTACCTTTAAAGTTTAAAAACAATGGTTGACACTATAGAGACTTTGGTGTTGTCCTGAGTTTGGTTGTTTGCTTGCAAACATTTCATTATCCGACTAGTGCATTGAGTTTAGCCAGGTGATGAAATGTCTGCAAACAACCAAGTTTAGAGAGCATCAAGGACTCTGCAGTTCGATCCTGAGCTACAGATATTTTCTTCTACTGGAATGCTTAGTATGTATCATCCTGATTTACTTATTAAAGGTAAACACAGTGTTGGCCCTTAGCTACAAATTAGGAAAAGTTCCATACTATTAAAATAAAGATTGAAGAATTGTCCAGTCATTTTTAATTTCCATTTACATCCTTTATAGTTACAAGCCCAGAAATGATTATTCTTTTGTAGAGGTGTATTTTATCCACTTCCCCCCCAAGTTCTTCCCATTTTATGCGTGCTAATTTCTGCTCCATGCCCCTGAAACAGAGTATTCACTAAACCATACAGCAAAAGTATGGTACATTACTAGCCTTTTAGCTGAAATAGTTCTTATACTGTACCTGCTATAAATGACTCAGGATAGGTATATCATGATTCTGACTAAGATCTTTTTAAAAGAACATTCTGAATTGCAATACTTAGCCCATTGAATTAAAATACTTTTATACAAGATTATTATTCCAAGTTGCTTTTTTAGCTGCAATTTTATTTCCCAGATAAATTACTGAGATAATTAAACCTATGAAACAGGAAAAGGCTCCAGTCCAAGTGTTTATAAGTAATATAAACCACAGTCTGAGTTCCATAATATAGGTGGTCCTCAGTTAACAACTATTTGTTCAGTGACCGTTCAAACTTGTGATGGTGCTAAACTAGTGGTACTTTTGACTGATCTTCTGAGTTCCATCCATTGAGGCATCCACACTGCAATGTGATCACAATCTGAGTGCCCAACTCATAATTATGATGTTGTAGCATCCGAGGGTCAGATGGTTGCCATTTGTGATCTTCTTTCCCATTTCCCAACAATAAAAGTAATGGGCAGACTGGTCGCAAATGGTGACACGTGCTGCCCTTGCTTAGCAATGTGTGATTCGTTTTACCAAATGGTAATCAGAAATGTCAGAATTGCCACTGTTAATGAAAACCCTGGATTGTAGAAATTATAACCAAATTAAAATTGCTGAGAAAAATATCAACCTTCCTAGGCCGATCAATCAATCATAGATTGCAATATCTGTGAAACAGACTTGTCTGCTACTTTGGCAAAACCAGATTGCTCACTGGATTGCTCAAGCTAATGAAGAGGCTAAAGCTTTAATAGTTTAAACACTTAATCAGAGGACAAGAGTCACTGGAAAGGACCCCATTATTTGGGAAAAATTGAACTTTAACAAAGGCAACAGAAAAGGGCTAGTTAATATCACACATGACACAAATGCGCACTTAGAATTCACAGAAACCAAAGCTAAAATACAATTCTGACAAGAGTACCTACCCTGATTTATGAGAATCAAAAGCCACTAAATAACAAAACCTTGCAGATTATGAAATGTTATCCAATTCCTTGATATATATACAATATACAAATATATTGAACTTGACGTATGCATTGCAGACTATACTACCTTCAACTCCCTCCCACACAATCTGATTTTGTAAAAGGTTGCTAAGCATCTAATATTAATTACAATTTTAAATAATTGCAATTTGGAACGTCTATAACTGCTAAATGGCAATAAAGTTAATTAAAACATCTTATTTCACAATTTTACAGCATATAAATTCCTGTATTATAATCAAACTGAATTAGATTGTGGATGACTTGAAATTACACTATTTTTCAAATAAACAATTAGAGTATCAGTACAATAACCCTAATTATTAGCAAGGATTATGAAATAAAGATCAGGGAATACTTATGTTATCACACCTATATTATTCAAGGCAGCATTTTGCAGATTATGTTTCTTATACAATGATGCTAATTTAACAAAATACTTTGTTTTAAAAGGCTGGGCATAAACCTGTTTAAAACAGGTGGCACTCAAAGGAAATCACCTTAACTTTCATTTTAATTCAGTATTGTAGGGCTTATTAATCTGTTACAAATTTAAAGATAAAATGTAATTTTGGAGTATAAAACGCTCTGGAGTATAAAACGCACATTAGTTTATGAGGAGGAAAACAAGAAAAAAAATCTGCCTCTGCCTACCAGCATCCATTGGTATTCATCCAGCTAGCATCCTTGCAGCAAGCAGCCTGGTAAGCTTCACAATATCGCAGACTGATTTAGCACAAACAGCTGATTAGCAGTTGTATCAGCCTCCCACAGTACCGCCAATCAGCTGTTCCAGGCTGTGGAGATTGCCAGAGGGCATTGGCCACCTCCGCACATCAAGATTATGGCCTTTGCACACTACGTTTTAGACCCGTTCCAGGCTGCGGGTTCGCCACAGCACATCGCTGCCAATCTCCGCCGCCTGGAACCGGCCAAAAATGGGATGCACAAAGGCCAAAAACACAACGCGCAGAGGCAGCAATGTGCTGTGGTAATCCCCGCAGCCTGGAACGGGTCTAAAACGGGGCGTGCGGAGGCAAAAAACATTATGCGCAGAGGCCAAAAATGGCCAAAGGCCGGGGCTTTGGCAACATTTGGTGTATAAGATGCACCACAATTTTTATTCACTTTTTTTTGGGGGGAGGTGCGTCTTATACTTCAAAAAGTATGGTATATAACAAAAATTGGGAATTAATCACCATGACTTATCAAGGGGGGAGGGGGAGAAACAAGAGAATTATATGATGTACTGGCTCCATACTACTAATGTGTAGTAAAGGTTCATTATTCTATTTTTATTATATTTTGTGATCAAGATTTTATGATATATGTAAATATCAGATGATTTCCTGTATATGTAAATGTCTTGCATCTTTTTTTTAATGTATTAAAGCAATAAAAAAGGCACTAAAACTGCTTTTGGTTTTGTGATCTGTACTTACATCTATATTAATAATAGACATACTCTAAACATTGAAACTATGCACAATAGTAGCAAGGCTAAGTTTTAAATGCATCTTAATTTTAAATACATACAATCTCACAAGCCTTTTCAAAAATACTAATTTCTAATTTGTCAGAAGACTTCATTCAAAACTACAAGTGGTATTGACTTATTACACCAATTAGAATCAGAATTTCTGTCACTAAATGATGAGGTAGTAAATCACAACACATTATTAAGCAACAGCAATCACCCTAGGGTCCCTCTTGTTGTTAACCAGCAGCCAAGTCATTAGGCAAGGCAGTTTCCTGCCAGTTTCCCACAACCAAAATAAATGGGAAGCCTGCAGAAAATTTCAGTCCAGCAAGGGAATAAGTGGCCGTTGCTGGACAGGGGAGGAGAGGAGAGGATGCAGGAGAGGCATGATACAGGCTGGGAGAGGCTGCCAGGGAGGTATAGCATGAGTGCAGAGGGGATGGAGAAAGGTCCCAGGTGGGAAGATTTATTCCAGCAACCTAGCAGCTTCCCTGCTGGCTTCCCCATTTTCTTTCTGGATAAGCCGGCAGGGAAAGTTATAAATGATGATCACATGGTGACAGTGCCTGCAATTGGTTGTGTGAATTGGTTGCCAAGTGTACAGATGATGATCATGTGACCTTGAGGGTGTCAGGATGGCTGGAACTCCAAGGACCAGTTATAATTATTTGCTCAGTGCTGCGGCAGCTTCAAACAGTCATAGAACAAATGGTCATAGGTCAAGATTATTCATCAATTAAAATGCTAGTCGGAGGATACATTGGGAACAGGTTATAGCACACATAATTCTACATATATATAGCAGAGTAAACAGCCTATTTAGGCTGGTGACAACATTATTTCGTTGCCACTAGCAACAAAAGGATTGTTGGGGGCAATATGCTGACTCTGTAAACCACTTAGAGGGCTCTAAAGCATTGTGAAGTGGTATATAAGTGCTATTGCTATTTTTTCCCTTTTCACCCACTTTGTAATTCTTCGTGTATTAAAACAGTAATATCTGTGTTTTAATACCAGAAACTTAATGAACCTTTTTACTGCTTACTTAGAAATGGAGAATTGTGTTTTGGTTGTTTGCTGTCATATGGAATGGTCATACCTGAAATAGATCCATAGCCTAACTAAGGATTCTATTTTTTTTAATTTCAACATAAATGTCAAAAGCACTATATATGATAAACCTATATAAGACCGGTAGTTCCCATTTTACAATTACTTATTCAATAACCTTTGGGAGTTACAATGCTGCTGGTTCTTGCAACTGGTCTGCGCAGCATCCTATGGTCACATGATCACCATTTGCAATGCTGGCTTCCAACAACCAAAGTCAAAAGCTACATCAACACAATCTTGCAAGTCTGAAGTACAAACTTCCCATTGCCATCTTTAATTTTTAACCACCATCTGATCTATTAGGTCAGACAGTTCCAAAGTAACTATTAAGCCATTTGGGGGGGGGGGGGGGTCCCACTTCTCTTGTCTGATTATTTCCTAGGCAGCATCTCTTTCCAAGGTCATTGCAAGGTCATTCATGCATTCCAATGCATCATGTCAGCACAAAGAAATCATCACCAACTTAATTTTGTATAGGTGATAAAAACAAACACCTAACGATTTAATATTTACTTGTTTTCCGAGTCAGCAGGGGGATGTTCCTCTCCTTCTGGTGTTTCCTCTGTTGCATGTGATTGATCCAAGTCACTGTAGAGTTTAAAAAAAAAAATATATTGTTTCCAATTAATACTTCTAACATACTTGCCAACACAAAGTTTTAATTTATGAAAAATTGTAAGCTCCGACTTCCGGTTTGCTGCTGGCCGCCGCCAGACGTTCCTCTGGGATCGTCAGCTCCCTCTGCCTGTATAGAGCCGCCGTTACAGCGGATGGCGGCTCGAAAAAACTCCGTTTCCAAGAGGAAACGGAGAGAGAGCCGGCAGGGGTGGGTAGAACTCCCCGCAGAGTCCCAAAAGTTTTTTTTTTAACTTTTGGGACGGAGCGGATGAGAAGCCCCATATCCCCTGCCGCTGCTCCGGGCTTTGGGAGACCTCTGCCTATGCAGAGCCAGGCGTCAAGAGCAAGCCTGTGAATCTAAAAGAATAATTAAAGAAATGAAGAACTGGACCCTTAATACTGAACCGCAAGTATTTCACCCTTTCAAAAACTATTTAAAAGAAAAGAGCAGAGGAAAAGAGGGAAAAAGAGCCTTCTAAAATGGCGTCTGCTGTGGCTGGAGAAGGGCTAAAAGAGAAAGTCCTTCCGTTTTTCATTATTACAATGTAGCGGAATAAATATCATTGGCTACATTTCTAGAGAAACCTCGCTCCTGTGCTGCTCAGAAGTTTTTTTTAATGAGGGAAAGTCTTTTTGTTTTCTATTTCTTCTCTTATTTTTGCTAAATCTTGTCTGTGTGGGAAATGGCATCAGGACTTATACAGCTGGACAAACAGGGGGGGGAATTTCCCCCCTTAAGAAATTGCGCCAACAAATTTCAACTCTCCAGCGTCAGAAACCCGATTTTAATATATTAGAATTTATCCTTGAAGAGATTGTAAGAAGGGATGAGATTGTGAATCAGCAACTTGAAAAATTTAAGCAGGAAATTAAAGAAATTGGTGAATTGGTGAAATCAGAGTCTGACTTCTTGAATAAAAAGATTTCAAAAGTTGCTAATGGTTTATCAGGCTTTCTGATTCGGATGGAGGCAAAGACTGAATTATTAGAGACTAAAATGAAGGAAGTCGAGGAGAATTTGGATGACATGACTCAAAAAATTAAAAAGGATTTGATAAACATTCAGGATAATAGCTTGGAAGACAAATCTAAAATGGAGACTGACCAAAAGATTGGTAATGAGGAAAATGTACAACAGAGGATTGAAAGAGAAGTTTTAATGATTCAATATAATTTTACAGAATATGCAATTAGATTGAGAGGTCTGCAGGAAAATAATAGAGATGATTTAAGGAAAGTATCTTCTGAAATTCTGGCTGGGATCTTAAAGGTTCAACCTGATGAAGTGTATTGCAGGATTGATAGAATTTATAGAATAAACTCCTGGTGGGCAAAGCAAAGGCAACTGCCTAGAGATGTGGTGATCTATTTTACAGATAAAGAAATTAGGAATAATATTGTGCAGAACTCTTTTAATTCCAATTTGCAATTTCATGGAAGAAAGATTTGGATTTTCAAGGAGCTCCCGCCCAAGATGTTAATGGAGAGGAAGAAATTTGGCTTTTTAGTGACTGAATTAAAAAAAAGAAATATCCTATTCAGGTGGGACATCCCAGCTGGTTTAATATTGAGATATCAAGGCGTAAGATATCAATTGCACACTGTTGAAAAAGCGGAAGATTTTTATCAAAAAATTCTAAAAATGAATTTAACACCTTTAGGCATAATACAGGATAAGCAAAAGGAGTTGGAAATAAAAGGAAAACATCAAATTACAGAGGCTGTGATGGATAAATTGTCTTTGGACTCCTTGGAGACCCCAGCTGGACTGTTTATAAATAAGAGAGCAGTGTCATCCGAACCCAAGGTGATGAATCATCAAGTCACAGACAAGTGCGCAAATCAATCAGTTGATATACAAGTGATGGAGAAGAAAGATGAGATGATAAAATTAACCCAACAAGAACAATCCACAAAGCAGAATGAAAATCAACCAGCAGATATACAATTGGTAAGCAAGAAAAGAGGATGGAAATTCAACCCGAAAAAGAAAAAGAAAAGAAACAGATCTTATAGAAACAGCAATTTCCAAACTAAGCAACAGTGAAGCCAGGCGCTTTAAAAAATGAATGAATATTAGAAAAGACAGTGGTGGCGAACAATTGTCTGATACTATCCTGAGGATTGTGGCAGATCTCTGCAAGGCCATGATTTTGGGAAGTGGAAAGAGCCTCACTTTGTTGGATTTGAATCATCTAATTTTTTCTTATTTACTTTTTTTTTCTCTTGGAAATATATTATAACTACTTTGAGTTATAAGGCAGGAGAGTTTTGCTGGGGCATGCAGAAGATCTGGATGTTACTCAGTAGGATGACGGGAATTAACAATCCTGATGAATACCACAACTATAACCATACGGATATATTCATAATTATAATGTTACTCGGGTGGTTGTTTTTACTTTTATACAGGTGTGAGGATATCTACTACTGATGGGGGCAGAAGATGACTGAAGATTTTGAACAAACTGTTGCACCAGCATGTTATTTTACCCTATTATGGGTGATGGATTTAACAATCTAGTGGAAAGACATCAAAGAAGATATTATATGGATTATAAACTTAAAGTTATTGTCTTTTCTCTTTTTACATAATGAAATGCATATATAGATATGTGTATATCTTAGTAAAGTGGGCAGTTGATTATATTTAGAATCGTATTGCATGATTTTGTAGGAATTGAAGGGCTGAAATAGGTTAGTTTACTGATTGTTATAAAATGGGATGCATATATAGATATGTGTATATTCTAGTAAAGTGGGTAGTGGATTATATTTAGAATTGTATTGTCTGATTTCAAGTCATATATTTAGAGGAGTGGAGGAAGTGGACAGAATTGAACAAATTTGGTTGCAGGGAGAAGGCCGATTTAAAATGTTATATTAATATATATAAAAGATTAAAGGTTAATTTGTAATAATACTCAATAAGTTTAGGGGAGGAGAAAAAGGGCAGATTACCGTAAAAATGGGAGTTATAAGATTAACAAGTTAAGGGTCAGTATTCCGAGAAGGGATTAAGGGAAAGGGAAGATATTAGGTATGTAACTAGTTATGAAATAGCCTATTGTTGTGAAGAAGTCACAGGGGGTGGAAAGGGTGGGTTAGGGAAGAGGGGGGGGGAAAAAGGGGGAAAAACTTGTATTTGAAAACTTTTTCAATAAAAAAAAAAAAAAATTGTAAGCTCCATCTCAAAGTTTCAATTTTCCCCAAATATAGCCCTTTGTTTTCTAAAAATATATGCTCTAATGAAATACAGGTGATATGATGAAGTTTAACAAACATACATTTGGCACCAGCCTCAAAAGGCTAAGACTGAAAAACATTTTTATTCTATTGCATAATATTCTGTTTTCAAAAAGATTTATGACTACTGCTTTCTAGCTGAGGATGCTGAACATTGAACATAATTTCTGCATTTTCATCATGTCATCTTAAGCTATGTATAATTTTGCTTATAATTTATATTTATTCTAAATAGAAGCTTAAAATAAAATACTAACGTCAGTTCATCTTTGACAGTTCCCCAGTTGTGTGATCCACTCCCGCCACGCTTGTCTTCATGTTTTAGACCACTGAAATGTGAATGTGAAAGAGAACTAACAAAACTGAGTTAACACAATAGTGCTGGGATACAGAAATTCAAAGGCAAATTTGTAAAATATTCTTATAGAATGCAATATATTTTGAAAGAGAAGCTACTGAGTTTTTAAGACTTACGATCTGTCGCTTCCACTATGCCTATCAAATTCACGTTTGCCTCTAGAGTCAAAGCCATCTCCTCTGCCCATTCCACGTCCTCTTCCACCACGACCACCTCTTCCAAGACCACCACGGCCACGCATAGGACGATCAATAATGGGTCTATTGTAAGCAGAAATCAAATAGGGTCTATATGAAATCCCATAAAACTGTTAATATTCTTTAAAAAGTATTGTCACAGTCTACTTGAAATTAAGTGACTCACAATATTTTAATTAAAATGAAACCTCTTTTTCTAAAAGCAAATATTCTGCACTTCCTAATTAACTTACTTTGGATTACATTCATCAACAGGTCAATTTGTTGATTACCTTAGTACACAATCATCCAAACAATCTTAAAATGTACAATCCTTACTTATCAACAGAAAATTCTCCTCCTTCACCCTTTTCTTCAGCAGGTTTGTCAAATCGTCGTTCACGAGGAGGCCGTCTCTCCTGCCTCCTCTCAATAGGCTTGCCCTCTCCCTGAGGCTGTTGCTGATCAGGCCTTCTGCCAATTCGTCTTATCCCTAAAATAGAAGGGAATCTGCATCAGTAAATTATTTACTGATCTCCACCAAGCAACTGATATTCTTTAAACATAGGTATTATCAATATGTAATAAATAATAGTTTTCTACTGATAGAAGACTGTATTATATGGCAGCCTTTGCTAGCAGTTCTTACACTTATTATCTTAAAGGAATTCTGGTCAAACTAGCTCTACAGGTATTTATAATCCTCCAAGCTACAAACTGGAAAAGCTAAAATTAAGCTCAAAGACATCTGAAACAGTAATTAAATATTTATTCTCCTCTTTCCATTAAATAAAATTCACAACTAGTATTCTTTGGTGAAACAATCAAGTTACACTGCAAAAGATTTATTTTGGGATAGAAGATCAATCTAATATCTGAGCCATTCCAGAATATTTTCTCTTTATTTAAGAAAAAAGTGAAATTTAATTAAATTAATCTGATCAATAATTTCTATTTCTGAAACCTTTATAGAATGTGGTGAATCAGTTGCAATTAGGAAATGGGAGAGCCACCATTTTTCTTACTATGCTTGAATACTTATCAAGTTCGTTATAACAGAAAGATGTTCGCCTATAGCGATAAGGAAGCTGAAATATGACTTTATAGAAATAATTATCTCTGTAGTAATGCACTAATCTGCTACAGTAATCCCCTCCCCACATGCATCACTTCTGCAACTGAAAGTACTAGGTCTCAACATGCAATATACTCTATTCTCTCTGCCTGGAAGCTGTCACAGTGCCAATAATTCCACCACACTGCTTGAAACCAACTGGCTAACTAACAGTGCCAAAGTTTCATTCAAACAAAGAAACAGAAATGATTTTTGTATTAAAAGTTGGCTTTTCCTCATCTTGAGAACAATGGTGGCTTCAAATAGTATTATCATTGGCCAAAAAATATGGGCTATAAATCTACTCATATATTATGAATTAGATTCAAAAGTTCTGCTGAATGCTAAACCGATGAGTTCTAAAACTGTCATATATATCACAATATAAAACAATTTTAAGTTGCTTGAAGGAGAACAAGGAATCTCAGTAAAATATTGCTTATGAAAACTATTAGCCATACCTAATACTCAAGAGGCACAGCCCGAACAGAATGTATTGAAAGAGAAATGTCCAAGAGTTCCAGAATCCCACAATAGGTTATCATCAATGATTTATCTTTTGATTTGGTGACTGTACATTTCAGACCAAGCCAAGTCCTGAAGCTACATACTATTTACCTCTGATTAAAGGGCGCCAGTAAATACTTGACACTGAACTTCACACCTATCCAGGCACCATTATGGGAACATATTCCTTGGCTTTCCCCTCCCTTTTAATCAGGTCAGGTTTACTTTTCTCTTGTCACTTTGAATCCACAGAAATTGGAAAGCATTTCTTAATTGCCCTTGCGGCATGCTAGCTTTCTGAAAGACGATGGTGCCTTTTTGCTTTGCTTCCTGACCATGTTTTAGGCATAATTTATGTCTTATTTCAGATGGATTAAAATGGAATTAACTTAGTCTGGTTCTACCAAGCCAATAACTTTCACTGCTGCAACTGTTGTTCAAAATAAAAGCAAAAGTATTTTTTGACTTTGCTATTATTAGTGGTGTTACATATATTGCATATCTGCCAGTAATATAAAGAAATTCTATTGGATGGTATAAATGAAACCATTTTCATGCAGCTCAACTGAGCACATTTTACATTTAATGAAGAACAGCTATTAGATGTTCAGAATAATCCCAATCACTGGATAAAAATACACAGGTGAAATAAACTTTATATAAATGAACATTTCTCTTTCAAGTGCCTAGATTATAGTTGCATTGTGATTCAATTAGAATAGCTTGTCTGATGAACAATCATTACTGAATTTTTAGCAAGCCATATAAGGTTATTGAACCTATATTAAATTGGTTGGAATTGATGTTTCTAAGCAGAAGCTTACTATATTACAAATAGTATTACCATTAATATCATACTCTTTTCCACAATGCCTAGAAATTATGCTGTAATTTTCATACTACAGAAATATACGCAAAGTATCCGTATATAACCTTAAGTACAACAATATTCATCAAGGGGAATTTACAACATTATAAAAGTAAGATTTGTTTTCCTCCATGCGTCCATTGCCACTATTCTACCTTCTTTAAAGTTACCATAGAATTCAACAATTTAAGCCTCTCTTTTGCCTTCTCTACCAATTGAAGAAATGCCTATAAGATTTATACAAAGAAAAAAACATTTTTGGGAAATTATTTAGGTGCTATTTATATTTCACTCGAATGCACAAGGATTGTCCCCATTGTGTATACTTTTATCTAAAAGACAACTTTTGCAACAATCCTTTTATTACAGCTACAGTCAAAGTAAAAAATGGATTGACATAAAATGGGTTTCTATCAGACTCTCATATGTGAAAATAGGCAAAGCTTTGAAAAAACATATCATAATCTAAATTTTTAAAAACAAGTGGGATTCAAGCAGGTCACTTCTGTATCAAAAATAATTCCTTTAGAAGTTTATGTAGACTGACCTGAAATTCTCCATAAATGTATGGAGTTTGCATAAAAATCTAGATAAAATCACAAATGTAATTTTATTTCTTCAAATTACAAAGCAGGAACTCCAAGCAAGGTTGAATCAAGGAAATTACAGAAGTACTAATGTTGAACTGCCATATTGTTGCAAAAAGTTATCAACCTAACTTTTCTACATTAAATGTCTTACTCATGAAAATTTTCAAGTGGTAGTTAGAATGTACAACTATCCAACATAGGCTGCAAAACTCCTGACAGACAGTAGATGGCAATAAAGGTATGCTGAAAACTAAGCATTTTGTAATTGTCTCTGTCTTGTAGCCTTTACTTCATAGCCCCCAATTTCATATTCAAATACTATCAGAGAACTACAACAAAATTTGCTTCTGGCAATTTCTATAAGCATTGAAAAACATCAATACCCAGATTAAAGTTTAAAACATCACAAATCTGGGTTTAATATTTTAATAATTGTCTTATTCAAAAAGAACATTTTTACTATTTGAATATTTAAATATTTCTCTGGAGCACACAAAACTGTTAAATAAATTTAAGAACAATCTATTTCAATTACTAATCCCATAATCACCTCCTACTCCTATTGCCTGTAGTAATTTAACTTTCTCTTCTGCAAGTGCCAGTGCTGATTGGCTGGTGATGAGAATTGTGCTTCACTACACAGGACACTTGACTGATAATTATTAAATAACCTTTAAAATAATCTTTAAGATTATTTAACATATAAGCAAAACATTTTTGTAATCAAGGTAGATTTAAAGCAATGAAGTTACACATCATACATTTTCTTCGCACTATTATTTCATGGTGTTGCATGGCGCCATTAAAAATATTACCATGCTTTCAGTCTCCTGCTTGAGTTTATAGAAAATAAGGCTAAAATCATATAATTAGCACTATTCAATCAACATCCTCAAAGAGCGCCTTTTATTTCCTTTAAAGAAGTATTTTATTCAGTTAAAAACCACAGTGAATTTAACACTTTTAGCTCATTTTATTTTATTTACATACTGTTGCAAAATGTTTAAACAATGGTCCAGGGATCCTGCCTTTCCTTCAAAAGAAACCTCAATTCCATGGATACACTCAAATCAAGACAGTAAGGCAAAATAAACATCAGATTCAAACCTATTTGGATCAACTTTCACGGGAGGGGGGGGAAAGAAACCTCTTACCAACATGAGGGGGATTTTTTTTTTAACAAGTTACAGTCCAGAATCCCAAGGCAATCGGTCGTTTCACCTCCACAGTGCCATTTTGTCTATTAGTTCAGCCCTTAAGTAGGCGGGCAAGCAAGCAGGCAAGCGAAACCAAGCGACCAGCCCCAGCAACACGCGGGATATGCACGTGGCCCAGGTACAAATGGACTCAACTTCGTTCCTCTCAAACCCCCGCGTGGTCCAGGCGGGCTACTGCCACTGCCGCCGCCGCTTCTTCTGCGCGGGCAACCGGCGGGATTGCTACACTTTTTTTTTTTTTGGAAAAGGCACAGAATCGCCCTCCGTTTTCTCAAGCGTTTCCCCCTCTCCCTTCGAGCTCCCACTACCACCACCACCACGCTCGCCTTTGCAGGCCTTGCCGGGGCCACCCACCCACCCACCCACTCCCACGCGAGGAAAAAAAACCCGACCTCAGGTCGGATCCCGCCCGCTGGAAACGTTTCTGCATCCCTTCGCCCCCACCAATCCCTCGAGCAGAGAACGGGGAGAGGAGGGTTCGCTTCACGAAGCTTGGCTCGATTGCACCAGGCGCGCTTTCCTAACACGACGGCCCGGTCAACACGAGAAAGGGCCCATTCCGGACAGGGTGGAGCGTGGAGCAGGCAAGGCAAAGTAGCCCCGCCATGCCCTCCACGTGAGGGAGACGGGCAGGGCTCTCCTCCTGCAAGGAAGGCTCCCTTCGAGCCAGACAAGCGGGAAAAAGAGAGGAGGGGGTCCCGCTCCGGCACCACGTGCTAGGTGGAATTGGGGGAGGGGGAGGGGGGAGAAAGACCCACTACTGACGGGAGGGGGGGGCTGCCTTCTCTCCGCCCGCCCCCGATAGAGAAGCACTGACCTTGTGAGGAGCCCTACTCGTCTCTCCAGCCGCAGAAGAGAGGAGCGGCCCCGCCACTCACCTTCCTTCCTGAGGGGCGCGGAGCCGGGCTGCCCGCCTCCATCCTCTCTCCGGTCCCCGGCGCCTCCAGGCCCAGTCGAGGAGGCGAAGGGCGGCAACGGGTTCTTGCGCTCCTTCTGAGATTCCCTGCGCAGCTGCTTGGCCGCGCTGCCGCTCCCTCCGCCCGAACCGATCTGGCCCGAACCGCCGCCTGAAGATGAATTAGCTTGGGCCGCCTGTCCGCCTCCGCCACCGCGGCTGCCTTGGTGGCCGCCGCCGCCCCCACCGGTGCTCTCTTTCTTGCGGCTCTCGGCCGCCTGGATCACCTCGAAGGGGTCGGATTCGTCGTCCAAGAGCTGGTCAAAGCGGTTGGTGACGACGCAACCGAAGCCTTCCTGCAGGTGTCCGGGCATGATGGACCCCTTTGGGTGGGATCCTCCTCCGATGCTGCCCAGGCCCCGGCCCACCCCCTACGTGCTTCTTTGCTGCCCACACAAGATGGCCGGCCCCCACAGAAACTCGCTTCTCTTCCGGCGAAAGCGACATCCGGGAAACAGAACTAGACGCCGCCAGCTCCTCGCAGAGGACCTTGGGAACTGAAGGCTGAGCTCCCCGTCTGTAAGAAAAACCGGTCTTTGGCAAAAAGAAAGACCACAATTCCCAGCAGGCATCACGAAGCAGAGAACTAAGGCGGTGAAGTCTGTCTCTCAAGGCTTTCCCTTCCCTCAGAATGTGTTCAGCGAAACAGGGTTTTTTTCCCCCCACTTGAGAAGATATGGCATTCTTTTCCCTCCTTTCCTCCTTAAAGTGCATTGTCTGAAATGAAACAAAGTAAAAGATGCGGTTTGCTGAAAACCTGAAAGGTCAACAATACAAGGCTGAGGCTTATACAACACACTAATGCACGACTGATTGAATTAACCCAATTATATGGGTTTGAGCAACTCTTTGAACCTAAAAGGAACCGTAACGGCTATATCTAAATTACAACCTTCAGTCACAAACGAGCCACTTATATGTTAGTTTAAGGTGTGAATCCTACTCAGTTCGTTTAACAATATACTTAAGGCAGCATTACACATGATTTTGCTATACAAGACATCTTCTGCACTCAGAGCTGTAAATACAGATATTACCAATTTTTCACAATGTACTTCTTTACACAGAACAAGCAGAGAAGGAAAACTTTCCTTTCTCTAGCTCCGTACACTGGCTTTTCTGTTTTTTGACATGTGTAAAACTAGCATGATCAAACTGCAAGTTTGCCATACAATTGTAAATGTGTGTAGGATTCCATTGTAGCTAATAGCTTCATATTATTAAATTATGCTGTGTGCTGACAAACAGGACAGTTGTAGTGTCTCACATATTCTTTCGGTACATTCTTGTCTCCAGAAGATGTTAGACCTGCAACCATTTTGAAGTGACGTGGATTAGAAAATACACAGGACCTCTCAACATAGAACAAAATTGTTTATTTTATCTTATTTAAACCACAATTTGAGATTAACAAATAATTAATCCTTTGTGTGTTTCACAGTTTTCAACTATGTTGCCTTCTATAAGATAAACAGCTCCACAGAAATTCAGAGCCACTGATTTTGCAAGGCAGCTCAAACTATGCAAGCATACATTTGTTCTGCTTAAACTGCCAGGCTGTGCTATATTCTGTATCCACAGCAGGCTAGTTAGAGAGTCAGTTTGGTGTAATGGTTTAGCCATCTGATTAGAAACCGGGAGATTGTGAGTTCTAATCCTGCCAAAAACACCACATAATTGTAGAAATGTTTGTGTTGGGAAGACTTTGAATACTCCACTGAACCCTGAGTTTAGAAAAATCTAAAATCAGCTGGCCTTAGCTATATGTTGGGGATGAGAACAAGTTAGCCAACTGCAGTATCCTCAAACCAAAAATCAGGAAATTTGTAGATGCCCATAATGCGCAGAGATGTCTAGGACAATATCAAATAGGTCACAGCAGGACATTTATGCATTTTGTCAAACAACTAGAACTGCAATTGATTAATTCTTAAAAGTTGGGTTCTGCACAAACTTAGTTTAAAATGCATGCCAAAACACTAAATTCATTCTAGGGAATGGGGGATGAGAAACTGTTTATGAGTCTAACAGACAAATGATCTCAGGCAAAACTGGAAACAATATGTAAAAATGGACATAATGTGCCCCAAAGATAGATAATCTTGGACTTTCAAATGTTTTTGACTATAACCTCCATCTATCCAAGCCCCACAGAAATCAGAAGGTATTTTGGAAATGATAATCCAAAATGTATAGAGATATCAGTTATCTGCTCTTGCTTTAGGGACTGTGTTGGCTAAGAAAAAGCAGACCTGAACAGCAACACTGAAATGCTCTCATTTAGTCTGTGAGCTGGAAGAAGAGTTTGCTAACATAAATTGTGGTGCCATCACTATTGAGCCCTATTCTGCCACAGTAGCAAAGTTGGTGAGAGAGATTGGTGTCCTGTTTTCATTTGGGACAAAAGAAAGAATGTGATTAATGGATTTCCAGGTTTCGTTCCTTTCCCCATCTATGAATTGGGAAAAACAACCGCCAATTGATCTCTTTAACATCTACTGATGCATACCAACCTAAAGAAAAGCATTGAAAAAGGGCAAATTCAAGTCCCTGGATGCATTCTCAACTACAGCATCTACAAAGAGAACAAGTTTCTCTCCCTGGCAAAAACTGTCTTGGAGGAAGAAGGAAAACACAAGTGTAGATTGGAGCAGCTAAAGACAATTTTAAGTTGGTTTGGCTTTGGGCTGGAGATGAGATGACAACAATGTTGTGAGTACATGTCATATTAAAATGGTTACTGATGCATGGTGCAATTGAAGGGACATGAAAATGAATCCAAGTACAGTATTTTTCCAATTAACATTAATACAGATACTTAATACATCTACTACTGTTCAGGTAGAAATATTTCATCTGACAGAAAAGGATTTGCCACTATAATAGATTATTTTTCCATTAGCTTACCAACAAATTTGTTTTCATATTGGGGCATTTTCTAGGTACATATAGAGGGAGTTAAAAGAAGAGTGAAAGTAAATTCTACTAAAAGAATAATATTTATAACATAGCCCAGCTATTGGATATCAACTGTAATCATAATATTTCCTCTGGCTACCTTGCTTAAATAACAGGTGGTCTTCATTTAGCAACTGTCTCAGTTACTGTTCAGGGCAGTGATGAAAAAATATCTTTAGACAAATCTTTACATTTATGAACTTTGCAGATCAGTAAAGCAAAGGAAAGATCATCGACTCAGTCACAGTTTCACTAAGCAACCATTTCAGTTAATGACCAAGTTGGTGGTCCCAATTATGATTGCTAAACAGGATTACTGTATTG
Organism: Arizona elegans; assembly: GCA_022577455.1. Classification (NCBI taxonomy): domain Eukaryota; kingdom Metazoa; phylum Chordata; class Lepidosauria; order Squamata; family Colubridae; genus Arizona; species Arizona elegans. The sequence goes on along the minus strand of JAKOOJ010000002.1, from coordinate 136,641,041 downwards.
AGGAATTACATTATTATTGCATAATTTTAATTGGGTTTTAATCTATCTCTTTGAGCAAATATCTTTTGCATATTTTTTATATTTTAAAAACTTACTGCTAAATGTTTTATGAATTTTGCTTCTTAATTGTAATTTAGTTCACATGTTAGCTTACATTTTTTGTTGTTACATGGTTGTCATAAAAACTAAATATAGACAATTCACTAGTTGAATAGATTCATCTATTAAGTCTTACAAAATAATATTTCATTATAGTTTTTTGTGACACTATTAAAACAGTTTAGATGATATGTTTCCGTTTTTCTACTATGCAATCTATATATTAGTATTGTTATATTTACAACTGATAGTTTATTGTCCTATTTATTACCGTATGCTACTCTATATACTAATGTTAACTGGAATTTAAACTCTGCTCTTTAGTAATACTGTAGAAAAGTAAAAGGCAAAATTTGTCACTTCTGGGTTTTATTTCTCTATTTTATTTTCAAATACTGATTTTCTCCACTTTTATGCAGATGTTTAGCCAATTTTATTTTACAACAGCTAGCAATTTGCATTACATTTTTTTGTAGCATGGACCATCAGGTTTACAAGCTGTATAAAATTTTTGCTACTCTTCCTGTTATATTAACCTTCTTCTCATTAATTACCTCTTTTCCCAGTAGCTTTGCATGCTCTTTATCTGTTTTGGGAATGCTTCCAGACAAGGTTTTTATTGTAGAGTCACAATGCTTTGTTCATGGAGTGCATTAAGAAAGTTACCAAATGATTTATTTGTAACTACTCTATACCATATCACCACATTTCTATCTTTTTTCTATCCATTAAACATACTATAATAATAAAAAAGCAGAACAATGCAATTTTTAAGCATGTGGGTAAAGGAAATGTGAAACTGAGTCACTATGAAAGGAATTATTTCTGGGGAGATGTCTAGAGGTAGTTATGTTACTCTGCTGTAGCACAAAGCATGAAGGCATTTCTGGCAACATAAAAAACCCAAAATCATTAGTGTATACATATGCATGACTTAGAAGCCCCACGTGAATACCCTGACCTTATCTAGCGCTGAGCAAATTTATATCCTACAGGGTAAATTCTTTCCATTTTCCAGGGCTTTTCTGCCCTCAGAATAAAGTGAGATCCTATGGAATGCAGGAACACCAGCCTCTGAGTAAGCACATCTAGAATATAGCTATAAGGAAGAGCAGAACAGAACTTCATTTTCAATCAGTGGTAATGTATTGAGCTATAGAGGGATTACTGCCTGAGAACGGGTAAGTTAAGTGATTCTGGATTCCCCACTGACTTTGCTTGACAGCAGTTTGCAAAACGTGATCACATGACACTGGGGTCACTGCAATCGTCATAAATATGAGTCAGTTGCCAAGCGTCTGAATTTTGATCATGTGACCATGGGGATGCTGCAACGGTTGTAAGTGTGAAAAATGGTCCCTTTTTTAGTGCAGTTGTAACTTTGAACAGTCACTAAATGAACTGTTGTAACTCGAGGACTACCTGTATAAGCCTTGCCTGTTGTTTAGGGGAAAGATCAACACTGTGAAGCTGGTAGCTGAAGGAGGACTTCAGTCTTCCTCCTCTCTACCATATAAATCTGGTATGGCAATTGTGATGATTTTCCCCCCCCACAGTTAGTGATGTTGGGCAAAGTTGGCATTTCAGCAAGTTCACAGTGAATGCCAGCCCTTGCTTTGCCATCACATAGTTCTACTAATTATATTTAATTTACTGGGAAGCATCAGCCACTTTCTGAATTAAAAGAAAACACTGGACTCAAACATTCCAGCCTTGCAACCACAAGCAATGTGATCTGAAATTTGCGGGGGAAATGAAAGAAACAAAGAAGGGCCTTATTTTTAAACTCAATCCTTTCCAGGGTTAGGAAGAAATCAGAAAAAGAAATGGGAGAATTGTCAATTTTGTAATCCAACCCTGACTATTGGAACTGGCTGCAGCAGAAAAAAAGCAGCTTCTATTTAGACCTGTGTTTTCTAGCTTTTCCTGATCCATCCACTTGTTTGTCTAAAAATGTTCCATAATTTCAATGTGCTTTGGAGCTCAGGGTGTTACTTGTGACTGAGATCAGATGCCGCTGGCATAACCCCAAGTATTCACTCAATTCATGAAGAGGTAACCAGCAGCCTAAGAGCCAAATGCATCTTGCCCCCTAAGTCCCAGTCCTTTGCACAGAATCAGTGCATATACAGGTAGTCATCAACTTATAAGTCAACCTTCTCTATCAACTTCCTTTTTCTGCTCAGCTTTTGAAAATTTTGCATCCACATTTTAATTTAATATGCTTTTGTACTGCTTTCCCGTATTAACATACATTATAATACCAAAGCCATCTGATGTAAATCATATTCACGGTATGAATATGAAAAATGTGGATGGAGGAGTAAAATTGAGCCCGTTTCTGGATGACATTGATGTAGGGAGGATCTGGATGAACAGATGGGTTTTCACGAATGTCATAAGTAGATATCTCCCAATATCAGAGAGGAGAATGTCCCAGGGTTAGTGCTGCACAGAAGACACACCTGCAAATAACTACAGCATGACAATCTGAAAATCACAGCACAAGCATCAAGAACACCTCTGATGGGTTTATATCATGAAAGGGAGCATTCCCAAAGCAAAAATCTGAACCTATCTTGAAGTATAATAGGAAGTTCAGTAGGCTGTAGTTCAAAATCTTTAGAAGTCACCAGTTGGGGAAGATTAAACAGAACATAGTGAATTGGACATCAGGGAAATTCTTTTGCCATATTATAGTTAATATGAAGTTATAAACAGATTTGTGGGTGATACAAACTTAAGAGCCATGGTGGTTCAGTGGTTAGAATGCAGTACTGCAGGCTACTTCTGCTGACTGCCTGCAATTTGGCAGTTCAAATCTCACCAGGCTCAAGGTTGACTCAGCCTTCCATCCTTCCAAGGTCAGTAAAAATGAGGAACCAGATTATTGGGGGCAATATGTTGACTCTGTAAATCGCGTAGAGAGGTATATAAGTCTAAACGCTATTGCTATTATACAGGTAATCCTCGACGTATGGCCACAATTGACCCCAAAAATTATGTTGTTAAGCATTTCTTAAGTGAGTCTTGCCCCATTTTATGACCCATAAAATTGTGGAGTTTAACAATTGCAGTTGGTAAATTAGTAGCCTAGTTTTTAAGCGAATCTGGATTCCCTATTGACTTTGCTTGTCAGAAGGTCGCGAAAGGTGATCACATGACCTTGGCACACAGCAATGGTCATAAGTATGAACCAGTTGCTAAACATCTGAATTTTGATCGCATGATCATGGGGATGCTTCAAAGGTCATAACTGTGAAAAATGGTCATAAGTCACTTTTTTCAGTGTAACTTTGAGCGGTTGCTAAATGAACTGTTGTAAGTCGTGGACTACTTGTAATGGATTAATACCACTATTTGTGTAGTAATTCACCATGTGTTTATCTGGAGAACAAGTTAGCTCTGAATTAAAGCTCATTTGCCACTTTATTTGCACCAAAAGAAAGAAAACCCCTAAAGAAGAAAAACTGACACAAACTAATATAAAGTAAAGAAAAAACAAGAAACAAAGGAAAAAGTGTAAGAAAAGAAGAAAAGTTGAAGAAAAAGAGAAAAGATATAAGGAAGCGCCTTCCAATATTCTTTTACATAAGTCCATTTTAACCTCTCTATCTAAAGCTACATAGCCTTACTTTTCATTCTATAATCCATCTTGTCTAATCATCAAAACCGTAACCCACAAGTTCTTTTTTTAAAAAAAATTACGCAAAAAGTCTGCAAGAGGCTTGCAATCACCAATAAATGTAGATTAAAAAGAAACAAATGTCTAACAGCTGGCTTTTATGTTGCTGTTGTGATTGGTTGATTGTGTTGTAAGGTTCTATTGTCAATTGTATTTTTTTTAAGTGGGATAAGAAGAAAAGCAAACTTTATATAATGCTAGTTAATAAATAATAAATAAAACACGGTGAAGATAATATCAGCAAAAAATAAATAAATCCACTGAGAAAGAGAAATGGAATGGTTAGGTTGCCTCAAAGCATAGAACCATCTTCCATCTTCATAGTACAAAATGACAGATATACATATCAGTGATTTACGCTGTTAGTGATCTTTTCTTTTCTTTTCTTTCACTCCTATGAGTGAACAGCATAGCTGTTCTCACCCTCTTCTCCTTCAATCACAGGCAGTATTTAACTTACAGCCCTTATGTAACCTCGCATTATGATTGTAAATATTTTATTTATTTTGTTTATTTATTAGTTTGTCGAACATGTACAACATAGCAGGTATAAGTATGAATATGGATATGAATGAAAGAATTAATACAAATAAATGAGGACAGTAGGTCAGGGACGGTAGGCATGCTGGTGCACTTATGCACACTCCCTTTCAGGACCTCTTAGGAATGGGGTGAGGCTCACGGTAGACAATTTAAGGCTGAAGGTGTGAGGGTTTGAGGATGTAACAACGGAGTCAGATAGAGCATTTCAGGCGTTGACTACTCAGTTGCTGAAATCATATTTTCTGCCATTGAGCTTGAAGCGGTTTGCCTTTAGTTTGTATCGATTGTTTGCCCGTGTAAAGCAGTCACCCAGTGACTGACCCAATTTTATGACCTTTGCGCAGCAGTCATTAAGTGAACACCATGGTTGTTAAGTGAATCCACTGTTGCTATAATAGGCAGTTTTTTGCCAAAATCTGAAACACGATTTTTTTGGACAAAAACATACATCACATGATTTATCGCAAGAGGGGGCAGCCGTGGAAACTTTGGAACTAGGTTGAAAGTACTTTTGGAGGTATCCGTCATAAATCGAATCATGGTTGCTAAGCAACTGGTTATAAGTGGAGGTCTACTTGTGTAAGAAACAAAAACACACTCCCAAAATCCAACCAGAGGGCGAAGCTTGTTTATTGCAAAAGCCACTCAGCGCCAGAGTTTAATGATCAGTAGAAAACAGCATGTTTAAACAAACACACGAGTTTGCTAAGTAAACAACTGTCAGTACCAAAATACAATCTTATTACTTGTCCTTTTGGAGTAATTACATTCGTGATGCTCCCATATTTCTGGACTATTTGAGGAGTTCAGTTTTATCTATCCAGAGAAAATGGAGAGACCCGTGAAATATTTTGATTTGGGACATGTGCACTTCCCACCGAAGATGGCAACGTGATTAGGATTGCAACACAATGGCAAATAAATCTCTGCCCTTTCTCGAAGGTCTTCTTCCCTACTTGCTTTTTCCATCTAGGATGGATCGCCTGACATTCTCATTTGGGGAGGGATGGGAATTTTACTCAGGAAAAACACACAATCAAAACCTTTTGCAACTTATGGCAATATTTCCGTGCTTTTCTATTTTAATTAAATTCAGAGATATGTGGCTTTACTGAGCAGGAGTACAGAATGTTGGGGTATGCGTGTATGTATGTTTACATATTTGTCACCTGTCTTTTGTAATCTTTTTCCCTTGTTGAAGGGATAAATAAATAACGCAAAACAGTTCAATATGTTCATATTTAAGAAACGTGCTTCATGTGCGAGATGGTAGACCTTGACTTGCAACCATTCGTTTAGTGACTGTTCAAAGTTGAAAGAACACTAAAAAAAGTGACTTTTGACCAATTTTTACATTTGCAACTGTTGAGCTTCTCCATGGACCTCCCTGTGATCAAAATGGCAACTGGGATATGTATTTATGAGAGTTGTATTGTCCCGGGGTCATGTGATCACCATTGTAACCTTCCCAGCAGGCTTCTGATAAATAAAATTGATGGGGGAAGCTGGATTCACTTAATGACGGCAGTGATTCATTTAACAACCATGATAAAAAGATCGTAAAAAATGGGGCAAAAGTCACTTAACTGTCTTAGAAACTTTGGATCAATTGTGGTTGTAAGTCAAGAACTACCTTTCATAGCTACCTTTGTCTGCTTATCAAACAGAAGTCAGGGAAAGCAATTCCCCAATGTCTCTGGCTCAAAGAAAGCATAGGTGGGTGGGTGCAGCTATTGGAGTTACTCGTAGGGCAGCAGCTAAGCTGTGATGCACCACATCCATTATCAAGAATGGGAGAACTTGCCACAGCCAACTTGCTGCGGCCAACTCACCATGGCCAACTCGTTGCGGACAAATCGATGCGGGACAACTCGCCAGAGCAACTTGCCACAGGACAACTTGCTATGGGACAATGTAACAATTCTATGTAATTATTTAAAATAAATAAAAAATATTTTTATTTTTGCCATTCATATTTTATTCTTTTCCGCCTTTTGCATCCTTCTATTCCACCATTTCTTTAATATTAGTGTAACTCTTGTCCCTCAGCAAGTTGTCCTGTGGTGAGATGGCCATGGCGAGTTGTCCTGCAGCAAGTTAGCTGTCACGAGTTGGTCATGATGAGTTGGCATGGCGAATTATCATAGGCCCTCCATTATCTTACCGAGAACAAGTTGCTGGATGCATTAATCAGCAGCTTGTGTCCGATAATTCAAACAGTTGTTAAAACACTTGGTGGCGCAAAAGATGAGAACAGAGCAGGGGTGAAATCCAGCAGGTTCTGACAAGTTCTGGAGAACCGGTAGCGGAAATTTTGAGCAGTTTGGAGAGCTACTCTGGCCCCAGAGTGGGGTGGCCCCAGAGTGGGGTGGGAATAGGGATTTTGCAGTATCCTTCCCCTGCCACGCCCACTAAGCCACGCCACACCCACCAAGCCACGCCCACTGAACCAGTAGTAAAAAAATTGGATTTCACCACTGGAGCAGAGGCACAAAAGTGAAAGAAATCAGAAGCCAAAAGAACTCATGTTTGTAGTTTATTTACAATTTGTCACATTATATGTCATTGTTGCTAGATCTCCAAAAAGGCTTAGTCCACATTGTAAAATTAAGAGCACTCAAGCAGGGAATCGACTGCAACAAGGAGATTCTTGGAGGAGGCTTTCCTTCACCCTCAGTAATACTGATGAGACGAACCGGAGGGCAATCTTTATTCAGGTAGTATTCGATTTACAACAATTCATTTAGTGACTGTTCAAAGTTACAAAGGCACTGAATAAAGTGACCTATGACCGTTTTTCGCACTTATGACCATTGCAGCATCCCTGTGGTCACGTGATCAGAATTCGGATGCTTGGCAACTGGCTCATATTTATGACGATTGCTGTGTCCCGGGGTCATGTGATCACTTTTTGTGACCTTCTGACAAGCAAAGTCAATGGGGAAGCTAGATTCCTTTAACAATTGTGTTACAAACAACTGCAATGATTCACTTAACAACTGTGGCAAGAAAGGTTGTAAAATGGGGCAAAACTCCATTTAACAAATGTCTCATAAATTTGGGGCTCAGTTGTGATCGTAAGTTGACTACCTGTATTCTAGCCCCATTTCCTTTGCCCTGTAGCACGGAGGCACGTGGCTAAGTAAATCATCTCCTCCTGCTCCTCTTTCATGGAGTGATACATCAAACATCTATCTGAGTATCTCAGAAGATTTCAACAGACACATAGATTTTAAACCAGAGATTTTTTTATTGGGGATTGTACCTGAAATATACAATAGAGAATTGAGATATCTGATTGTGAATGTATTAACTGCGGCTAGAATTGTGTTTGCTTAAAATTGGAAAAATGAGAAAATACCAACGCAAGATGAAGTTATTAAGAAAATAATGGAATGTGCTGAAATGAGTAAATTAACATTTGAAATTAGAGAACAAGAAGATAAACAATATTATAAGATATGGGATTTACTTTATCAATGGCTAGATAAAAAAATATGGAAATGAAATATGATAGAGATTTTTATAATACAAGAATTGTAGAACTATATAAAATATAACATAAAGATGTATTATCATTGGATTGATTCAGGATGATGAAATGAATGTTATAATATAAATTAACTCAAATCTTAGAATATTTTGTACAAAATGAGGGAAGAATAGCTATAGTTAAATAAATGATTAATGATGATAATAATACATAGATATATATTAGATCAATAATATAAGAATTTAGGTAAACTGTAAGCTATGAATATGGTGAAGACTCACAAAAGATTTGTAACCAACCGACACACTGTGTGTAATTGAAGATGGTTTTATGTTTTTATGTATGTTTGTTTAAAAATTAAAAAAAATCAAAAAAAAGAAAAAAGAAAAAGATTTCAACAGAAAAAGATATTTTCTTCCCTCACACTTATACCAGAGCAAATCAAGGTGGGAAAATCTTGAGAGTTTTTTTCTCATTTGCTGCTCTTTTTCAGGGCTAAGCTAATGTTTAGGTAAAAGTTTAGGTAAAATTCCTTTTTCAAGGCCATCTCGGTACTTTTCTACAATTAAACCAGTGAAAGACCTAGACTGTCTAATGATTACACAAATAAATGCAAATGAGGAAGTTGTTCAATTCTGCAGAATTTCCAGGAACAGTCTTGCTGCGAAATGCAATGCAGTCTTCCATGTGGTACATTGGCAAGCCTGCCATTAACTGCCAGTCTTTAGCTTTTGCATCGTTGGGAGAAAGTCAGGCTCATAAGGTGGTCAAGAATTTAAATCATTTCTGTTAGTGATGAATTCTGAACACTTTTTAGAGCAGTTCTGCAGTCTTCGGAATACATTGTTAAAACCTGTCCTCAGTGGAAGCACTTTTTTTTCCTTTTCCGACAGCACTGGAAAAAGTGACTTACGACCATTTTTCACCGTTGTAGCATCCCCATGGTCATGTTATTTACATCTGAAGGCTTGACAATTGACTCACATTTATGACAGTTGCGGTGTCCCAGAGTCATATGATCCCCTTTTGCAAACTTCAGATAAGCAAAGTCAATGGGGAAACCAGATTCACTTAACAGCCGTGTTATTAATTTAAGAACTGCAGTGATTCGCTTAACAAATGTGATGAGGAAAGTCATAAAATGGGGCAGAACAATATAAATTTTGGGCTCAATTGTGCTCCTAAATTGAGGACTACCTGTAATTTGCAGGAAAAGTTCCTTAATGACCATAGTTATTCATTAACATTTTTTAAATGGATCTTTGATAACTCCAATTCTTTTCTCTTTGGATTATAGTTTCCTACTCCACTTGAAATATGTGATCTGCTGGTCAAAACATGTCACATAGCCCATAACAATATTAAAACATCCTATAACCATGATGGCGAACTGGTGGCACATGTAGCCATATCAGTGGGCACGCGAGCTCAGCTCTGGGCCTTCTGGGCCCACCAGAAGTAGGGAAACAGGCTGTTTCCTGCCTCAGAGGGGGTGATGGGGAAGGCTCGTTTTTTGCTGTCCCCAGCCTCCAGAGCCTCTCTAGGAATCTGGGGAGGGCAAAAACCCTTACCCCCCCCCCAGAGGTCCTCCAGAGGCTGAAAACAGGCCATTTCTGGTCCTACCAGAAGTTGGCAAACGGGCCATTTCTGGCCTCTGGAAGGCCTCTGGGGGGGTGGGGAAGGCCATTTTCACCCTCCCCAGACTAATAGAAAGGCTCTGGAGCCAGGTAAGAGAGAAAAACGGGCCTACCAGGCCATCACATGCCAGGAGCAGGGGGAGTGGGGGTGGACCTGTGTGTATGCACGGGGGCAGGGCACATAGAATTATGGGTGTGCGTGTGTACAACCCCCCCGCCCCCGCCTCCTGACACGCGATGGCAAAAAGGTTAGCCATTAGTGTCCTATAACATTCACTGCATTATAACACTAATTAGCAAGCTCATTTCTAATGACTGTATAAGACCTGGCTCCAGTACACATAACAGAGGTGATGACATGAGAAGTGTCACACAGTATTTTTTTTAAAAAAGTTTTTGCCACAGCTGGAAAGAGAGAAATCAAGCTTTATCAAAACATCATTTACCTGTCACTGGTGGTCCATATGTATCCACCTCTATTACGGTAAATATGAGAATGTCTTGTATTAGTCAACTGTGTGTTTCTTTTAAACATTTAAACATACGCGAGCTGCACTGGCTCCCAGTGGTCTTCCGGGTGCGATTCAAGGTGTTGGTTACCACCTTTAAAGCGCTCCATGGCATAGGACCCGGGTACCTTCGAGACCGTCTTCTGCCACCAATAGCCTCCCACCGACCAGTCCGTTCCCACAGAGAGGGTCTCCTCAGGGTGCCATCAGCCAAGTTATGTCGGTTGGCGACACCCAGGGGGAGGGCCTTCTCTGTGGGAGCCCCAGCCCTGTGGAATGAACTGCCCCCGGAAATACGTAAGATCTCCGACCTCCGGGTGTTCCGCTGCGCACTGAAGACCCTGTTGTTCCGCCAGGCAGGGCTGTCAATATAATAATTTTAAATTGGGGTATTTTAATTTTTAGGGTTTTAAATCGGCCAAATCTATTTAATTATTTTAATTTTTAATTATTGTTGTGTCTTGTGTTTTTAAATTGGCTGTACACCGGCCTGAGTCCTTCGGGAGAAGGGCGGTATAGAAATAAAATTATTATTATTATTATTTAAGTTTAAACATTTACTGAATTTTCAACAATTACAAAAACATTCTGTTCCCCCTGACTAGCCAAGAGTTCAGATGAGAGACCATTTTGGAAGTATTAGGTTTAAACCTGTTATGTCCTTATTTGGGCATCCGCTGGGGATTGGCTAATCCTCCGGCGGGAACTTTAAAGAACTGTCATTGGGCGGCTGAGCCTGCCGGAGCGTATTTAAAGAGTCCCGGCAGCAGAGCCGCTCGTCTTTTTCTTGTGCTAAAATAAAGTACTGAATTGGACCAGAGCTGGTCGCATCTTGCTTCCCTGCACCGATCTAACACTGGCGATGAAGGACTAGAACCAAGCGACGAACCTCGTGGCGTGAAGCCAACCTCAAGAGCAAGTCACTTAGCAGCTGAAGTCACTGGTAGGCATTTCCAAAGGCATGGCAGCAACTGAAGTCACATTGCCAGCCCTTGCTCCTTTCCGCCCAGGGAAGGACAAGTGGAAATCCTATGTGGTCAAATTCCGGCAATACCTGAGAGCCAACAACATCAGAGATGCCGATGACGACTGCAAGAAGGGCATCTTCCTGGCCAACTGCGGCTCAGAAGTCCTCGACATGGCCATCGACCTGGTGGCTCCACGGGACATCGAGGAAGTGCCATGGACCGATCTGCTGCAGATCTTACAGGACCATTACGCCCCAACAGGAACACCAGTGGCGAACCAGTTCACCTTCCATCAGAGAGAAGACTGAAGATTCCACAGCTGGCTCGGAGTCGGAGGAAGAATCCACCGTCCACAAGGTATCCAGACCCCCAAGGCGGGAAACCACACAAAGAAACTACAAGGGGGAGCGCTGTGCCAGCTGCAGAGGGGACCATGCCAGGGCAAACTGCAAGTGGAGAGATGCGACCTGCAGACGCTGCAACAGAAGGGGTCACATCGCCGAAGCTTGCAGAGCCGAGGAACCAGCCCCAGAACCCTCCAGCCACTGACCTCACGAAAATCGAGAGGACAATGCAAGGTCATCCAAACGGTCCTCCTACCAGTCCAGACAGGGTGAGAGCAACGGAAACCGGAGGAGAGCAGTGCACCAAACAACAATACACCTCTCTGACGATGACGACACCACCACCAAGTGCCACGTGACCGTGCTGTTGGAGGGAACCCCATGTTCCATGGAAGTAGATTCCGGCTCCATCTACTCCATCATGGACTGGAAAAATTTAAAGCGCATCAAGCCAGACGTCCGCAAGAAAGACCTGAAACCTCTGCGCTCCAGGCTGGTGGATTTCGGAGGGAACCACATCGGAATCCTGGGAAGAGCCTCAATACACATCGCATACTAAGAATTCCAAGGCGACCTCCACATCACCATCATCGAGCACAGCCGCCCGACCCTGCTAGTCATGGAGTGGTTCAAGCCACTAGGGCTCGGGATTGTAGGAGTTAATCAAATCCGACAGGACGAACTCGACACCCTCCTCGAAGAGTTCAAGGAAGTCTTCGACGGTAAACTGGGGAAATTTGTGGGGAAACCCATTTCCTTTAATCTTGATAAGGCAATTACCCCCATTAGGCTTAAGCCCCGCAGAGTTCCGTTTGCCTTGAGGCCCAAAGTAGATGCTCAGCTAGATAAGCTGATAGCCCAAGGCGTGTTGGAACCAATCAATCATGCAGCATGGGAGACGCCCATTGTGACTCCCATGAAGCATGATGGATCTGTGCGCATCTGTGCCGACTATAAATGTTTCATAAACAAGGCCCTATCGCAGAGCGCATACCCAGTTCCAGTGGTGCAACATCTGCTGCATTCACTAGGAGTGGGACAATATTTACCAAACTGGACCTGGCCCAGGCTTACCAGCAATTTCCAGTAGACGAAAAAACTGCGGAGGCACAAACTATTGTCACCCATAGAGGCGCATTTAAGTGTAACCGTCTCCAATTTGGAGTCAGCGCAGCCCCAGGCATTTTCCAATCTATGATGGAACGCCTTCTCCAAGGCATTCCAAGGGGGGTGCCGTACTTTGATGATGTATTGATCTCCGGGCACTCTAAAACCCAGCTGCTTGTGCGACTTAAACAAGTTTTGCAGCGTTTTAAGGAAAAGGGTTTGAGAATTAGGAGAGACAAATGCATCACTGGGGTCCAGGAGGTTGAGTTCCTGGGCTATCTCATTGATGGCACAGGCATCCACCCCACCAAAGCTAAGGTCAGGGCAATCCACGAAGCTCCAGCCCCCAAAAACAAAGCCGAGCTTCAAGCATTTTTGGGATTGCTGAATTTTTATGCGGTGTTCCTTAAACAGAAGGCAACAGCCACTGAGCCACTCCATCGATTGCTGGGAAAAGTGGTTCCGTGGAGATGGGGGACAGAAGAGGAAGCCGCCTTCAAGACCATTAAGGGACTCCTATCATCAGACAGCATGCTCATCCAGTACCATGAGACGCTTCCCCTGCTGCTGACCTGTGACGCTTCACCATACGGGATTGGCGCAGTCCTCAGCCACCAGCTCCCCAACGGATCAGAGGCACCCATCGCCTACTTTTCCAAAACGATGTCCAGCACCGAAAGAAATTACAGTCAGCTGGACAAAGAAGCCTTGGCCATCGTGGCTGGCATCAAGCGCTTCCACGAATACCTATATGGCCAGAACCTCACGGTCATCACAGACCATAAGCCACTATTGGGACTTTTAGCAGGGGACAAGCCCACACCCGGGTACATGTCACCCAGGATGACACGCTGGGCCATCTTCCTTGCCGGGTATTCCTACAAACTCGTCCACAGGCCCGGCAAAACCATCGGGAACGCAGATGCCCTGAGCAGATGCCCGTCCAGGGAGCCAGTAGAAGACCCCGCACCCACCCTCAGTCTCCTCCACATAGACACCGACAGAGACTGCCCAGTGACGTCAGCTGACGTGGCCACCCACACCCAGAGGGACCCTGTGCTCAACAAGTAAGATCCTGGGTCCTGCGAGGCTGGCCAGCAGAGAAACCGGCAGAAAAGTTCAGCCCGTTCGCACGGAAGCAACAGGAGCTGTCCACAATGAAAGGCTGCATCTTATGGGGAGACCGGGTGCTGATTCCTAGCGCTCTACAGAAGAAGACGCTCGAAACGCTCCACAATGGACACCCTGGCATCGTGAGAATGAAAGGACTGGCACGGAGTTACGTCTGGTGGCCATCCCTGGACAAGGACATTGAAGAGTGGGTCGCCAGATGTGACCCGTGCCAAGAGGTACGCCCTGCCCCCGCCCAAGCCCAATCGTCGGAATGGGAGACGCCCAGCTGCCCATGGGCTCAGATACACATCGACTTCACGGGTCCGATGCAGGGGCAGTACCTCTTAATTGTCGTGGACGCCTTCTCCAAGTGGCTAAAGATCATCCCCATGGCATCTACCACTTCCAAAGCCACTATCAGGGCTCTCAGGCGCCTGTTTGCCAACCACGGGCTGCCGGATGTCCTGGTCTCGGACAATGGACCTCAACTTACATCCAAGTCCATGGAAGAGTTCCTGGCTGGATGGGGCATCCGCCATGCCCTCTCAGCCCCCTACAGGCCAGCTGGGAACAGACAAGTGGAACGAATGATGAGACTGACCAAAGAGACACTCACCAAGATGGGCACGGGCAACTGGCAGGAAAGGATCGACAACTTCCTCCTCACTTGGCACATCACGCCGCATGCCACCACCAGAAAAAGTCCGGCCGAACTGCTGATGGGCAGACGACTGAGGTCACCCTTGGACCGGCTGCACCCCCAGTACAACCCAGAAGTGACAGCAACGGCCAGCCGCCCACTCTGCACCTTCACCATAGGAGACCCGGTGTTTGCGCTAAACTTCCATGGCTCTCCGAAGTGGCTGAAGGGGAGAATAGAGAGCACAACCGGCCCGAAGTCCTAGCGAGTCGAGCTGGAAGATGGACAGGTCTGTAGACGTCACATCGATCAGCTCCGGAAAAGGTGGAGGGGATCGGAAGGAAACCAGCCTGACGAGGGAGGCCTGCAACACCCCGACGAGGTAGGCCTGCAACACCCCGACGAGGTAGGCCTGCAACACCCCGACGAGGTAGGCCTGCAACACCCCGACGAGGTAGGCCTGCAACACCCCGACGAGGTAGGCCTACCACACCCAGGTGAGGTAGGCCTGCAACACCCCGACAAGGTAGGCCTGCAACACCCCAACGAGGTAGGCCTACCACACCCAGGCGAGGCAGACCATCCACACCTCGACGAGGCCGACCGAGGTCATTACCATGCGCTAAGCCATCGACAGTCTAGAGCAGTAGACCGGTACCTGTGACCTGAGGGACGGCAACACCGGCCCAGCGAGGTGGGTACCCGCCACTCCAGGGAGAGGGACCGCCACAACAGCCGAGGTGTAGACCGGGATCTACCCAGGGAGGAAGAATCGCACCCCCCCAGCAAAGGCGACCAACAACACCCCAGCCAGGAAGACCTCCGCTCCAGGCAAGTAGACCGGGGACAACCAAGTGAAGGAGGCACACAACACACAAACCGAGCCGGCTGGTGACCGACCGGTGAGGGAGACCCCAACCGACGTCCTGGTCGGGTCGACCAGCACCAACCCTGCAAGGTCGACCAGCACCGCCCCGACAGTGGAGGCATGCACCACCCAGACCAGGTCAGACAGCATTACCCCGGCAAGGTCGGCCAGCACCAACCCTACGAAGCCGACCGGCACCAGCCCAGCAGTGGAGACGAACACCACCCCGGCGAGGTCGACCACACCCGACAGCGACAGTGACGGGAGCCACAGAAGTCCAAAGAAACACCAATAGACTTACTGGGCTTCGGACGGCACCCACCGGACAGCAGCGATGTCCAGTCGCGAGGTTCCAGAGAATCCGGGCGAGGGAAGGACCGGCGACTCCAGCACGAAGTTCCAGATGTTGCGGCCGGAGGTGCTGGGATGGGTCCCACACACTCGATGGCCGGAGCCCCGGCTACCCCAGCCGGGGAGCCGGAGAGGACAGGAGCTTCGCCTGCACAGGTCGGCGGCGAAGCTCAGACTGAACTGCGCAGGTCATTCCGGACAAGCAGGCGTCCCGCCTACTTGCGTGACTTCGTTACGTATATTGACTGTGATAGACATTTTTTGGACTAAGGGGGGAGGAGTATTATGTCCTTATTTGGGCATCCGCCGGGGATTGGCTAATCCTCCGGCGGGAACTTTAAAGAACTGTCATTGGGCGGCTGAGCCTGCCGGAGCGTATTTAAAGAGCCCCGGCAGCACAGCCGCTTGTCTTTTTCTTGTGCTAAAATAAAGTACTGAATTGGACCAGAGCTGGTCGCGTCTTGCTTCCCTGCGCCGATCTAACAAAACCCTTGTATACATTTTGAAGTGGCTACAATTGGATAGTTAAAGTATTGATTTTTTTTTTAAATATAAGTGGTGTGTATTTTCATACCTACATTTTTTTACACATTCACTTACTATTGAATACATCTTTTATTGCTTCGGCATAGCTCTTCAGTTATAAATATAGGGTAGTTGTTGCTCATCGCAAAGCAAGCATCTGGAAAACTTTAAACAAAGTTTAAAGTTTAAACAACGTGTTTAACACCATAAACAATCTGCACAAACACATAACCATTTTTCTTTTAAAAATCCATGTGATATCTTCTCATGTCCTTGCTTCTGTTATGGGTACCAGAGCCAAGTCTTATACAATCAATGGTAATGAACTTGCTATTTAGTGTTATTCTACAGTTAGTAAGTTATGCACCATGAAGAGAAAACAAGTCTTAAGAAGTAATTTTCTTACAAGCTGGAGCTAAAAACTTCAGAACCTTCCATTTCTAAAGCGCTGAGGCTCCCTAGAATAAAGTTATTGCATTAGTCACTATTTAGTGTTTGGGTGAAGCCAGCATTTCCAACAGCTACAAAAACAAGCTTGCTGGATCTATTTATGGCCACAGAATGAAAATAGCATTTACTTGCTACTTGTACACTGATTGGGTCATAACTTACCTAAGGAGCTGCCTGACCGAAAGAGGAGCCAAATTCTTTGTGACATGCTACAAGCTATTTTCAAACTGAGCCAACAGCTGGCAAACTGCTTAGTAATAGACTAAGGAGCAGAAAATAGGAAGTAAATAGGAATAAGAAGCAAATTTTAAAAACACAGGATCTATATCCTGTTTCCCCCAAAATAAGACATCCCCTGATAATAAGCCCATTCGGGCTTTTGAGCGCATGGCAATAAGGCAGGGGTGAAATCTAAAAATTTTACCTACTGGTTCTGTGGGCGTGGTTTAATTGGTGGGCATGGCTTGGTAGTCAGGTGACCCGGTGGGCGTGGCTTGGTGGTCGGGTGATTGGGTGGGCGTGACCAATAATAAAAACAATAAACAAAGTACACAAAACGATAAGAGGTACCAAAAACCAACTTTCACACTTTACACACACACACACACACACACAACACAACACAACACAACTGACTCACACACAATATAAAAGCAGTTGCACTTGACCCAAAATGGCTGCTGCAACAGCAGGAACCTCACACAGTCACAAAAAACTCAAAAACCAACTTTCACACTTTAAACATACACAACACAATACAACACAACACAACTGACTCACACACAATATAAAAGCAGCTGCACTTGACCCAAAATGGCCCCTGCAACAAGCAGAAAGTTCACAGAGGCACAAAAAGCTCAAAAACCAACTTTCACACTTTACACACACATAACATAACACAACACAACACAACACAACTGACTCACACACAATGTAAAAGCAGCTGCACTTGACCCAAAATGGCTGCTGCAACAAGCAGGAACCTCACACAGCCACAAAAAGCTCAAAAATCAACTTTCAAACTTTTTCCACACAAAATGCCACATACAGCTTGTGAGATTTTGTGTGTTTGTGTAGTTAGAGTGAAACACTACAGAAACACACCAAATCTCAGAAAGCTGCACCAATATTTTATTTTATTATTTTATTTTATTTTATTTATATTTTTAGATAAAAGCAGCTAAATTTAAAACTTCCTCAACTTTAAATTGCTATGTCTAAAAAAAAAAAATAAAACTCCTAAAAAAAACCAATTAACTATTTTTTTAAAAGCTCCCAGTCAGTTACCAAATTGAAGGCACAAGGCAGGCAGATTCAGTTGCTCACCAATTGGATTGATTGCAGCAGCCGAAGCAAGGCAGGAAAAGCGAGCGAGCCCGAAAGAAGCAGCAAGCTGCCAAGTGCGTAAGTGGGCACCGGGCGATTGGGTGGGCATGGGCAGTGGTGGGGCAGGGATTTTTGCTACAGGTTCTCCGAACTACCTGCTGCCATCACTTGCCTGATCCGGTCCAAACCGGGAGCATTTCACCCCTACAATAAGGCCAAGTGCTTATTTCAGGGTTCAAAAAAATATAAGACAGGGTCTTATTTTCGGGAAAACATGGTAATCTTACAGCCTTGATTTTTTTTTTATTTTGGGGAGTTTTAAATTCAACAATATGCCTCTTCAGCGCCCCATAACTTATTAACCACAAGAGGGCAACAGGATAGAGTTATGACTATATTGGATGTTCTGTCCCCTCTCTGCTGACACCTTGCCTGCTCTTTAGCTAAAAGACTGATGTTGTGAGGTCACTTCCACATTCCTCATGCTGGCTGGAGAATTCTGGGAATTGAAGTCCACACCTCTTAATGTAGCCGAGTTTGAAAAACACTGAATTATAGTTATAAGGTCTGCTTCACTAATCACTCTTCAGATATTCTTGAACCCAGAAATATTCATGCACCCCCCTCTAGAACACCTCCATCATTTTTTTTTGCAAAATTTTCCAAAGCAGCTGCATCACATGGGAAGTCTGTTTCTTCTAGCCAGAATTATAGTAAGCTTTTAAGATAGTCATAAAATGCTTCCTTCCCATATCTGTCACATTTGGACTGATTTGTCAAATGTCACATGAAAGACTGTAAATCAAGATCCATGATTTACGGCAAAAAGTTTTTGCCTTTTAGTGTAGCTATACCAAGTGCTAATCTATGGTATTTTCCTTGACTGCTGGTTCCTTTACTGTTGATAGCTGATTCCAAAATGCAAAAAGTATCCATTACGAGATTGGCTTCTGTATAAATTTATAGAAGACTAAGTTTATGCAAGTCGAAAGTGCTCAGGATAATATGCCTACAACAGTCCATAGCCAGGCTATATCTTGGTAGCATTATGTCTATTGATGGAGTCCTTAACTATCAATTTGGAATGGCAGCCGCCATGTTTCAACATATGTGCCCGATTTGGTCTACAGCAGCCATAAATACTACCACTCTAAGTACTAAACTCTGTAGTACTTATGGCAGCCGTAAGTACTAAACTCTTAAGAATGTTGTTATATCAACTGAAATATATGCTTGTGAAACAGGGAGATGTACAACTAAGATGATTCAATAGATAAATGTTTTCCAAAAACGCTGCTTGAAAAGAACCGTTCGTGTCGCGTATCGTGACCATATCACTAAAGAAGAGGTACTGCAAAGATCAGATTTAGAACACCTATAGAGAACTGTGAATGAATGTTGACTGCGGATTGTTGGCCATATTTCATGTATGCCTAAAGACCACTATCCAAAAATTACAGTATGCTGGATACCTCCTGGAGAAAAGAGGAAATGAGGCTAGGCTCACAAAACTTGGCACCAAACACTTACAGAAAATAATATCCGAAGATGCTGCAAATGATCAAAACCACTGGAAAATACTTGCTGCCCCCAATATACTCTGCCCAGCGATAGCGTATATATTTATAAAGCACTTCATAATGCTTTACAGTCCCCTCTAAGCGGTTTGCAGAGTCAGCTTATTGCTCCCAACAATCTGGATCCTCATTTTACTGATCTAGGAAAGATGAAAGACTGAGTCAACCTTGATTTGTCAGTCAGGATCGAATTGTTGGCAGTGGGCAGAGTTTGCCTGCAATATTGCATTCTAACCACTGTTGTCATCAAAGCACAGGAACTTATGAGAATGATGATCCATTATTTTAAGATTTTCACTGGTTTTCCGTGTGACTCTTTACGGAGGAAACATGATAGAACGAATGTTGATACTTTTGAACTTGAATGCTGAAGGAGACTCCCGAGAATATTGTTGGCAGCCAAAAAACCGAACTAGCGGATCGTCAAACCAATCAACTCAAAGTTCTCTTTCAAGGCACAAATGATTAGGCTCAAGTTATCATATTTAAACACAAAGACCCAACTCTCTGGAGAAGTCTATAATGCTGGGAAAGATGGAAGAAAAGAAAAGGATGACCAACAGTAATGGGTAGAAAGTTAGAAAACTAGAAGGGTCAGGTTGGTAACACATTTACAATACAAATGTATTGTATTGTAAATGTGAATCAGTTGCCAAGCCCCCACACTGCCGAGTGCTAGGACAGCTGAACTCCAAGGACATTTGTTCAGTACCATTGTAACTCCAAATGGTCGCTGAACAAATAGTCATAGATTGAGCACTACTTTTAGTTATCTTATCTTCTGTTTGCTGCTTTCAATTGTCTCTGACTTTTCCAAGCGTCAAGGTCTTCTCCAATTACTCTTGCCTCCACATTATGGATTTGAAATATCTAAGCTTAAATTTCATTATTAGCACTTCCAGAGATCAGTCTGGTTTTATGTCATCTTTTCCACGATTCGATATTTCCTTTTACAATGGTCCTCATGTAGCCTTTTTGGTAGGAATTGAGTCTAAAACATTGCTCTCAAGTCTTGACTTGCAGCATGACTCTTGCTCTTGAGGTGGCCACAGACAATACTCATAAGGCTCATTTTTTTTGGAGTGCTGCTGAGTCTGAGTTCACACCCATTTCTTCTCTGTCTTGCCACACCCAAGGATATAATTGCCCCTCCCCCCCCAAACTGGCTTTTTCTGCTGATTGTTACAAATTGCCCTCCACCCTTCAGCTCTGATGCTGGCCAAATAATCCTTTCTACAATATTAAATCACCACCAATTAACATCAACATCTGTTTCATGGTCGCTTGAACTGTGATTCACATTCACGGTTGTCATTTTTTTTAAGATGGCATCAGAGGCCTGGGGTATTACGGATAGAAGAATGGAGAGCTGAAGGAATGGATTTGCCTGGAGGCTTGAATTGAGTTTGGGCCTGTTTTGACGGAAAGGACTCACCGCATGATTTGAATGTTTTTGAGTTTCACTGGTGCAGAGCATGATCAGGAATGCTACCAACACAGGGAAAGTCACCAAGCTCTCAGAAAAAGCTGCTCAATAGAAGAGAACATATGTCATTCAGGGTTGAACTTTGGAGTCCTTGGTGCTCTCTGAGCTTGCTTGTTTGCTTGCAGACATTTCATTTCCTGACTAGGTATCATCATCAATGTGAGTGAGTGTGGGGCTTTCTCCCTATTATATAAGGTAGCCTGCCATGCCAGTGTTGATGGAGATGATCAAGATATTGTTTTCTGCTAGATTGTTCATCTGCTGTTAATCCCTACTTATTTGGGTATTGGTTGCTGGAGAGGGTATGTTCTGACTGTTTTCTTCTTAATTTTTTTTAATTGTCTCATTGAATGGTGTGTAATTGTGGTTTTTCTCTCCGTGTCTATTGTTATGCATGTACGTGAACACTAACTAGCAGTTAGCAAATCCAACGAAAACTCTTTAATGTCACAACACAGGGATAGACTCAACCATCGTTTCAACTGGGAAACTATGAGCATCCTAGATCAAGTTAAAGTTAAAAATGCTAGGGAATTCCTGGAAGCTTGTCATTCAACCATCAATAGACACACAGAAATAAACCACATTTACACACCATTCAAAAGGACAATGACTGAATTGGGGAGGGGAATGTATGTTTTTCAAGTTTTGATTGTTTCAATATTGTGACTATGCATGTTTTGGTGGCTGTAAATTCCTATACACTAAAATTGTCAAAAGTCCATTGGGATTGCAAAATATAAATACCATTCATTCATTCTTGTTGTCAAAGGGAGCAATGCTGTTTTCTTCCTTGGCTTCATCAATTAATATATGCAAATATACTAGCTTCTATGTTTATTTACATCATCCGAAAACAGAGGGAAGAACCCTGATGATACTGCAGTGTCCTGTTTGAATTGGAGAGCAGCAATTGTAAAAAGGTAGGTGGCATAGTATGAATCAAAATCTAAGGGAAAATTGGATGACCACACCACCTACTTCATGAAGAATTGTTTCTTAAGCCACATCTGAAATAGTTTATCAGCAGACAAATGTATTTTGTGGTTTATGATATATGTAAAATGGTTAAGGTAATCTACTTTGTGGGGCCCTTGGTGCTTTCTGAGCTTCATTGTTTTCTTGCAGACGTTTTATTTCCAAACTACGGGACATCATCAGTGGTAGAAGGGGGTGGTGTTTGCTCTCTATTTACATACAAGTGACCCTTTTAGTACTGATGATGTTATCTAGTTGGGTAATGAAACATCTGCAAGAAAACAACCAAGCTGAGAGAGCACCAAGGACCCCACAGTTCAACCAGTGGTGGGTTTCAATTTTTTTTACTACCGGTTCTATCGGCATGGCTTGGTGGGCGTGGCAGGGGAAGGATACTGTAAAACCTCCATTCCCATCCCACTCCAGCGGAAGGTTACTGCAAATTCCCCATTTCCTCCCAATCAGCTGGGACTTGGGAGGCAGAGAATAGATGGGGGCGGGGCCAGTCAGAATTTTTACTACTGGTTCTCCAAACTACTCAAAATTTCCGCTACCGGTTCTCCAGAACTGGTCAGAACCTGCTGCAACCCACCTCTGAGTTCAACCCTGAGTACAAATATTATCTTATATCAGTAACCTACTTCAGTTGCAGTATTTAAGCACAATTATTCATAAGTTTATTTTCCACCATTTGGGTTTCTTATGTTTTCCTATACCAAATGACTTTGAGATATGTATTAAGGGCCACTCTCTCCAGAACGTGATACTTGGGGCTGGGAGAAAATTTAATTTAATTTAAACTCATGTACCTTTAAGTCAAATCAACTACAGTTAATATAGTTGCTCTTCAGTTAACCAGAATAGAGCTGGAAGGAACCTTGAAGGTCTTCTAGTCCAACCTCCTGCTTAAGCAGGAGACCCCATACCATTTCACACAAGTGACTGTCCAGTCTCTTCTTATAGTCGTGTCTACAATTCCATTAATAAATTTTGAAAACTTTGGAAGCCATACCCAACATTTCCAGGGCCATATGGTATCATGGGGACTCAAACTGCCCTTTCCTACTGCAGCTTCCCTAAATAATACGGTATATTCACAGGACACAAAAAAACTTTATTTTTCAACTTCGCCTCCATTACGTTGCCTAACTTGCATGCATACACAGCTTCCTAAAGAGAAGGATAAATAAAATAAATAAGTTGCCTTTAAGTTCCATCAGAAGGTCAACTCTGAAAGATTTCAAATATTAATGTATTTTCTTAATTAAGCCTTTTCTAAACTTGCTGAAGCAATTAGGTGGATTGTAAATTAATCAGCCAAACCACACAAATAAATATTGTTATGTAATCTTCCACAACTGAGAAAGAAAGTTCAGTCTTGAAAGAAAAAAAGGTTGTGGTTGAACTTCCTAATGTCTCTGAAATTAAACAACAATTTCCGGTCTGAGAAAAACAAGCTTAGAAAATAGGCTCAAACAGGCCTGTTGAGTCAGTCAGTCTGTGAGAGTGGGGCTGATCAGTACATCTCATGCGTTCATTTTAATTTAAAATGTATCTGCTGAACTACATCATTATAGTAAGACTCATGGCAAGAAATGAAAGTAGTTCTAAATGGAATATCCCTAGGGCCATGTTTCTGGTACTAAGGTGTTGTGTGTTCTAAGCAGAAAAGATGGCTGACTCTGCTGTGTAATATTTCACTTATTTATTTAAATTTCCATCTCTCTTCTATGTTAACTGGGAAAATTTCTCTTTCTGATAGATAGAAAATTCTCTTTGCTACTACTTTATAGTTGCCAGATGTTTTACAGTAGACCTAGTAGGTCTACTCTGGTCTCTGAGTTATCTGCCAGATTTATTTAGGATCTTAGTTGGTCTTACTAATCATTTGGAGGTGGATCTCCTCCTGTTGGGTTAAAAAATACTGAATCATCTCATTCACAAAAATCATCACTGTCCACCAGAGGTGGTATTCAGCAGGTTCTGACAAGTTCTGGAGAACCAGTAGTGGAAATTTTGAGTAATTTGGAGAACCAGTAAATACCACCCCCATCTATTGACTGCCCCCCCCATCTATTATCTGCCACCCACCCACCCCGAGTCCCAGCTGATCAGGAGGAAATGGGAATTTTGCGGTATCCTTTCCCTGGAGTGCGGAGGGAATGGAGATTTTACAGTATCCTTCCCCTGCCACGCCCATCAAGCCATGCCCACAGAACCGGTAGTAAAAAATTTTGAATCCCACCACTGCTGTGGACTAGTTTATCTACAATGGAAGAAGGAAACACAAGTTGCCTTATTAGGAAAAAGGTGAAAGACCAAGCTCTACTACAAGAAGGGCCAGGATATACAAATAACATTGCTCAACAGATGTGTGAGAATTCTAAATATGATTAATTTATTAAAAGACGAATTAAAGTTGAGTGGATGTATTTGGCCATAGACCTGATCTGGTGTGGCCCAATGGGGAAGTGATGTGCCCAGTTAACTGTAAACAACTGTCCAAGGGAATGAAGGACTTCCCAACAGTAGCTAGTAAGCTTTTTCTTTCTGTACCTACAATTTTGCAGTTTAGAAAAAGTGTAAAAATCAATTCTAGGCATATTGTCCTGTTACTTGTTTTGAAGACTAGGTTAGCTTGACTTGCAAATTCAGGTAATGACTGGATTCGCACATTGTGCTATTGCAAGTCATTGCTTGGTTAACTATAGTTTGCTGATTCAGTTACAATTAGATGAATTCACACATTTTAAACCATGAATTGGGCAGGATTCATAACCTGCATATGCTCCCACTCAACTCTCGGTTACAAATAGGCATGAACAGATTGTCCAGATTTTTTTCACAATTTTTTTCACAATTGACTAACAACAAAAACACTTATATTCTTCCCATTTCATTTTTGAAAACAACAGTAAATGTTGATAAATTTACATTACACAATGATTACTCAATAGCAATTGTCAAATTCAGTGTTACCCATCTGTCATGCAGCTATTAAAGTTTTCTCCCATTTTCAAAAAGAAAAAAAAACCACACAACATCCTTAATTGAGTATCACAAACATAACTGAATACATTGAGGATTCAGATCCAGATAATTAAGGTTAAATATTCAGTACCCCAAATCTGCCTAGCTATGTTAATTTTATTCTTTCTCACATTTGATTTTTTTAAAGACTCTTGTGCCTTATTCATCATATTCATGAAGAACTATACATAGTCTTTGTTCTTAATAAAAAAAGTAAGCCAAACAATGTTTCAAGGTCAAGTAAATTGGTTTGATGGCTGAGAATATGCAGTCACATGCATCCAACAGAAGCCATTGTAATGCCATAGGTCCGTGATGGCGAACCTATGGCACACGTGCCACAGGTGGCACATGGAGCCATATCGGTGGGCACGCGAGCATTGCTCTAGTTCAGCTCCAGCGCGGAGGCCAGCTGATTTTTGGGCCTTCTGGGCCCACAGGAAGTCAGGACACAGGCTGTTTCCGGCTTCTGGAGGGCCTCCCGAGGGGGCGGGGGGAAAGGCCGTTTTCACCCTCCCAGGCTCCAAGAAAGCCTCTGGAGCTTGAGGAGGGCAAAAATGGGCCTTCCGGTCCCACCATGCCATTGCATGCCAAAAGTGGTGGTTGTGGGGGGGGGGGTGTCATGTGCGCATGCACACGGGGAGCATTGAATTATGGGTGTGGGCACACGTGCACGTGATCCCCCCACGCTCCCCACGCTTTTGGCATGCAACGGCAAAAAGGTTAGCCATCACTGTCATAGGTGTTAGAATGATGTCATAACTGCATGACCTCATTTGCGCTGTTGCCCTGTTATCCCTATGCAAGCACTGCCAGGGTAATACTAGTACTTGGCTAGATTTGTGTCATGGTTCATGCATTCTTCCAAATCACAGTATGGTGGTAGATATTGCATAACTTTATTGTTGTTGTTTATTTATTTATTCAATTTACATGCCGCTCATTCCTTGCAGAAACAACTCTAGGCAGCTTACAATCATTAAAACCAATAAAACCAATAAAATACAGGTAGTCCTTGACTTATGACTACAATTGAGCCCAAAATTTCTGTTGCTAAGTGACACATTTGATAAGTGAGTTTTGCCCCATTTTATGACTTTTCTTGGCCCAGTTGTTAAGTGAATCACTGCAGTTGGTAAGTTAGTAACCGGATTGTTAAGTGAATCTGGCTTCTCCATTGACTTTGCTTGTCAGAAGGTTGTAAAACGAGAGCACATGATCCTGGGACACAGCAAAAGTCATAAATATGAGCCAGTTGCTAAGCTGAATTTTGATCATGTGACCATGGGAATACTGCAATGGTTATAAGTGTGAAAAATGGTCATAAGCCACTTTTTTCAGTGCAGTTGTAACTTTGAATGTTCACTAAACAAACTGTTGTAAGTTGAGAACTACCTCTAGTGACTTTAAATTAGTTAAAACTGACAAAGATGGGGAGGAAGCAGTGGTGGGTTCCAACCGGTGTTACTACTTGTTCTCTTCAGTGATAGTGCTTTGCGCGCGATCACCGTGTGTGTGTGAGTTTTGCTCGCACATGCGCCAATCTTGCACTCAGCGCAAGTGTGTTAGGTTTCTGGCCAGCTGAGGTGCAGCAATCCACTCTGCCACGCCTATCAGCTGGGCTAAAAACCAAGAAATAAAGGTAGGAATAAAGCAGGGGCGGGTGGGAGGACCCAGCTCCCAGTCACAGAGAACCGGTTCGGTGACGTCAAATCGTCATTGCTACCGGCTCGGCTGAACCGGGCCGAACTGGGAGCAACCCACCACTGGGAGGAAGGGAGCAAGATGCACATGGGGGAGCATGAATGAATGTATTATGTAAACTCCACTTGCAATTTGTAAACCATGGTTCATGGCTGTGTATATTCATTGTGGCTTCTTCAACAAAACATGCTGCATTCATGAGTTTTTAAATTCAGAATAAGCTGGAGTTGGCAAAGGTTGTTAGGCATTAAAAGAAAAAGACCTACTCAACTTTTATTTTGACTCTATTGCTTCCAGCAAGAGGATGTACATTCCAGCAGAAAATAATGAAAGGGCAGGATTGACGTTCACGACTGAAAGATTCATGAACAGGAAAGGTATATTTACCTTGAATTGAGTCTAAATCACTGGGGCCAAATGGCCTGCATGTTTTACGCTTTTAGCTACTATCTTTGAGAAATTATGGAAAAATGGGGAAGATCCAAGAAGACAGCAGAAATGAGGAAAAGGAATATCTAGAAATGACAGTCCACATAGTGCAAGATTCTAGAACAGATCAGAAAGAGATCCGACTATAGCATCCTGCAAACAAAGCAGTAATTACAGAAGTCAACATGGATTTGTTGAGAACAAGTCTTACCAGATTATCCATTGCATTTATTTGCATTGGTACTTTCTTAACAATTCCTAAGTATTCCCCAGAGGGTGGAAGCATTTAAGCCATATTGGCAGATGTTGACAAAAAATTAAACGATGGGCCCGATCTTAGATTAATTTACTAAAAAGATGGTAAAAATGCTGTAGTCTTCTTGATTTTAGCCAAGCTTAAGATCCAGAATATTCTGGTTGATTAACCATCTATGGATGGGATGGGGTGATAATTAAGGAGATACAGGGCTGGCTTAAGCATCATATTTAAGCATCATACTGGGAACATTCATCACGGAATGATGAAATTGGACTGAGTCCTCGATCAGGAGCCTCAAAATTCAGGATCCTGGGCCCTTCCAAACCCTGTACTTATTTACCTGTTCCTTTACCATTCAATTTTCATTTGGCCTTTCTGCTTATTCCAACACCCGAGGTAGTTTACAACAATCAAGATTTTATTTTAAAAAACCAGAATGATAAAATGAAAATTAAGCCAAATTTTAAAAATTGAATTGCTGGAAGACAAAGATACCTCCCTCCCACAATGTAGCTGATAGTCAAATTTTTACTACCTGCTCTTTCACTACATTCCACTGGTGGGTTGCTACCGGTTCGGGCAAACCGGTAGCAGCAGTGGGAGGCTCCTCCCACCTGCTCAGACACTTCTGCGCATGTGCAGAAGCATTGCACACACGAGAGCACAAGCACCCACAAGCAAACCGGTAGCGATGGGTTTTGAAACCCACTCCTGCTACATTCCAGTCTTTTTTAATTAATTGTGACATTTTTATTCAAAAGGGCTCTCTTGCTCATCTAAGCAATCCTGCAGGTTTGCTCTGTGATTACATCAGTATCGAACGATGAACAAATCAATGAAGCCATACAATAAGCAATTAAAAACCTAAACCCAAAAGTAAACCAAAAACAATATAAGTTTAACTTGTAGTAATTAGAGTAATTCATTTTCACTATCAAGCACAACTAACTTATTCTTTCATACGTTGGTTTTCAGATCATACGTTCATTTTCAGATAGGGCCATTCCTTCTTTGCTGGATTGCATTCAGCACTCTGTTAAATCACTCTCTATTATTCTGGTTTTTAGAAAAAAGGGAATGAGATGAAGCAATTTGCTCAAGATTAGCCAACACTCTTTAACCTGGTCTTCATCTGTTTCAAAACTTAATAACAATTTGTACATTTTAGCTATGATATGATAATCATTTGTAGAAAATTCTATTTCAAATTTTTATTTTCCTCAGTTTTAATTGTCTATTTATTTATTTATAAAATTTATTAGCCGCCCATCTTAACATAAGGTAATTCTGGTGGAGCCTGGGAAGAGTGAAAAATGGGCTTTCCAGAAACAGTGTGTTTCCTGACTTCTGGATGGGCCCAGAAGGCCTGAAAATCAGCTGGCAGCGCACGCATGCGCACTGGAGCTCAGCTCACGTGCCCACCAATATGGCTCCACGTGCCACCTGTGGCACGCATGCTATAAGTTCGCCATTACAGAGATAGATAGATAGATAGATAGATAGATAGATAGATAGATAGATAGATAGATAGATACATTAAAACATAAATAAATTAAAAAGCAAGAATTAAAAATCAAGGACCTGTGAGGAGGGCAGCACCAGAATGGAGGAGATAGGATCTGTGGTTACTTGATCAACCATCTCCATTGTAATGTTGCCCCATTGGGGCCCCAGGCCAACTGGCAGAGCTAGGCCTTTAGGCCCTTACAGAAGGATAGGAGCAGAGGTGGTATTCAGCCGGTTCGGACAGGTTCACCCGAACCGGTAGCGGAAATCACGGGTGGTTATCCAATATCCTGTCTGTCGCGGTTCTGCTCAGTTGGGGATGGCAATGGCAATGGCAATGAAATGCAATCATATAAGCCAGTTTATAAGTGGGGGGAAAGCAGAGAAATGGCTTTGGGAATACGAGAAAGCTAGAATCCTTTGTGTCAGATTTCAGAGTTGTTCCCTTGACAACTGTCCAGAACATTGCACTCTGCTGATTTCATGTTGGCTCAAGTTCTTGGCAGTGGAAATTATGTATTTAGCAAGGCATGCTGGGTAGCCACTAGCAGGT
This sequence comes from Arizona elegans, assembly GCA_022577455.1. Lineage (NCBI taxonomy): Eukaryota > Metazoa > Chordata > Lepidosauria > Squamata > Colubridae > Arizona > Arizona elegans. The sequence continues at coordinate 136,611,861 of JAKOOJ010000002.1, read as the reverse complement.
AAAAATAGGTTGCCTTTACTGAAAGGACAGGCGGTTGCCAAAACACTGACCTCTAGAACTCATGTGCAGGCTTTAGGAAGTATTGCTAACTGCTTTCCCATTCTGATGCTGTAAACCTGAGAGGCAAGGGGAAAAAAAGGAATCCCATTTCTTGGGAAAGGACTCAGAGCTTTTGTGCATGCGCAGAGTACTTTCCTTCCAATAGCCAAAGATTCATTTACTTGTTATTTTTTCAAGAAACAAATCTAGAAACATTTTGAAATTAGCAAAGGTAGGCATATAAAGGAACTTCATCAAACTGTTCCTATTGCCATGTTGGGATTGAAAAAGAAAGATGAAAAGAGAAATACAGATAGTCCTCGAATTACGACCACAATTGATCCCAACATTTCCGTTGCTAAGTGAGACATCCCCCCTTTTTAACAATCTTTCTTGCTGCCGTTGTTAAGTGAATCACTGCAGTTGTTTAAGTTAGTAACACTGATGTTAAGTGAACCTAGCTTCCCCATTGACTTTGCTGGTCAGAAAGTCACAAAAAGGCGATCACATGATCCCAGGTCATAAGTATGAGTCAGTTGCCAAGTTTCTGAATTTCGATCACATGATCATGGGGATGCTGCAGTGGTCATAAGTGTGAAAAACGGTCGTAAGTCACTTTTTTCAGTGCTGTTGTAACTTCAAACCAGAGGTGGGTTTCAGCAGGTTCTGACCAGTTCTGGAGAACTGGTAGCGGAAATTTTGAGTAGTTCGGAGAACCGGTAGTAAAAATTCTGACTGGCCCCACCCCCATTTATTCTCTGCCTCCCGAGTCCCAACTGATCAGGAGGAAATGGGGATTTTGCAGTATCCTTCCCCTGCCATGCCCACCAAGCCACACCCACAGAACCGGTAGTAAAAAAATTTGAAACCCACCACTGCTTCAAACGGTTACTAAATAAACTGTTATAATTTGAGGACTTCCTGTAGAAGGGACCTCATCTTTTATAAAAGGATTATAGCTATTAACTCCAGGAGAAAACTTCATGCTATTGATTCCTGGAAGAAAGATACGGAGCCACCAGAAGGCAAGCACGTGACCCTCCTAAGCATCTCTAAAAATGGTCAAATTGTAATTTTTGATGCGAGAATCAAGGAAAACTCTTAAATATATGATGGCGGGGGGAGTATTCACGATAATGAAATCAAATTTAGTTTTTCTCACCATCCCATCCAATATTTCTAGAGAGGACTGCTCCGACATATCATTCAAAAGCCTTAAATTAACTTGGCATCTTCATGTCCCCTAATTTGAATATCGGTCAGGCATCCTATAGCTGGCGGCTTGTGGCATGTGGTTGTGATGTGCCCTACTTAGCTGAGGCACCTTCCTGCCATTGTCCTGTATGAAGGAATCACTTCTTTGAATATCTAGTTCACGTCTGCCTTAAGGTGATGAATCGTAATAAAAAAGAACAGTAGAAACCTCCGATGTTCCTCAGGAATTAGGCTGAAGAGGACCAGGCATCACTTCCTTTACTTCATTGAGAGCCTTTGGCATTTCCTTTTATGTCCAAACTCAGCCCCTAGGAAGTCTTGCCTCCTTTCCATGCAAGAGACTATGAAAATAACTATTAACAGCTCCTGTTGATAACATTTATAAGAGTGACTATTCATTGTACCAGGCCTGAGAGTTCCAGTCTAAAAAAAAATTATAATTTGCTATTTCAGGATTCCTCAGTAAAATCCTTGGGCCCAGGGGTGAAATTCAGCAGGTTCTGACAGGTTCTGGAGAACTGGTAGCAGAAATTTCAAGCAGTTCGGAGAACTGGTAGCGGAAATTTTGAATAGTTCAGAGAACCGGCAAATACCACCTCTGGCTTGCCCCAGAGTGGGGTGAGAATGGGGATTTTGCAGTATCCTTCCCCTGGAGTGGGGAGGGAATGCAGATTTTGCAGTATCCTTCCCCTGCCATGCCTACCAAGTCACGCCCACCAAGCCACACCACAGCCACCAAGCTACGCCCACAGAACTGGTAGTAAAAAAATTTGGATTTTACCACTGCTTGGGCCCCTTTAAATTTGCAAAACAAAGGATGCCCCAGCAGCAGTAATTCTTAATATAAAGGAGAGGGGATTTTTTTCTGCCCCCCCCCTCCACAGCATGCCCCCCCACAGCATGCAGGTTGTCCTCGACTTACAACAATTCATTTAGTGACCATTTGATATTACAACGGCACTGAAAAAAGTGACTTACAACTTGTGGTTGCTGTTTGCATGTTTCCCACACAGCTTGCAGCAAGCAGAGTTAATGGAGAATCCAGAAATCAAATCACAAGTGACAATCATGTGATGTTTTGTTTAACAACCAAAAGGGACTCACTTAAAAACCAAAGGGGAATTTGAAGTACCTAATTTAATTTTGATCAAATAAGCCAATGTTACAGTCTTTCCTTTTACTTTTAATAATCTTAGATTTTAATCTCTTCAAATAATGCCCTAGAATTTGATTTATTTTCATTTTTTTTGTCCCCTCTCACAAAATTCTTTAAAAATTCACAATTTTTTTTATTTGTAAATCCAATAGGGGAAAGTTATCAAGGTTTATTGGTTTATTATTTGTATAATTGTGAAAACACCAACTGGTTTCATTTGTATATCCCGTGTGGAATCTTTTACTATATTGTTTTTGTAGTCTATCATTTTTAAATCCTCATTCAAATCAGTCCCAGTTTTGTCTGATAAAACTTGATCCTCTTCTTTTAAACACTATATATCTACCTGTAATGGCAAACAGACTTAAAATTAACGTCTGGGTCTGTTATTCAAAAATATCCTCCAATATTAAAGTATTTTGCTTTATTTTTTCCTCCATTCTGTATTAGTAAAGGAAATTCACTTTTCCTTTAAATATCACCTGTTCCTTCTAGTTACCTCTAGTGTACAATTTTCAAACTCCCATCCTATCACTTTTTTCCATGCAAAAGCAATCATTCATTCCTCTCGATTCATGTTTCCCAAAAAATCCCAAATCAAAAAGTTTGAATGCATGACGTCAGAGAGCAGAAGTCTAACTCTTTTTTTTCACAAAGACATGAAAGAAAAGAAAGCTTGTATGTGCAGTGCCCATCCAGTCATCTCACTGATACATGGAATGTGTTGATGAATTTAATGCAGACAAGTTTGGAAGACAGAAAATCTTAAGGATGGCTCGTGGTATACCAGACTGAGGCACCAGAAATTTGAAGGTTTGAAACTTTGTCCACCAGATGGCACTAGAGCAGTAGTGAATCCACCTCAGATTTTTTTTTCCTCCCCTTCAAAAATGCCAATTTTTCATTTCACCTGTAATTCTTCCCCTCCTCCACTTTTTGGGTAAGGATTCCCCTCCACATCATCCAGGCAGCATGAATGTAATTTGGATTAGCAGTACGGCTTCCTTTAAAGGAGCCTATGACTCAGTGCTTTTATCAGTTCTATCAGAGACAATTTTGATCACCTTGATTTCTGAAGATGCTGCAGAGATCACCAGGGTGTTTGCTACATCTTAAAAAGTATTTTAGTCTCGCATGTTGCTTATTTGTAGAAAATGAATAGTTGCACTTATATATTTATTGACCATGTTTTATCATTGGGCTGTACATTTTGGTGGCAAAATGAAATATAATTCTTAAGAGAATACCACTTACAACTAAATTAGGTCCAGAATTTCCACGGTGAAGCAAGGTGGTTGTTAAGTGAATCATGAATCGCCCAATTGTATGGATTTTTGTCATGGTTATTAACTGAATCATGCAGTCGTTAAGCGAATCCAGTTTCTCCCATTGACTTTGCTTGTCTGAAGCCAATTGAGAAAGTTACAAATGGCAATGACAGCGGGGTATTCCAACCGTGGCAAATACATACCAGCTTCCAAGCATCCAAATTTTGTTTATATGACCTTGGGGATATTGCAATGGTCATAAGTGTGAGGACCGGTTGTAAATAATTTTTTCCAGTGCAGTAATAAGTTTGAATGGTTGCTAAATGAATGGTTTTAAGTTGAAGACCAACTGTGCTTAATACAGGTAGTCCTCAATTTACGAGGACTACCTGTATCGAGCCCAAAATTTATGTCATTAAGCGAGACATTTGTTAAATGAATTTTGCCCCATTTTACGACCTTTCTTGCCACCGTTCTTAAGTGAATCTGGCTTCCCCATTGATTTTGCTTGTCAGAAGGTCACAAAAAGGATCACATGACCCCGGGACGCTGCAACCGTCATAACTATGAGCCAGTTGCCAACCAGCAACTGGTTCATATTTATGACTTTTGCTATGTCCCAGGGTCAGTTGAGCCCCTTTTACGACCTTATGACAAGCAAAGTCAGTGGGGAAGCCAGATTCACTTAACCGTGTTACTAATTTAAGAACTGCAATGATTCATTTAACAACTTTGGCAAGAAAGGCTGTAAAAATGGGGCAAAATTTACAGTACTTAATAAATGTCTCACATAGCAAGACAAATTTGGGGATCAATTGTGGCCGTAACTTGAGGACTACCTGTAATAATGTAGTATAGGGGAGTCAGTCTGGTGCAAAGGTTAAGGTAGGCCACAAACCAGAAGACGGTGAATTCTAGTTCCACCTTAGGTACAAAGCCAGATGATTGACCTTGGGCCAGTCACTTTCTCTCAGCCCTAGGAAGGAGGCAATGGCAAGCCACTTCTGAAAAACCTTATCATGAAAACTGAAAGGACTAATCCAGACAATCTCCAGAACTCAAAAACTGATTCATAGGCACACACACCTACAGACACACACACTTACACACAAAACTCAGTATACCTAAGTGACATCTACATCTGGCTATGCCTGGGGAAGTTGTTCATTCTGTGCTTTTTTCTTTGATTTCTGCCCCATTAATTTTACATAATTCCGCTCTAATATTGCATTAAAGACTCACCGTGTGGCATTGACTATTAAGTGGCCAGCCATTAGGGCATGACCTAAGGTGGGCTCTCATTTTATTTCCTCAACACACACATTATGCCCCTGTGTCCTTTTACAAGGAAGATGATGAGAAACTTTCATTTGCATCAATAATGTCAGAAGGTGGATAAATTTGGCACATATGATCATGCGACATCTGGTCAGTCCATTACTGATAAGATGAAAACCTGCTGGTGGAACAGGAGGGGGTGATTTTCTGGCAATTTTCCCTTTTACCTCAGCTCTTTCTCACACACACACAAGCCTCATTCTGCTCTGGAAGGTTCCGGAGTCTCCTTGGGGATCGTTGCAAGGCTATAGAGCAGAGATGTCCAACCTCGGCAACTTTAAGACTTGCAGACTTCAACTCCCAGAATTCTCCAGCCAAGTTAAAATTGCCACTATTGGATACCCCTGCTGTAGAGGGAATCCTAATTCTTACGCCCTTCCTGATGTGCTGGTAGGCAACCATTAGATATCATTCGCATTGAACTCAGGATTCCTGACTGACAGAAATCCTGCAGTGCACATGGAGAAAAGTAGTGAATTATGTGCAGTAGTTGCAGAATTGATCAGAATTTGTACAGGCATAAAGAGTGGTTATTTATTGTGAGTTTTAAAAAAATATTTCTAAAAGCCCACCCGGTATCCCAAACCAAAATATGCCTCCTGTTTCAGTGCAACATTACTGCAATATCTAACAACTTGAGAGGTTATTAATCCTTGTCATTAATTTGATGCCAGTTGCTCAGAATGCCTAATCAAATTTATAGTCTATATCAGGGGTGTCAAACTCGATTTCATTGAGGACCACATCAGGGTTGTGTTTGACGTTGGGGACCGGATGGGTGTGACCGGGGTGGGTATGGCCAGGTCGACATCACTCATGTCAGAGGCACCTGCGGTGGCCCAGGCAGGGCTGGGGGGATCCATTGGAGGGGTGAAATGCTCCCAGTTCGGACCGGATCACCCGATCCGGTAGCGATGGCAGCGGGTGGTTCAGAGAACTGGTAGCAAAAATCCCTGCCTCCCCCCATGCCCAGCTGAGCCGCGTGATCATCAGAGGCTTTTTTTTTACTTTTAAAAGCAATGTTTTTAAAAGTAAAAAAAAAAAGATTGCGTGCCACAGCTGATCACACCCCCTTGCACGCTGTTCTACTTACCGCATGCCTCCTTTTGGAGTGCACTGCACGCCCACACCTCGCATTTGGTGTGCATGCGCAGCCAGCGAACCGGTAGTAAACCAGTTCAGATTTCACCATTGATCCATTGTCTCCAGTGGTGGAAGGTGAGACCAGGGAGAGCACGAAACCTTTGTTCTCCAGAGGAGCCTTGCTGTCTGCTGCAGGTGGCCAAGTGCTAAGGCAGGACTTCCCTTCCTTCCTTCATCCCTCCCTCCCTCCCTCCCTTGCTTTTCTTTTTCGTTCTCTCTTCCTTCTCCTTTCTCCTTCCTTTCCCTCTTTCCTTCTTTTTCCTTCCTCTTTCCCTTTCTCCTTTCCTGTCCCTTCTTGCATGCTCAAATGCAAAAGGGGAAACATTTCTGCTTTTGTTTTGTTTTGCTCTTAGTTTGTTTTGCTAGCCCTCTGCCCCCCCCCCAGTCCCCGTTTTCGACCTGGACGCCCTCTGCAGCCCTCTGCGCCCTCCCCCCCCACCCGAGCTCCATTTCACTAGCAGTGTCACTGCAGGCTGATCCTTCACTGTTTCCAGGGTGGCCCTGAGAACGAGATCTAAGCACCTCACAGGCCTCATCCGGCCTGCGGGCCTTGAATTTGACACCGCTGGTCTATATAGTCTAAGGGAGGTCAACTTTGCAGTCAGCCAGTTTGGTCTAGTAATTAAGGTGCCGGGTTAGAAACCTGGAGACTGAATTCTAATCTCACCTTAAGCACAAAGCCAGCTGGAGGACCTTAGGCCAGTCATTGTCTCTCAGCCCTGGGAAGGAGACAAGCACAAACCGCTTCTGCAAAACCTTGTTAATAAACTGCAGGGATTAGTCCAGGCAGTCTCTGAGAATCAACATGAAAGGCCCACACACACCCAACTTTGCAACCATGCCACGGACTTCAGCAAGCCTTGCATGCTTTCCTACATATGTCTAGCAAAGTCCATTGATTATCTTTTTTGAAAACTACTGTATGTAGATTTATAGACACAGAAGACCTTTTAAAATGTCTCTGTCTTCATGAGCAAGCCTAAGTTTCTTCTGTGGTAATACTTTCTGCATGTTGTTGGGAGAAATGCACAAGTTGTAGCCTGACTGCTTGTAAAGCCGTTGTAAAAAAATTATCTCTGCATAATATAAAGTCTTCCTTAAATCTTGTTATTCAGATTCATAGCGAAGCCTTACATCAGTGTAGTTCTTAATGTAAAACAAATTTAGAGGTGGTTGTTATTCAAAAGTCAAAAACACACAAGCACATCAGCAGGTTACCTAAGGTAATTTCAGCTATGGTGTAGCTAAGCCAGCATTGCAATATATATTCAAAGACTTAATTAGAGCAGGCTAATTACTTCATAATACCTTTCAACCCATCTTATTGTTTTAACAAACAGAGTATAATTTAGTAAGCAGGAGCAGGATGGTTTCTTCCACCCTTTCAATGTATTCTGACAGGTAATCTGAATAAGTATTTGGTGTAGGAAGGTTGACATTTTCCCAAATAAAAATGCAACATAATCAATAGTTGGAAAGAGATTCCAACCTTGGCAACTTTAAGACCGACTGGGGAATTCTGGCAGTTGAAATTCACAAGTTGCCAAGGTTGAACATCCCACCTCCATAACATGCAGAGTCCAAGAAAATACCATTAGATGGATGCGGCCTACATACAAAAAACTTCACCTGGGAGATTTTGCTCTTTTATGCACATTTTCAAGAAAGGAGTTCCATAAACAGGTGGCTTTCAGAGCAGTAATGCTTTTCTGGGGTCAATATTTGTTCCTAGCTGGTAAGAAAAAGGGGTCAGACTAGGAACTGAGTGACAAAAATCAGCTGGTAGGAAAGTTTTTTTAGAGCACAAACAACACCTGCTAATGTTTGTGTTTCAAGGACCATCAAGCTAGAGGCTATGAAGGACAGCAGATGAGTGGGTGCCCCAACTCTCAAGGCTTTTGAAATTCTCAAAGTTCAAATGCTGCTGCTACCCTTCAGGATATGCTGCAATATTTACTGTAGATCGGGAATTGCCCTTTCTTTTTCTACTAGCCATTGCCTGAAAATCAGGTGTTGTGTATTCCTTACAGGGAAAAATGCTGCTTAATATTCCTTACAGGCAGGGATGATTTGTTACTACCGGTTCTGTGGGCGTGGCTTGGTGGTGGTGGTGGGGTAATGTGACTGGGTGGGCGTGGCCAACTTTTTTTTTTTAACTTTTCAAAACATTTTTTCTACAACCTTTTCATCTGAAGAGATTGCAAAAAATGCTTTGAAAAGCCTCTGCCGATCCGGCAACTCAACTGGGATCGTCGGAGGCTTTTCAAAGCATTTTTTTTTACCACCTCTTTGACCGAAGAGATTGCAGAAAAAAAATGCTTTGAAAAGCCTCTGACGATCCCAGCTGAGCCGCACAATCATCAGAGGCTTTTTTTTTTACTTTTAAAAGCATTTTTTTCGGCGGAAGAGGTTGTAGAAAAAATGCTTTTAAAAGTAAAAAAAAAAAGCCTCTGATGATCCCGCGGCTCATCTGGGCATGGGGGGGAGGCGCAGGGATTTTTGCTACCGGTTCTCTGAACCAACTGCCACCATCACTACCAGATCGGGCGATCCAGTCCGAACCAGGAGCATTTCACCCCTGCTTACTGGTTATCTGTGACTTACAAACATTCATTTAGTGACAGTTCAAAGTTCCAAGGACACTGCAAAAAGTGACCTATGACCATTTTTCACACTTATGGCTGTTGCAACATCACATGATCAAAATTCAGATATTGGCAACTCACATCTATTTATGACGGTTGCAGTGTCCCGGGGTCACATGATCACCTTTTGCAACCTTCTGATAAGCAAGGGAGGACAGATTCACTTAACAACCATTTTACTAACTTAACTGCAGCGATTCCATTAACAACCATGGCAACAAAGGTCATCAAAGGGGCAAAACTCAATTAACAACTGTCTTACTTAGCAATAGAAATTTTGGGCTCTGTTGTGATTGCAGGTGGAGGACTACCTGAATGGCATAAATGCATCAATTTTTCATTACTGAAAAATACAGAAGCAGCTTGCTCAATGCATTGAAGGAAGCTCTGCTACTTTGTAAGAGGGATAAACTCCACTTCTTCGAGAGTACATATCCTTTGCAAAGAGCCGTGATGGCACAGAGGTTAGAATGCAATATTGCAGGTTAATTCTGCCAACTGCCAGTAGTTCGATCCTGACTGGCTCAAGTTTGACTGAGCCTTCCATCCTTCTGAAATCAGTAAAATGAGGACCCAGATTGTTGGGGGCAATATGCTGGCTCTGTAAACCGCTTAGAGAGGACTGTAAAGCACTATGAAGCAGTAAAACAGTCTAAGTGCTATTGCTATTGCAATGTTAATTTCAGTTTTACAGCACAACCCTGTGCTAGTAAACTTAATTGAGTTTCCTCTGAAGTATGTGTGCATTCAGCAGCCCTTGTAGCCTGGTGTTTTCAAGATGCATTGAACTTCATTGCTCTAAACCTCAGTCAAAGACCCTGCAGTTGGGTACTGTGAGAGTTAAAAGCAATTGCAGCAACCATATCATTCCTGGAACCACAGGACAGGCAGGTGAAACTTGGTGCGGTAACTAGCAGTAAGAGGTGTTATATCTTATCAGGAACTCTCTTGTCTATCGCTCAATATTCAAGGTTAACAGCTGTAAATCAATAGCTGATTCTCTATCATTCTAATTAGCCAGTTGTGGGCTGCATGGCATTGCAATTAGTACACTTGGAAATTATAGTCAGAGTCTTATCATTAGTTCTTCATCAAAATGGAGTCGGGTATTATTGAGTGGGATGTTTCAAGGTCTGAGTCGTGCCTCAATCAATTATACCAATTTTATTAATACAGCAGTTCCCAAGCTTGGAGGTCACCCGGGCCTACATGGAATTTTAAGACCAAGTTATGGGTGCTCAGAAAATGGTTATTATCCAGTGGAGAAACTTCCCAAGAAATACTTAATAAATGTTCATTTATCCAACCGGAAGAGTGCCAAAGAAAACACTGAGCTGCAGTGCCTGCCATTTGCTTTTCCTAAGAATTCCTCAGGTCCATGTGGAGTCCAAAAATATTCTCCACAATTCATGCCAGTATTAACTTTCTGGATGGGTTGCATTTAAATCCAGCTGCAGGAAAGTCCTGTAAAAGTTTGTTTCTTTGCTGACTCCACTTCTGTACTGTGTTCAGGTCTGGGCACCACCTTAAGAAAAAGGAGTCAGCGAGGGTTGCAAGAAGGAGACTCGAAACAAAATTCTGTGAAAAGGGATTGAAGGAATTGGGAGATTGTCCACGACAGCATGCTTCATTTTGCCTCAGAGGGATCACACAGAAGTCATCCAAGACCGTTTCTCCTTTATTTCAGTTAAAGGTTAGGAAAAGTTCAAGTCCTCCCTCCTGTCCGATGAATACTTTTCAAGGAGAAGATAGATGATTGCATTATTGCAGACACTTCAGTTGGGATCCCTGCACCGAGTGGCGGTTTCTCAAAAATAAATAAATAATAATAACGATTTTATTCTTTCCCTGGAATAAGAATGCAGGCAGTCCTTGAAAAGTTACAGCTCACTTCAGGCTCTGCCTCTGATTATCAAACTGTACCATCAAGCAGGCTATTATATTCAAAACAAAACCAACGCAAATACATTTTGCTCCACCGGGTATTGTTCAAATTGCTTGGATTGCATGAATGCCATTCCTGCACCTTGTTCTTTGCACACTCGATTGAACCTCCTGCAGCTGCACTGATTAACAAGTGCCTGAGCTCAACTGCCAGGCCAGCTGTGAGATACACATGTTTGCTTTCAAAACATGTTTGCTTTCAAAACAAGGCCGTGCAATGTTTACATCCATGTAGATTCACACTGTGTGTAATGTATACAGTTTGCAGATTTATAATTATTTTTGTCCTCTTTCCTTTTGGGGCTTCCTCAGCCTCTAACTCTAGCAACCACAGTTCTGGTGTAGAGGATCCGGCTTCTCAACCCACTCCTCTAAAGCCCCTTGAACGCAGACATTTCTGCGTTGGTGAAGAGATGTTCAGGCTTGATTCTGTGCCTTGACAATCACTTACTGATTGCAGCTCGGATTGTATTACAAGTAGGTTGGGATAGACTCTGTTTCCTTCCCAGTCAACCACTCTTAATGCTATGATCAATCTGCGGAGATATCCTAATTTTGCTTTTCTGCAGTCACCTGAAAGCAGAGTCCTTGCTCTATAGCAGAGGTCTTCAAACTTGGCAGCTTTAAGACTTGTGGACTTCAACTCCCAGCACTGGAGTTCTCCAGCCAACTCCAATGCTGGCTGGAGAATTCTGGGAGTTGAAGTCCACAAGTCTTAAAGCTGCCAAGTTTGAAGACCTCTGCTCTATAGCGTGTGATGTTATATGATATTATCTCTCCGGGTCTGTTTTCATGGACCAGATGTAACTATAAATAAATCTTATACAGCAAGCCCCAGGAAGCTTTAATTAAAAATGCTTCCTTAATGACTTTTGCTTGCTGTCCATAAAATCTCAGGTAGCACTGAAGAACTGATATTCAGTTACTAAAAAAACCAAAAACAACCCTGAATAAAATATAGTTTGGAAACGATAAGCCACCCAGAGTTGCCTTATCCATGACAGGGGCAGCATATAAATTAAAAAATAAATGTGGACTGTCATGGCAAAGGGTGCCTAGGATCACAAGTTGGAGATTTCTTGTGTGTTATGAAAATAAGGCAGGCATCACAATACTTGGATAAAATGTTAATGTAGCTTGAAGTTTGCATTGCATTCATGTGGCTTCCCAAGTTACTTCCTGTCAGAGATGCCAAGTATCTTATTTATTGGTGCAGATGCCAAATCTGCACAATTATTAGATTTCAGGAAAAAGATGTAGAAAATGTTTTGATGCCATCTGGTGGTTTTCAAATTTCAATAGACAAAATGTCCAAATCTGCCTTGCCCATCACATAGGATAGCCACATTTTCTTGTATGATCATAGCACTATCACCAAAGCGCAGATATGGTCTTTTTGTGGCTATGATAACAGAGTGAATAAGCTCATCCAGAACAAAGTTTCTGCTCCTCTGATCCTTTCAGATTACCATACTTTGAAATTTATCAGATTGGTAAATGCTTAATACGAATAATATTCTGATTAATTAAAACTTCAATTATTAATTTCATTATCACCCATTTTTACATTGGAAATTTCAAGAAATTGCATATCGTGGTTAAGAGATGGTTTCTGAATAAAGTCCAACTGGATGTATTTTCGCATCAAGTTCAATCTATGGAATATAAGCCATATCATAACTGGGTTCATACTTAGGTTAAACTATGATTAGCTAGTTGTATGGCTCAATGTACAGTGTAAATGCAACCTGGTATAGACATCTCATGATGGAGTTGGGTGTTTGACTCTAGCCAATTAGGTTCATTATAAATTGCCATGTGTGGACATCATCATTAGTGTTACAGAATATTTAAATAATAAGGTCTTAATGTTGCCAAGGTTGGACATCCCTGTCTCTTCAAATCCACATTATTGGCTTAGTTCAATCAACCGAGTCTAGCAAGTTGTGAAACTCAGCTCTTGTTCAGAGGGAGGATAAGACAAAGGCAGCAGCTTAGACTTGAAGGAGAGATTCCATCACAGCCATGTTCACCTCTTCAGCTATCATTTTTCCCCCAGCCATTTGGAACTGCACAACACCAAAGGCCCAAAGTTAGCTGTTCACTTACTTACTATGTACAAGTAAGTAAGCAAATATTTATGTCGTAAGGGTAACATGCCCTTCAAGAACCAAGACAAGAGTCTTATATACAGCAGTTTGATAACAGCTGGTCCTTCTTTCCTGAGTTCACAAAAAGAGGTCTATGAACTGAGTGGATTGTTTTTTGGCCAGCAGCCTGGCTTCAGTGACACTCTGGATGCAAAGTCTTTCTGGAGGAGAAAGAAGAAATATGGTTTCTAACCATCTCTAATAATCCATCAACTGCTCGTGCATCATCTCTCGCAAGAAAGGAAGGAGAGAAAGAAAGTACAACTATCACTTTGGCTAAGTGATAAACAAAATAAAACAATGCAAAATAAACAATACCCATTCTGTCTCTGGGAAAATGTCACACCAAGTAAAATTTTGTGTCAGAAAATGTTTAAAGGACCAGGCTAGATTCATATCTTATATCAGGGGTGTCAAACTGGCGGCTCATGGGCCGGATATGTCACGCGCAGGCCACGCCCACCCCAGCTCCACAAAGGGAAACGCCACGAAACGTCATGTGACAGCAATGTGATGCCGCGAGTTTGACACCCGTGTCTTACATTAAGCCATAATGTGACTTAGTCGGGGCTCCTTGTAAACATAGTACAGATAGTCCCCAAAGTATGGCCACACTTAAGCCCCAAATGTTTGTTGCTAAACAAGGCAGTTGCTAAGTGAGTTTTACCCCATTTTATCAGCTTTTTTGCAGTGGTTGTTAAGTGAACCACTGCAGTTGTTAATTGAATCATGCAGTCATTAAGCAAATTTGGCTTTCCCTGTTGACGGCTTATCAGAAGCCAACTCGGAAGGTTACAAATGGTGATCACGTAACCTTGGGACAGTGCAACTCTCATAAATACATGCCAATTGCCAATGCCTGAATTTTGATCACGTGACCACAAGGATGGTCCAATGGTTGCCCGTGTGAAAACTCACTTTTTTCAGTGCCGTTGTAACTTCAAACAGTCGCTAAACAAATGGTTGTAAGTCAAGGACTGCCTGTAACTGATGTTGAAAGTCATGAAGAGTAGCTTAACATTATATGAAAACAAACCACTTTGTCTTGTTCAACAAAGTTCAGTGAAAACAAATGTCTGGTGGTGAAATCAGCCATTCATATCATATAGTTTATAGCAGTGACCGAAGAATCATCCTCTAGAGCAGTGTTTCTCAACCTTGGTAGCTTGAAGATGGGTGGACTTCAACTCCCAGAATCCCCCAGCAAGCAGCGCTGGCTAGGGGATTCTAGGAGTTGAAGTCCACCCATCTTCAAGCTTCCAAAGTTGAGAAACACTGCTCTAGAGAGCTCAAGAGACAGAAGACCTGAGTCAGAATTCAGTCTGGTGCCTCCAAATATGTTGTAATGTACAAATCTCATAAGTATATTTAATTATCTGGTGTTTCAGTTCTATTGGGGTGGAGGTAGGGATAATCTATAAAAGTATATAATTAGGATCATGCTACCTGTTGCCATCCCTCAAATCAACATATTGGACGTGAAGCCATTTTCTTCCCAAACCTTAAATGTACATCCAGAAAGTCCATACATTTAGTTAGAAGACGCTCCTGATTTTGCACGAGCTGCAGTGAAGGTGTCTTCGTTTCTTGTAGACAAAATACTGCCTTATAACACTCTGCTGTCTCACCTTCGGTGGTTCTATTGGAAATGCATTCCATGTTGTTTTGTTTTGGGTGGACGAATAATCTGGCTGGGTGTGGAAGTTTACTAAATTCTAAGAAATTGGGCCGTCCCGTGGTGACAATAGGGGGCTGCCCAGAAGAAATATTTTGTTTCTCAAGTTAGAGAGAAAATATGAAACAACCGAGGAGAAGGATATCTGACTGGCCTTAGGTGACCTTTGAGATATAGTTTCAGGGCAATGCATATTTTCAGCAGTGGGGTCTTTAATTCTAGAGGAATTTCGTGTCTTAAAAGAGGCTTAAAGGGGCATTGTTCTCCTAAAGCAGGGGTGTCAAACTTGATTTCATTGAGGGCCGCATCAAGGTTGTGTTTGACCTTGGAGGTCAGTAGGGTATGGCCAGAGTGGGTGGTGGCCAGCTTGACATGACTCATGTTGGGGGACCCGTCCCAGCCTCCATTTTCGGCTGTGATGGCCTCCTACGGCACTCTGCCAATGAAAACGGAGCTCAGGAGGGCCACGCCTGGCTCTCCTGAGCTCCGTTTTCTCTGGCAGAGGCACCGTGGGCCGGTCCTTTGCTGTTTCCAAGGTAGCCCCGTGGGCCAGATCTGAGCACCCCATGGGCCGGATCCGAGCTTTGAGTTTGACATCCTTGTCCTAAACCATGCAATGTAACTACCCGCATTCTTATGGGAAAATGGCAGAGGATGATCTTCCACATACAGGTAAGTCCTTGACTTATGACAATTGAGCCCAAAATTTTCAGTGCTGAGCAAGACGATTGTTAAGTGAGCTCTGCCCCGTTTTGCAACCTTTTTTTTTTCTTTGTTGTTAAGCTGTGAATCGGTGCAGTTGTTAAGTGGATCCCATAGTCGTTAAGTGAATTTGGCTTCTTCCAGTGACATTGCTTGTCTGAAACCGGCTGGGAAGATTACAAAGTGTGACCACACGACCCCAGATCATTGCAACTGTCATAAATACATGCCAGTTGCCAAGCACCCAGATTTTGATCGCATGGCCATGGCGGAATGCTGCGATGGTCGTTATGTGTGAAAACCATCCATAAGTCCCTTTTTTTCAGCGCTGTTGTAACTTCGGTCACTAAACCAATGGTTGTAAGTCAAGGACTATCTGTATATGAATAAGCATGACTTGCAAAGAACTGCAATAATGCCGTTCAGATCACTCCTTCCACCCCTCCATTTATAATCTTCGGAAATATTCTCTCCTTCCACAGCCCAGACATTTTTGTCATTCTCTTCTTGCTAACTTTAAATAATGGGGTGGGAAAAAGAATGAAGGAAGTGCCGGGGGCGGGGGGGGGGGGGGTTTGACTACTTGGAACTTTTATTTTTATTTTTTCTTTTTGCTTTCTGCGTAGGCACAGTCCAAGTAGCCAACTGCCTTTGTCCTTGAAAACAGACCAGGAAGTGACAGGTTTTCTGTACAGTCAGTTCAGTCACTCCCTTCCAGGAAAATCAGCCTTGATATTCTGCCAAGTCAGTCTTGCTTCATTTAGTTCCTGAACAAACATTTGCTGGGTTTCCACTGGGGGGGCTCTTCTTCTGCAGAGCAGAGGTGAATTGTAAGAAAAAAAGTTTAAAGGGCCGTTTGAAATGTGCAAAGTGCAGTGATTTAAAGATTTAAGGGGTGGGCGGGGGGGCTTCTTTTATTGATATTGGTGTAATAACCACAGCTGGGCCTGGCGTTAATTCTATATAGATTGAACAAGCAGTTTTAAAAATAAAATTAATACGGATGGCTTATAATGGTCGGCATTTTCCAATAGCAGGGGAAACGTTAACTCAAATCTTTTTTCTTGCTGCAAATAAAGAGAGACTCTGCCAGGATTTGCATGGGGAAAGCAGTGAGAAACGGGGGTTTTCCCATGCAAATCAAATGCAGTTTCAAAAGGATCTTTTCCCTAGAAGGCTGCCTTTGCTGTCGTTCTCTTGCACAGAAAACGGGGCCAGCATTCCCGATGCATGTGACTCAGATTCAGAGAGTAGCTACGTTTATTTTAAAAAAAAAATCCTATGCCAAAACATCTTCCTTTAAGGACTTGTTCTCTCAAAACTTTCACCCGATTTCCGGTGGCTCTAAGACATGGTGGGATTTTAGAGGATTATTTTTGGGGAAATAAACCTGCAATAGAATAGAATAACAGATTTGGAAGGGACCTTGGAGGTCTTCTAGTCCAACCCCCTGCTCAGACAGGAAACCACAAATGGTTATCCAACATCTTCTTAAAAATTTCCAGTGTTGGAACATTCACAACTTCTAGAGGCAAGTTGTTCCACTTATTAATTGTTCTAAATGTCAGGAAATTTCTTCTTAGTTCTAAGTTGCTTCTCTCCTCGATTAGTTTCCACCCATTGCTTCTTGTCCTACCCTCAGGTGCTTTGGAGAATAGTTTGACTCCCTCTTCTTTGTGGCAACCCCTGAGATATTGGAACACTGCTAACCTGGAGAATTCCTTTCCACTTTCAGCCAGGGTAACTTCCTATGACATTAAAGAATGCACCCACCAACCCACACCCAGCTTCACCACACAGAAACAGTGGTGCAGCTTTATCTGTAACCCTGCAGACGTGGTGTGTTGTTGGATTCTCCTTGGGTGTTGTGTTCTTTTTGTTTTAATTTGCCCCACCTCGCCTACAGCATCTAAGGTGTCACCCTGTGTAACCTTTTCAAGATTAGCCAAATCAGCTACATTCTAAATTACCAACGCGTTGAAAGGAGTCCATCCCCAAGAAAAAATGCACATAGGCAATTACAACGTCTTGCCATCCTGTATTTATGAATTAAAAAGAAAAAGTGGGAGGGGGGGAAGTCTGGGATGAAAGTTACACACAGCTGTAGAGTTCGGCGGCACTCTTAATCTGTCGGGGAGGCAAGCTGTGCCCAACAGATGGTAGACAGAGCCCGCTGGTTTTACATGCCACTGCGCCTGCCACAATTTGCAATCTGCTAGCTCGGAGCACAGTGTAGGGCTGTCAGATTTCAAAACAGATTTGGACGAAATGCTTACCACCTTATGCCAGACCAGCTGCGCTCAGCTATTGGTTAAAAGCGAGCATGGCCTTTTTTTTTTCTTCCAGTTTCTGCATGAAGAGGGGGAGGAAGGGAGGGAGTTGCAGCGGCTTTCATGAATAGGTCATGAAAGCAGCGTATCCTGAAAAACAAGAGACCCCCTGAAAAAGCCACATCTACGTGTTAAGGAATAGCAGGAATCTAAAATTCCAAGCACTTCTTCTGAACCATTTTCTTAGTACGTACAGCAGGTTACATTTAGCAAGCGTAGTGGGGAGAGGCAGTTTCTCCATCCGAAAACAAAGGATGAGAGACTTGCACAAGACTGCAGTTTCTCCTAAAAACCTATGGTGACAAAAAAAAAAAAAAAAAAAAAACCTCCCGTAAAATGTGCAAAAGACACCAAGGAAATGGCGCATTTGACTTACCAGCATCAATGGCAACATGCAATCAAGGGGATTGCAAGCTGCTGAGCTGAAGCGCTATAACACGGGTGGTAGAAATGGGTACTGAACGTGATGTAAATGTCTTTACATTTTAAATCTTACATGTGCAGCTCTGGGGTATAAGAGGGTCCTTTTTATGGGATGGAGGGAGGGGGGAGACTTTGAAATGCCCTGCAATTAAGGGTGAGCAAATGCCCTGCAACGATACAGCAATAAAGGGAAATAAGATCTAAGCAAGTTGTACAATGTACACCGTGTATTTTGGGGCGGGGGGAAAGAACATTTCATGCTCCAGGGGGATCAAGTTGTCCTCTATGCTGCTGAAGTCACAGAAGCTGCCGCATTGGCCCGAACGTCCCCAGCCCTTTTGTTTCTTCGCCCCCCCCCACAGTTCCAGGATCCACACGAAAGTCCATCACGCGTTGTGCTCTTATCTCCTTGCTCCTTCTGCTGCAAACTTTCCCCTTTGCATTATTCGAAAAGCATGTGATCTTGCAGAAGCGCTCATCATTTGTCATGCTTA
Source organism: Arizona elegans (assembly GCA_022577455.1). Taxonomy (NCBI): domain Eukaryota; kingdom Metazoa; phylum Chordata; class Lepidosauria; order Squamata; family Colubridae; genus Arizona; species Arizona elegans. The sequence goes on along the minus strand of JAKOOJ010000002.1, from coordinate 136,593,339 downwards.
GTAATGTCTACGCAGTGCAAAAGTGGAACAAAAAACAAAAATGAGTTCATGAAACTGAATGTCCTGGGTCAATCCCTCTCTAGCCCTCTGGGTTTGGGACGGTTTCCCAGGCTGTAGCCATTCACTGCCCATTGCTGAAAAAGCCACACGGAGTAAACAAGGCTCCCTGGTGAACTGCCTTGACCCAGGAAAGCAGCTGGCTGGCTGCCCATGCTGACGATCTGCCACTTGGCTGCAGAGCCAAATAAACAGAGGGGGCTGCACTTAATGAGCCTACTCTGGGTAGTAAGAAACCACATTTGCAAGCTCAGAGGAGGAAGAGAGCAGCTTGAGCAGAAGTGGGCACCTTCACCTGTGCTCAAACTCCGAAGAACAAAACTGCCAGACCTTTATTAGTTTGTTTATTGAATGGGCATTTTCAATTTAGGAGAGCAAGCTTTCTCCCCTGCAACAAGCATCTACAGAAAGCCACCAGGTTGCAAGAGCTTTCTTGCCAGTGTGATAATCTTTGGAAAAGTTGCATAAAATGAGGGCTCTCATATCTGAGCTGCAAATGTCTGGATGATGCTAGATGGCAACCAAAGAGAGGAAGAAACTTTCTCTTTGCTGCCTCCCACTACTGGTATGGGGAGAAGATTTTGGTTTGATGCGATGTTGGAGGGAGGGGGCTGTCATAATACCCCGTAATTTGATGAGTACCACACATGTGACTGAAGAGGACTGGGAGAGGGTGCTTGCTGTGAGAACTGGAAGTGTTGGGGGTGGATAGATAGCAATAGCACTTAGACTTATATACCCCTTCACAGTGTTTTACAGCCCTCTCTAAGTGGTTTACACAATCAGCATATGCCCTCAACAATCTGAGGCCTCATTTTACCAAGCTGGGAAGGATGGAAGGCTGAGTCAACCTTGAGCCTGGTGAGAATCAAACTGCTGGCAGTCAGCAGAATTAGCCTGCAATACTGCATTCTAACCACTGTGCCACCATGGCTCCAAAGATGAGTGGTTATTTGGTGGTCTGGGTGGTATGTGGGGGTGAATGGACACCTTTGCTTAGGACAGGGTTGTCAAACTCATGTCATCACGGCGGCATCACATGACGTATTGGGACTTTCCCCCCCTTCCCTAAACTAATAGGATGTGGGTGTGGCCAGCACATGACGCATCTGGCCTGTGGGCCAAGAGTTTGACAACCCTGGCCTAAGAGGAAGATACAAGGACTGGGAGGGAAATGAGAAGGTGGAGAGGAAGTGGTAGGAACATAGGAACCATGATGGACAGAGATATGATAGGATCCTGGAGTGGGCTGTATTTGGGAACATTGGGCTCCCTTGCTGAGAACAATTCTGATAAACCAGCCCCAGGTTCTTCACTCAAAACCGGGATATTGGATCTTTGGTGACCCTGGACTCCACCTGCTGTTGTTGGATGGCAGGTCAGTCTGTAATCTATTTTCCTTCATCTACAACTGGGCTGTGGATGAGGCAGCCAACTAGGTTCTGGTGGACCTAGAGTGGATGTTCCCCTCTTGGAAAAGTGGCCATCTGGGTTTGGGTTTTGGCACCAGCCCTTCCCAAAGGAGGGGAGGTGTGGTCATAGTTGTTATCCATTGAGTTGTTGTAGGCTTTCAGAGGCTCTGTCTGCTCCATAGATAACCAGATGTGAGGTCTTAGATTGAAGTGGTGCTCTAGGAAAAAGGATTGTTGCTGATGAACTGGCCTCTTGCTACCCAGTATCATTCCTGTCTGAGCTACTGGATTCCATTGCTGGGCTGGCAACAGAGATGCCAAGACTGGTGGTGCTCAGTATGTGCTGGGCCCATAATGACCCAGAACATGTCCATAATTGTCATGGAGATCACAAATCCCTGAGCCAACCTGTTATGTCCTTATAAGGACATCCGCCCGGATTGGCTGCTAGCCACCGGGCGGGAAGATTTGAATCCCTGTCAGGGGGCGGTGCGTCTGCCGGAGCGAATATAAGGAGAGCCCCGGCAGCGCACAGCCAGTCTTGCTACTGTTTCTTATTCCAAATAAAGTTACTAATGTAACGAGCTGGTCACGTCTTCCTTTTCCCTGCGCCGATCTAACACTGGCGACGAAGGACTGAGAGAAGAACGAACCTCGCGGCACCAAGCCAACAAGACAAGACTCCGGCACCGGGAACTACAGTAGGCATTTCCAAAGGCATGGCATCCGCTGAAGTCACTTTGCCAGCCCTTGCTCCTTTCCGCCCAGGGAAGGACAAGTGGAAATCCTACGTAGTGAAATTCCGGCAATACCTGAGAGGCAACAACATCAGGGATGCCGATGATGACCGGAAGAAGGGCATCTTCCTGGCCAACTGCGGCTCCGAGGTCCTCGACATGGCAATCGATCTCGTAGCACCACGAGACATCGAAGAAGTGCCATGGACAGACCTGCTGCAGATCCTGGAGGACCACTATGCCCCAACAGGAACACCGGTGGCGAACCGTTTCACCTTCCACCAACGGGACCAGAAGGAGGGTGAGACGATCAAGGAATTCGTGGCCGCCCTACGCCAGATCGCAGCCAGCTGTGAGTTCGACCACGTGGACAACGCCATCGCTGACCGCGTGGTCTTCGGCATGAGGGACAGAGGCCTGCAAAAGAAATTCCTGAGCAGGAAGAAGCTCGTGCTCAAGGATGTGGTGGAGGAAGCCACCGCATCCGAAATCTCGGAGAAAGCAGCTGCCGCAGTAAGCAGAGCCAAGGGAATCCACAAGATTCGCTCCACAGAGCAATCTTCAACAGAGGATTCCACGGCTGGATCCGAGTCGGAGGGAGAGTCCACCGTCCACAAGGTATCCAGACCCCCAAGGCGGGAAACCGCCCAACGGAACTACAAAGGGGAGCGCTGCGCCAGCTGCAGAGGGGACCATGCCAGAGCAACCTGCAAGTGGAGAGATGCGACCTGCCGACGCTGCAACAGAAGGGGTCACATCGCCGAAGCTTGCAGAGCTGAGGAACCAGCCCCAGAGCCCTCCAGCCACCGTCCCCGCGAGAATCGGAAGGATTACCAGAGGTCATCCAAACGGTCCTCTGGCCCTTCCAGACGCAGAGACGACGAATTTCCCCGGAGCGGAGCAGTCCACCAGACGACCATCGCTCACACGACGTCAGACAGTGCCACCAAGTTCCATGTGACCATCCACGTGGAAGGAGCACCCTGCAAAATGGAGGTAGACTCCGGCTCGGTCTACTCCATCATGGACTGGCAGCAGTTGAAGCGCCTGCAACCCAGCATCACCAAGCGAGAGCTGAAGCCACTACACTCCAAGCTCGTCGACTTCGGGGGAAACCCCATCGGAGTGCTAGGAAGAGCCAACATCCGGGTCACCTACAAGCAGTTCGAAGGCAAGCTCCCCATCACCGTCGTACGGGACAGCCGACCGAACCTGCTAGGAGTGGAGTGGTTCAAGCCGCTGGGGCTCTCAATCGAGGGCATCAACCAAATTGGCAGGGACGAACTCGACTACCTCATCGAAGAGTTCAAGGAAGTCTTCGATGGTAAGCTGGGGAAATTTGTGGGGAGGCCAATCTCCTTCAATCTGGACAAGGGAATCACCCCAATTAGGCTCAAGCCCCGCCGAGTTCCGTTTGCCCTGCGGCCCAAAGTAGATGAGCAGCTGGATAAGCTGATCGCCCAGGGCGTCCTGGAACCGATCGATCATGCCTCATGGGAGACCCCCATTGTGACCCCACTGAAGCATGATGGGTCTGTGCGCATCTGCGCCGACTACCGTTGCACCATCAACAAAGCGTTGGCACAGAGCGCATACCCAGTCCCAGTGGTGCAACATCTGCTGCATTCCCTGGGATCGGGATCAATTTTTGCGAAACTGGACCTGGCCCAGGCTTACCAGCAGCTGCCAGTGGATGAAAAAACGGCGGAGGCTCAAACAATTGTCACGCACAGGGGGGCATTCAAATGCAACCGGCTCCAATTTGGAGTCAGCGCTGCCCCCGGCATCTTCCAATCCATGATGGAACGCCTCCTCCAAGGCGTTCCAGGGGTGGTGCCTTACTTCGACGATGTGCTCGTCTCCGGTGACTCAAGAGCTCAACTCCTTGAAAGGCTCAGGCTTGTCCTGCAGCGATTCAAGGCCAAGGGTTTGAGGGTCAGGCGGGACAAGTGCATCATAGGAGTACAGGAAGTCGAGTTCCTGGGCTACCTCATTGATGGCACAGGCATCCACCCCACCAAATCAAAAGTGGAAGCAATCCATGAAGCTCCAAGCCCAAAAAACAAAACGGAGCTTCAGGCTTTCCTTGGGTTGCTCAACTTCTACGCCATTTTCTTAAAACAGAAAGCCACAGTTGCTGAGCCACTCCACCGCCTGCTGGGGAAATCGGCTTCCTGGAAGTGGGGCCAGGAAGAGGAAGCAGCGTTCCGGGCCATCAAGGGACTACTGACGTCCAAAAGCGTCCTCATTCAATACAGCGAGACGCTCCCCATCAAGCTGACCTGCGACGCGTCGCCATACGGGGTGGGGGCAGTCCTCAGCCACGAGCTGCCCAACGGCACGGAGGCCCCCATCGCCTACTTCTCGAAAACCATGTCCGGCGCAGAGCGGAACTACAGTCAGCTGGACAAAGAAGCCCTGGCCATCGTGGCAGGAGTGAAGCGCTTCCACGAATACCTCTATGGAAGGCGCTTCACCATAGTCACGGATCACAAGCCACTCCTGGGACTCCTCGCAGGCGACCAACCCACCCCGACCTTCATGTCCCCGCGGATGACGAGATGGGCCATCTTCCTAGCCGGCTACTCTTATAGGCTCGTGCACCAGCCAGGCACAGCCATAGGAAACGCCGACGCACTCAGCAGATGCCCATCGAAGAACCCGGTGGAAGACCCAGCCCCCACGCTCCATCTATTCCACATAGATGATGACGCCAGCTGTCCAGTCTCCTCCGCAGATGTGGCCGCGCACACCCAGAGGGACCCCACCCTCCGCCAAGTAAGGTCCTGGATCCTCAGGGGGTGGCCAGCGAAACAGACGGAAGAGAGGTTCAGCCCGTTCACCAGGAAACAGACGGAGCTGTCCACCATAAAGGGCTGTCTGCTATGGGGAGACAGGGTGCTGATCCCAAGCACTCTGCAACGGCGGACGCTAGAGACTCTGCACAACGGGCACCCAGGCATCGTCCGCATGAAGGCCCTGGCACGGAGCTACGTCTGGTGGCCCTCACTGGACAGAGACATTGAACAATGGGTCTCCAGATGTGACCCGTGCCAAGAAGTCCGCCCAGCACCACCACAAGCCGAAGTCACGAACTGGGAGACCCCCAGCAACCCATGGTCGAGGGTCCACATCGACTTCGCGGGCCCGATGCAAGGGCGGCACCTCCTCATCGTGGTAGATGCCTTCTCCAAGTGGCTCGAGGTGATACCCATGGCATCTACCACAACGGAAGCGACGATCCGAGCCCTGCGCCGCCTGTTTGCCACACACGGACTACCGGACGTGCTGGTCTCGGACAACGGCCCCCAGCTCACATCCCTGGCCATGGAGTCCTTCCTGGCAGGACTGGGCATCCGCCATGCCCTCTCCGCTCCGTACAGGCCGGCCGGAAACGGACAAGCGGAACGGATGGTCCGGCTCACAAAGGAAGCCCTCACCAAGATGGGCCCGGGAGACTGGCAAGAACGCATCGACAACTTCCTCCTCACCCAGCACATCACGCCGCATGCCACCACCCACAAGAGCCCCGCCGAACTCCTGATGGGCAGAAGGTTGAGGTCACCCTTGGACCGGCTACACCCCCAATACAGCCCGGAAGTGACCGCAACCGCCAGCCGCCCGCTTCGCGCCTTCAGCAAAGGAGATTCAGTTTTCGCGCTGAATTTCAACGGCTCTCCTAAGTGGCTGAAGGGGAAGATTGCCAGCACAACCGGCCCCAAATCCTACACAGTCGAGTTGGAAGATGGACAGGTCGTGAGACGTCACATCGACCAACTCCGGAAAAGGTGGGGGGGAGCACACGAAAGCCAGCCTGACGAGGTAGGCCTACAACACCCAGACGAGGTAGGCCTGCAACACCCCGGCGAGGTGGGCCTACAACACCCAGGCGAGGTAGGCCTACCACACCCCTGCGAGGCAGAGCAACGCCATCCCGACGAGGTCGGCCCAGCACACTACCAGGCACTGTCACGTCGGCAGTGCAGCGAGGTAGACCGGAACCTGCCCAGAAGGGGAGCACCACACCCCACCAGTGACGGCAACCCACGGCAGCCCTACCAGGGAGACCTCAACGCAAGGCGAGTAGACCGGGGACCGTCGCAGATGGGCACACCACAGCACATGGGCGAGGGTGGCACACGACTCCCCGGCGAGGGGGACCCCCGCCCAACGCAAGAAACAACCCGGCAACAGCAACCCAACCCAGACGACCCCAACCACCAACTGGGGGTAGACCAGGGACTAGGGGGAAGGGAAAGCCGACAACAACCCGGCCAGGGAGGCCTGCGCCACCCCGGCAGGGGAGACCTCCACCAGCCCGAGGAGGAAGCCCCACAACGACACCCCGACCAGGTCGACCACCACCAACCCGACGGGGAAGGCCAGCGCCAGCCCGGCAAAGGAGACCTGCGCCACCCCTGCAAGGTCGGACACCGCTACCCGAATCAACACCACCCACAGCGAGCAGACCGGACCCAAGGGCACCGGCCCGAACCACCCTCCGGACCACAACGAACCGGGCCGCAGCAGAACCGCAGCCACCGAGAGACCCAGGAAGAGCAAGTGACAGCCGGGGTCTTACCGAGACTCAGACGCTCTTCCCGGGTCGAGACCGAACAGCACCGCCAAGGCGAAAGATCCACAGGCCAGGAGGAAGACGACCAGAACCAGCCATCCAAGGTCTGCGGTCCGGCCGGAGGCGCTGAGGGTGACCCCGCACACTCGCCAGCCGAACCGAGCCCGGTTCCGGGGAAGGAGCCAGGAGCCACAGGAACCCCGTCCGTCCAGGGCGGGGACGCGGAGGAAATGAGACTGCGCAGGTCAAGTAGGGTGCCTAGGCGTCCTACGTACCTGCGGGACTACGTCACGTTCATTGACGAACGCTGAACTATTTTTTTTCTTTGGACTAGGGGGGAGGAGTGTTATGTCCTTATAAGGACATCCGCCCGGATTGGCTGCTAGCCACCGGGCGGGAAGATTTGAATCCCTGTCAGGGGGCGGTGCATCTGCCGGAGCGAATATAAGGAGAGCCCCGGCAGCGCACAGCCAGTCTTGCTACTGTTTCTTATTCCAAATAAAGTTACTAATGTAACGAGCTGGTCACGTCTTCCTTTTCCCTGCGCCGATCTAACACAACCCATACTCAATGTCACAAGGGATTATTTGCCACCTGGTGACATTGAGTCTGGATTGGCTCAGGAATTTGTGGTGTCCATGACAATGATGGACATGTTCTAGGTCATTATGGGCCCATCACACACTAGGTGCCGGATGTTAGGCTGTCTTCAACATGGAGCAGTTGCATCATGATGTGGCTTTGGAAGACATTGTCATTAGTCTGTTGTTGTGAACAGATCATTTTTTAGCTCACTGATGTCATCTCACCTCACGAGGAGAGACACCTTGTTAGATCCGATGGTCCTGGTCAGTCCTAGGATGCACTTTAGTCTACTGAGCATCTCTGCAAGATAAATTTGTGCATGAAGAGACACCTAGAGCACCATTGGAGGAAAATGAGCGTGAATCTTAGCATAGGTAAGAATCTATATTTGGGCTTACATCATAGTGATAAAGGCAGCAAAAATAACATAATCCTCTGCCCTTATTGCATCTCCCTGGCAGCCCTGTTCAAGGTGACTCAATCCCTGCTGGGGAGAGATAAATTCAGGACTAACTACTGTGAGAAATATTTTGCAATTTGGCAGATAAAGACATTTGGAACTATTCAGAGCTGGATTTTGAGTGAACAAGTCCAGATGAAGTGCCCAAGGTATGGCCTTGTATAGTCAACTGAAGTGAGCTGGCTTGAGAGTCCTCAGACAACGAACAGGATCCTCTCATCTGGGAGCTTTGCTATCTGTTTTGATCCAGGCCTTTCCTGGATGGCTAAGGGTGCCTAGGAGGTGACCTACTGCTGGCTCCAAGTGGAAGTATATGCTTCTCTGCAGGAGTAGTCTCCTCAGTCTTGAAGGAGACTGTGGTCTCCCTCCTCAGCCCATCCTGGACAATTTCATTCCAGTCTCCAATCTTCTCTTTCTGTGGAAGGTGTTAGAGAGGTTGGTTGGACTTCAGCTCCAGAGGACCCTGGAAAAAGCAGATTATTTAGACCTGTTGTGATTGAGACTCAGGATGAGCTTCAGTGTAGAGACAGCAGTGGTCACACTGGTTGATAACCTGTGGCAGAACCAAGATGGGGATAGTAAATCCATCCTGGTGCTCCTCAATTCCACAGCAACTTTCAGTACTGTCAACCATGGTGTACTATTGGGCCAGCTTTGGGGGCTGGAAGTGGGAGCCACTGTTTGCAGTGGTTTTTCTCCTTTCTCTGTGCCCAATTCCAATCAAAGCTAGTAGAAGGTGAGAAGTAGCACTTGTGGTTCCTCACTTGTAGGGTGCTGCAGCGTTCAACCCTTTCTCCCCTTTTGCTTAATATCTACATGATATCATCCATTGGTTTGGATTAGTTATTATCAATATGCTGATACCCAATTATACACAGCGACCCCAGGCCAACCGAGTGACACCACTTAAGTTCTGTGCCAGTGCCTGGAGGCTGTAGAGTTTGGATGGGGAGGAACAGGCTCAGTCCTGAGAAGACCAAGTGGCTTTGTTTATTTCACTCACACACTCACACAGACAAGACACAGACATGGTTCCGAAACTGTCTATCCTTAGTCTTTAATCATATTACACTTTCCCATACAAGACCAGTATACAATCTAAGGGCCCTCCTGGACTCACAGCTCCTGCTCAAAGATCAGGTGGCCACTGAGGCCAAGAGGATCTTTGCAGAGATTCAACAAGTGCATCAGTTATACTCATTTCTGGATATAACTGGATACTGGATTCTGGATACCAAGAGTCCTTTCAAGCAATCACTCATGCTTTTGTCGCCTCTCAATTGTATTGCTATAATATGCACTAAATGGGGCTGTCCTTGAAAACCACTTGGAAGCTACAGCTGGCCAAGAATGCAGTGGCACCTGTCTCTGTTGCTTTACTATCTACATTGGCTGCCAGTTGGCTTTTGGGTGCAATTCAAGTTGCTGGTTACCATTTATATATCTCTACATGGCATAGGACCTGGTCACTTGAGGGATCACCTAATCCATTAGATGAAGTTCATTAGATGAAGTCCAGGTCCTGTCAATTAGGCAGTGTCATCTTGCGGGACTTAGGAAATGTATTCCCTTAGAGATGGCTCCAGCTCCAACAATATTCCATGCTGATTCGTATTGCTCCTACACTTCGATCTTTCTGCAAATGGCTGAAAACCTGGTTGTTCTTGGACTTAGTAGGTATCTGAGACATTTCAGTTTGAGCTTTTTGCTGTTGGTCTGTTTGGTTCTGTCTTCCAATCAACTGTCTTCTCTTTCTTGATATTTTTTATTTTGCTTTTTGGTAAACCAGAGTCATTATGGAATCGAAAATTGAATCAATCAATTAATCTGGTGGTTGCATGGAAACTTGAGCTCAGACCTGGGAGCTTTAATGAAATTGATTTGAGAACCCAGATCCAACTTGTTCACCTCTCCATGCTAGCTTCTACTTTAAGCAATATCAAGCACTTCTGGTGAAATTGGATTTTGCTTTCATACCAGGTACAAGTCTCTTTACTGCTTTTTTCTCATCCAGGTGAAAACATACTGAATGTACCTTATTTCTCTTTCTGCTTTCTAACAGAGCAGAAAGTTCTGAAACAAACAAATTATGCTTTGGCTGCATTCACATGTCCAAACACAATGCTAAAACCATGGTTTGTTCAATGAGCTGCTATACCTTGATTCACACATCCAAGCCACAAAACATTAGAAACAAACAAACCACATTGGAGGAATAAAGAATCTTGTCCCTGCATCCTAAAAATCATTCTCCGTGATCTGGTTACAATGGCTTAGCTGTTGGAGTTGGTATCCAAAACAGCAGAGGGAGCATCAGGGTACCTAGATATGGCTTCATATTGTGTGTGACTCAGGATGCCAATTTTAACATTCTTCTTAATGTCTGGCAGCAAAACTCTTGGCATATTTGTGCCTCACCAAGCATACAAATATTCCTTTGAAGCATCTCACTAAGGCTGTATCAAGCCACTGATCTCAATGCTTTCTGACCCCAAGCAGACAATATGTGGTTTGAGAGCAGCATGAGATCCCCACAGGTCTTTCTTCTTTCTGTAGTAAACAAACAGTTCTCTGCAAAGTCTCATATTCTGTCTGAAACTCCACAGACTCATTTCAGGAAGTGGTGCAAAGCTGGGATTGTTTAGACCAGGAGGGGGGTTCCCAAACCTGGTAACTTTAAGACGTGTGGACTTCATCTCCCAGAATTCCCCTGCCAGCCATGTTAAGTGGAATTGAAGTCCACACGTCTTAAAGTCGCCAAGTTTGGGAACCCCCTGGTTTAGACAATGTGAGGATGGGAAAAGGAGTAAAGGGGTTTGCTGAATAAACATCACTTCTGTAGCCTTCTTTTCTACCAGAACTTTACCTATGCTGTGTAATTCCAAGACGTTTCCTTTCATTTCTGTTGTGCGACTTGCACAGCCTGGGCAATGACAAACTCCCTTCAGTATTACACATGCTGTCACCTTTGCTCAGAAGTGATTTACGGAGTTACCAGCACAGGCTGGGAACTCCAGTATTTCCCCAGTCACACCAACCCTATCTCACCTTCAGCCCAATTTAAACCTTGATAATGCTTTTTCCTCTTCCTTGTTTGGACAGATCTTTAGACCAAGCTGGATTGTCTTTGCCTGATGCCTAAGATCAGGTGATGTCGAGAAGAGGAAAACACCTTGTATCTTAGGAGAAAGAGTGGACAACGTCTGCCCTTCACTCCGGATCAAAAAAGCAACATTCTCAAACTCCACTTGTATGATGGGGAGTCAGGTCAACGTATCCTTATGCTGGCAGGAACTTAAATCATAACCGTAGGGATCCATATCCACTAAGATCGGTTGTTTTGCATTTGCTGAAATAGAAAAGGGAAATTACACGCTTGGCTCTGAAAGGAGAAAATGAAAAGGCTCCTGCAGATTCCCTTATCCTCTCTGCCACCCCCCACCCCACTATTCTCCTTGCAACTATTTTTCAATATCTTTCTTTCTTTTGCATTATTCTAATGTTTATCAGGGCTGGGGCATTTTTTGTCCCAGTGACGCATTCCACGGAACTCTCTCATGGGCAACAAGCTGTAGCATCCATGACAGCACCAAAGTTACGCCAAGTTCTACGCAGCAGGAAGAAACACTAGAAGCGAAACAAACCAGGATGTTGACAGTATCTCATTGCAAAAAAAACCCTGGCTGCTCAGACCAGAGCAGCAGGCAGCTACCGAAACAGGAAGGGGAGCAGACAGGACGTTTGGTCTTTGGCCAACCTGGTTCCTTTGCAATCCAAAACCACGCAACTAGGCCGGCCTTCAAAACACTTTCTCAAACAGCGGTTGGAAAGGCATGCAAGCTTTGAAGGTTCTCATTCCACTGTCCATATCAAGTTGGTATTTTTCTCCTCCCCACCCTCTCCTTTTTTGTTACAGCTTGATCTTTCTAACAAGTGGGATTTAGCAAGAATATTCTTTTTTTAAAAAAGTTTTTTTTATTTTTTTTAAACAGACAAACATACAAACAAACAGTACATCCTTAATCATACAGTGTTTCATCTGAGTACATATTTTGTGTCTTCTACTCCCTCCTCCATCATTTTCAGACTATATTATGAAGGGAAGAGTGGGACACAGCCCAAAGAATGGTGTCTCCCAGATATTTGCAAAGAGCTGGCTTCATCTCTTTCCTTTTAAGCTCCATTGACTCTGAAGCGTACTTCCCTTGCCTACAGTTGTCACGAAGGAGGAAATTGGTGTACATGCCACCTAGCAACCCACCTACTAACTCTGCAGTGTCCTTCCCATTCTTCTGTGTGTGGGATTAGGAATTGCCCCACTTGGCATACACAATCTCAGTTCAATTAAGGTGAGAAAAGAAAACGGGAAGCACTGTTGATAAGCCTAGCCTAGTTCGGCTGGCCAATCCTCATAAGCTACACCCATTGTTCCTGTCTTGGTGAAATGGTACACCACATGTACAGACCATATGTAAATCCTCTACAGGTAGTCCTCAATTTACGACAGTTCATTTTTGTCATTAGTTGTTGAGATCATAAGTTGAGCTAGACAAGACTGCATGACAATTTAATTGCAGTTGTTAAGAGAATCACATGTCGTTAAGCAAACCCAGCTTCCCAAATGGGCAGTTTTTGCTGGAAATTGTCAAAAAAAAGTAGCAAATTGCAATCGTCTGACAATATCATCAGTTGTAAATGAAAGCTGGTTGCCAAATTGCGATCTCATGATGTTGAGAATGGTATGATATTGTAAGTGGATGTACAGTCTGTAAATCGCTTTTCCTGAGGGCATTGTAACTTTGAACTGTTGTTAAACAAATGGTCATAAGTCAAGAACTGCCTGTTTTGTCCACCTCATTTCTTGTTCTTCTGGATAGGACGCTTGCAGATTCTATTCGTGTGTTCATTAGGGTATTAATCACGGCACAAAATCCTTTTTGAAGCCTCCCGTGTCAAAGTTTGAAATATCAATTTTGAACATGCTAATAGTATGGTATTCTTAATCCCTGTCACCAGACTTTTATTCTTCAAAGGCTTCTGAGAACTAAGAGGAAATGTGGAATTAGAACTAATTTGGGCCACTGTGGAAACTAAAAGGAGTTTGCTTTTCTCCCACTGACAGCTCTCTCAATCTATAAAGAATTCCCCCCATCCCCAAGGAATTACAATTAGAGGCACTTTATTCAGCCCAGTGGTGGAATTCAAATTTTTTTACTACCGGTTCTGTGGGCGAGGCTTGGTGGGTGTGGCAGGGGAAGGATACTGCAAAATACCCATTTCCTCCCCACTCCTGGGGGAAGGATATTGCAAATCTCCATTCCCACACCTCTCTGGGGCCAGCCAGAGGTGGTATTTGCCGGTTCTCTGAACTACTCAAAATTTCCGCTACCGGTTCTCCAGAACCTGTCAGAATCTGCTGAATTTCACCCCTGATTTAGCCCTTCCATACAAGTTTGGCCGCACTTTCTGCGCTGCTTTTAAATGCAATAAAACCAACTGAGTTACAACATCTGGCTCTTGCATAAAAGAAACTTATGAATTGCCCAGCCAGCAAGCAGGTTCCTTCAAAGCTCTGACTGTTTAGCTATTATAGAATAAATGGCAGCAATTTCTTTTGTGAAGAAATGCATTCCATTCTTTCTGCATGCAGCATTTGAATTGTCTGCACTCGGGGTTTAAAATTATTTCAGGATGGCTGTGCATTTGATATAACCTAGAAACTGTTGAGGCTTTCATATTTTTTTGTTTTCTGAGTTAGAAAGAACAGAAACTTCCAATGGTATGGGAATTGTTATCAGGGCATATTTTGTTTTAGGTGCAACCTGTAATTTGCATTTTAAATAGCAGTTTGATCATTTCCTGCCTACTGGAAGCAAACAACTTTCCCAAACAGCTTGGCAAACCAGCTTGGTTTGCTCCCTCAGTTTCTGCCAGCTGCAGACTCCAGAGAAATGTTTGGAGTCTGAGCGTTCAGTGCTTGTTCTAAGTAAACACAGTTCCATGGACACTCTTTTGAAAAGATAGATTAGATGGTTTCTTTCTTGACACATGGGGAAACCAGTGGTTTTTGCAGGGCATGGTCAAAAGAGTCAGGAGGTGGCCATTTAGGTGAAGGTTTGATAGTACTATGGTAGCCTCCATCTTGACTTCACCATACCTTGTCTACACCAGAGGTGGTATTCAGCAGGTTCTGACCAGTTCTGAAGAACCGGTAGTGGAAATTTTGAGTAGTTCGGAGAACTGGTAAATACCACCTCTGACAGGCCCCGCCCCTATCTATTGTCGGCTTCCTGAGTCCCAGCTGATCGGTGGGAAATGGGAATTTTGCAGTAACCTTCTCCTGGAATGGGGAGGGAATGGAGATTTTACAGTATCCTTCCCCTGCACGCCCACAAAGCCGCGCCCATAGAACTGGTAGTAAAAAAATTTGAATCCCACCACTGGTCTACACTTTGTATACCACCCTGTGAGCAGCACATTAAAAATAAATTTTAAAAAGTGTAAAGCTGTGTATTCTAAGGGGAAATCAATGTGGACAAACCTGGTTTAGAAAGGGATACTGCAAAAACCTTGAAAGGGCAGTGAAAACATTCAGAAAATTATCTTCTTGCCGCCAACTCTTTGCTGTCCAGATTATCGCAAACACACATGTGGTAGCTTTTAGATTTCCAGCAGAAAAAACAGCATGCATGTGTGTGAGGGAAACTTGACGCTTCCTATGATGTTTTTGTTTTCGAATTTACAACCCCTTAGTTGTTTCCCACACACATGCCCCAGTCCCAGGAAGGGTTAGAATCATCTTTGCAAGATTAATGACATGTAGGCAACGCCATCCTTCCAGGAGGAAGGAAAAGTAAAGCAGTTGTGATGGGCAGAGAATTCTAGTGAAAAAGAAGGCTGTGGGAAAAATTAAATATACTATGTTGTTTCTCCCCTTTTAATCGTCCCCAAGAGGCATTTCCTAAAAAGGTGTGTGTGCTTTGGTGTATATAATTGTTTGAATTTTAGAGATGGAGCTCTGTCATATTGCTGTAGGGTTAGGGAAGAATCTATATATAGATCTTTCTCTGTAGAGAAATCTGCAAAAGCCATAAAGAAAACACCTTAATCTTAATATAGGAGTTGAAGGTTCAAGGTTCTCTTCAGTGCAGTTGACTTATTTTTATTTTCTGTTTATTTGTATCCCACCTTTATTATTTTTACAAATAACTCAAGGAGGTGAATATATCCAACACACCTTCCTCTTCCTATTTTCCCCACAACAGGAACCCTGTGAAATAACTTGGCTTGAGAGAGATCACCCAGCTGGGTTTCATGGCTCAGGCAGGACTTGAATTCATGGTCTCTTGCTGCTAAACCTAACTGGTTCTCTGTGCTTTTCTTTTTTGCGATACATTCATTTATTTTAAAATGATGGTCGCACTTTTTTTCCCCATTTCAAGTGTGGTACCCCAAATAGCTTCTGTAAATATAAATAAAACTCCATTGGAAAATAAGATGTAAAAGGCAGTCAAGGGGCAGAAAAGACAATAAATAAATAAG
Organism: Arizona elegans; assembly: GCA_022577455.1. Taxonomy (NCBI): domain Eukaryota; kingdom Metazoa; phylum Chordata; class Lepidosauria; order Squamata; family Colubridae; genus Arizona; species Arizona elegans. The sequence continues at coordinate 136,577,970 of JAKOOJ010000002.1, read as the reverse complement.
ACAAGGAATCATAAATAATAGCTTGATAGGGTAATGGTCATTAAAGGGGGGATTATAGCATAGAAAAAGGCAATACAATGATTTTAATGTTCCTGTTCTGTCAACTTCCATGGACAATTCCAACTTCTAATACCTAGAAGATCAATTAAAATAGAGCTGGACGGGACCTTGGAGCAGTGGTGGGTTTCAAATTTTTTTACTACCGGTTCTGTGGGTATGGCTTGGTGGGCGTGGCATGGCTTGGTGGGCATGGCTTGGTGGGCATGGCATGGCTTGGTGGGCGTGTCAGGGGAAGGATACTGTAAAATCTCCATTCACTCCCCACTCCAGGGGAAGGTTACGGCAAAATCCCCATTTTTTCCTGATCAGCTGGCACTTGGGACACAGAGAATAGATGGGGGCGGGGCCAGTCAGAATTTTTAGTACCGGTTCTCTGAACTACTCAAAATTTCCGCTACCAGTTCTCCAGAAGTGGTCAGAACCTGCTGAAACTCACCTCTGCCTTGGAGTTCAACCTCCTGCTCAAGTAGGAGACCTTATTCTATTTCAAACAGATAGCTGTCCAGTCTTTTCTTAAAAACCTCCAGTGATGAAGCTCCCACAACTTCTGAAGGCAAGCAGTTCCACTAGTCAGTTGATCTCACTCTTAGGAAATTTCTCCTTAATTCAAGATTGATTAGTTTCCATCCATTGTTTCTTGTCTTGCCTTCTGGTGCTTTGGAAAATAAGATGACACCCCCCCTCTTCTTTGTGGCAGCCCCTCAAATATTGAAATACTGTTATGTCAGCCCTAGTCCTTCTTTTCTTTAGATTAGCCATACCTAGATTAAACAATTTTGGGCTCAATTGTGATCGTGTGTTGAGGACTACCTATACCAGCAAGAGAAAAGTAGAAAAAAGGGGTGATATTAAAGAGGATGAAATAGGTGGTGGCAGAGAATCAAAGAACGGTCCATCTGTTTCTCGATCAATCCATTGGCACTATGCACCACCCAACGGATCACCCCTGAAGAAAGAGGACTCTTAATCAAAACAAAGACAAATCTTCTTCCTCCATTTAATTGCCCCTATCCTAACCCCCTCCAATTATAAATATACATTTTGCTTTAGTTTAGTTTAATTTTAGTTTTATTTGATTTGTATACCGCCCTACTCCCAAAGGAGTAGGACAGCCATAGGATAAAAAACATAAATACAAAATTTAAAACTGAATAAAATCGAATTAAACAATTTGGCCGAAGACAGATTTAAAACACCCCAATAAATTAAAAACGAATTAAAATTTACATTTTAAAAAGGGAAAAAAGGGAAACAGTTAGGCCAGGCCAGCCTGATGGAATAAAAAGGTCTTGAGAGCGCGGCGGAAGGGGCGTAGATCCGGGATCCTCCGTATCTCCAGGGGGAGCTCATTCCAGATAGTAGGTGCCCCCACAGAGAAGGCTCTCCCCCTGGGGGCTGCCAGTCGACATTGTTTGGCCAATAGCACCCGGAGAAGCCCCTCTCTATGAGAGCGTACCGGCCGGTGGGAGGCTACTGGTGGCAGCAGGCGGTTCCGTAAGTAACCAGGTCCTAAGCCATGGAGCGCTCTAAAGGTGATAACCTAGACCTTAAAGCGCACACAGAAGACCACCGGGAGCCAGTGCAGCTCGCGCAGGAGATGTGTTACATGGGAACGCCATGTCGCTCCCATAACCACCTGCGTGGCTGCACTCTGCACCAGCTGGAGCCTCCGGGTGCACCTCAAGGGGAGCCCCATGTAGAGAGCATTGCAGTAGTCTAGGCGGGAAGTGACAAGGGCATGAGTGACCGTGCGTAAGGAGTCCCAATCCAGAAAGGGACGCAACTGGCGAATCAGGCGAACCTGATGAAAAATTAGGAGCTTTAAAAGCTCCTAGGAAAGACTCATTACTCATTAGTAATGAGTAATGGTTATGATGGTTATGATTTTTATTTTTATTGATTTCTATCCCACCTTTATGGTTGTTTTTTTTTATAAACAGCTCGTCGTGGTAAACAGATCTAATACTGCTTCCTCCTCCTCTTCCCCACCCCCAACGACAACCCTATGAGGTGGGTAGGGCTGAGAGACTTGCCCAAAATCACCCAGCTGGCTTTCCTGGCTAAGGCAGGACTAGAACTCCTGTTTTCTAACCTGGGGCATTACTAGACCAAACTATTACCTTTTGATGTTGTTGTTGTTAGTTGTGAAGTCATGTTCAGCCCATCGCAACCCCATGGACAACGTTCCTCCAGGCCTTCCTGTCCTCTACCATCCTCTGGAGTCCATTTAAGCTCACGCCTACTGCTTCAGTGACTCCATCCATCCACCTCATTCTCTGTCAACTCCTTCTTTTGCCCTCAATCTTTCCCAGCATTAGGCTCTTCTCCAGTGAGTCTTTCCTTCTCATTAGGTGGCCAAAGTATTTGAGTTTCATCTTCAGGATCTGGCCTTCTAAAGAGCAGTCAGGGTTGATCTCCTCTAGGACTGACCGATCGCCTTGCAGTCCAAGGGACTCACGGGAGTCTTCTCCAGCACCACAGTTCAAAGACGTCAATTCTTTACTACGATACCTCTTATCTGCACTTTTTCTAGCTTGAAAAACTATTTCCAGGGAAATGATTCAAACCGAACTACACCCGGATTTGGAAAGGGAGCCAAACTAACTCAGTAAAAAGGAAGTTCTTCTGCAAGATCTGGACATGTTAGGTAAATGGAGATTAGTACAGAAATCCTATGAGGAAGAAACAACCTTTCAGCAAATGAAGAAGTGATAGCTGTCAGAGGGAGACATGTGTAAACTATGCGTTTAAACCAGTTGCCAGCTTGTTTGCAAACTCCAAATTGTCACCTGGTGAGAATGGGAGGGAAGTTCAAACCTTAGTCATTATTTCAGAATATAGATAGTCCTCAAGTTACGACCACAATTGAGCCTAAAACTTCCCTTACTAAACAAGACAGTTGTTGAATGAGTTTTGCCCCATTTTACAACCTTTCTAGGCAAAGTTGTTAAGCGAATCCACCTTCCCCATTGACTTTGCTTGTCAGACAGTTGCAAAATGTGATCACATGACCCAGGATACTGTGACATGCCATAAATACATGTTTGAATTTTATCAGGCAATCACAGGGATTCTGCAATGGTCATAAGTGTAAAAAATGATAAGTTCCTTTTTTTTCAGGGCAAGTGAATAGTCACTAAGCAAATGGTTGTAAGTCAAGGACTATACCTATACTCCAATCAGGATCCACACAGTTTTATTTACAGTCCAAAGTTAAAACAAGGCGACTTCTTCCCTTTTACAACAAGGGGAGGAGGTTGAAAAAACAGCTGTCCATCAAAATGCGGTGGAAAAAAAACAAAAGGCAGCTGCTGGAAATCCTGTTCCATTTATTATTGTCCCACCACATTGTGAGGAAAAGCTCTTTCTCAAGAGAAATGCTTACCCTCTCCTGTGTGAACTTCAAGCAGCTTCTGAGGAGGCTATAAATCTCCCTTGGGAAAGAGATTTTTTTCAGATTGTGCACAGATAATACAGGGAAGTGTCTGTGAAAGCTCTGCTGTGCTCTGACCCCCTCTTTTCACTTTAAATCAGGGGTGTCCAACTTTGGCATTTTAAAACTGGTGGATTTCAACTCCTAGAATTTCCCAGCCAGCATTCCCCAACAATTCTGGAAGTTGAAGTCTACAAGTCTTAAAGTTTCCAAGGTTGGACACCCCCTCCCTGCCCCCTGCTTTAAATCATACCTGGCTGGAGCCCAGAGTTACATTTGTGAAGAAGCCAGACATTTTTAACATGAAACTCCAAAAGACTTCAATCAGAGAAAGGAATATAAACCTAATGTTTATTTATTTTTTCAATTTCTATGGCCACCCATCTCAAACAAGTTTATATAATGCTAATAACCCTAACATAAAATTAAGCATAGAAGCTTAACCTCTATCTTTCATCTTAGTAATCAAGATATGCTGCATTACAAGATAAGCAATCATTTATTTTAATAAATCCAATTGCGCAAAATAATGTCTCCATTTAGCTATTTAAAGACCAGTGGTGTTGGCTCACACAATTCACTTCAGACCAGCTCAAATCTTGTACCTATCCAGGATACTATCCTGATGGGATATTTGATAGAATGTGATGAGAATTTGATCCAGCCATGTTTCCTGACTGTGGCATTGTTGATCTTGGCAAACAGAAGGAGAGAAAAATAAACAGAGAACTACATCCATTCAGCTCACAGTTTTGGTACTATCTCAATTCAAGCTCATAACATAATCAATGATGTCTTCAAAGTTTGGTCAAAAAACAGGTGAAATTTGAATTGCACCATTACAGCCGTCAACTTGGTTTTTTGATCCCAATCTGAGAGTACACCTGAAAATAATTGACCCATAAATGGGAAATTAGAGATTATATCCTTGGAATATACCAGAAACATGAGGAAGTCTAATGGTTCCTTCCCCAAAATGTGGTTAAGCCTTTGGGTGGGAATCCCAAAGGTGCTTTTTCAAGAGGCAACTGGACTTTCTGGTTTTACTTTGAAGACGTTTTCACTTCTTATCCAAGAAGCTTCTTCAGCTCTGACTGTATGGTGGGGATCTGAAGAAGCTTCTTGGATGAGAAGCAAAACATCTTCAAAGAAAAACCAGAAAGTCCAGTTGCCTCTTGGAAAAAGCACCTTTGGGACAACCATGACTTGGATGATTGAAAAATCTCCATAGATTTTTGGTGGGAAATAGCATAGTAGCCAAGGTGAATTTTCATAATACTGATGGTACAACTTCATTTGCTAGAATTGCAGGCTGAACTCAAGGTCACTTCCACATAAAAAGACAGGAGGACTGCAGAAAACCAAAAAAAGTGCACCAAGGCCAACTCTTCCATTCCCACCTGCTTAATTTATCTCTCACAACATCCCCTTCTTCCTCAGCCAGGTTAACAAGCTGCATGAAGGCCTCCTTGAGATACACACTGCAGAGAAGGGAGGCCTCTAATTTCCATGTCTCTTTTTCCTTCTGGCTGTTGTAATCAAACTTGGCACCACCTGCTTTTCTCTGGGCCTGAAACACATCTGTGTTTACCCACCCACATTTGCCACCATCCCATTTCATTCTGCCCGAAGTGTGAAGTTTTAATGTAGATTTGATTGAGTAACCAGCTTGCCTCTCTCTCTCATTTTTTTTCTCACGATACTTTTCAGTCTGAGGGCAAGGTGCAGAGTGCCTATCCCTAAAGGTAAAACAAATTATTCTGATTTTTTGTTTTGTTTTGTTATTGCAAAGGACCAAAGGTCAAAGTGCTCCTGCACAGTGTGAAGAAAATGATTGTCTGCTTGAATACATTGAATCCTAACTAAGAAATGCTCCAGCTGTGAAAATCAAGCATCTTCTAGCTTGGTAGGAGAACTATCAGCTGCACTCCTAGATTGGCACAGTAAACTGAAAATCTCTTGCAAAGACCCCCCAGATTCTTGGTTAACACCCCAGGAAAAGAGCATTTCTGTTCCCACCACCCCCCCTCACAAAACTGTGGCTCTCGTTACCCGATTGCCATTTGATGTCAAACGTGGGAGCATTTTGGAGTTGATGTCTTCATCAAGGCTGAAGCCTTAACACTTGCAAAGAGACCTTGTTTTGCAAATGCCACAGGGCTTTTTATTTTGTTTGGAAGGGGCCCTGTAAAGAAAGCAAAGCCGGTGATGCACAGAGCTTTCTTTGCACTTTTGCCAAGTGAGAAGAGACTGGGAGTTACCCTGCAGCTGAAAATACTCCCAAGGGGGAGGAAGGAATATATATTTTTTCCCAAGCAATAGAGAGTACTTTCTCAGGCCCTGGTGGCAGGGACTGCTCTCACCTGGACAGGGGAGGGAGGGAGAGGGAGGGAGGTCATTTCTTTGACGATTAGCTTGAAGGCCATTTGAGCGCAGTAAGTGAGTACAGATGGTTGAATCCTGATCATTTGCCTGATGGGTAAATGTGAAACAGCGTAAAAGAACGCCAGTTGCCGAGGTTAAGCAGAGCTCCAGCAAATTAAGCCTAATTCTCTCAGTCTTCAAACAATGCCTCCACCTGTTTTTCCACTGCATTGCCATCTGTTGCTCCCTTCCTATCTGCTTGCACCAGCAGCTTTTCCCTTGAGCTGTTCATTTCTATCACATCAGATCTTCTCATAAGGTGCAACAGGGGCCTAGGCTCAGCTCACCGTAGTCCAGTAGCCTATTCAACTGCCGCAAGTAGGAGTGACTCTGATGCATCTACTTGAAATTGCTGTCCATGAAATTCTTCAGAATAGTGAATATTTGCATTGCTTCTTTTAGGGAAGGTTCAAAGCACGCAGTGGGAATCGCTTTAGAGATACATTTGCCCGGGTGAAGTTTCTCTTGCACAGTTCTGCTATGGCTTGGAAATGTTAAGGCGTCTCTGTCTACAGCCAACTTGGAAACTGCATGATGTGCATATTAATAAAAATGCAGTAACACTACTTGCATAGTCGTAACAAACAAATGATTGCATGCTGAAGGGGGTAATGGTCAGAGAAGGGGATATTGATGCAAAATTTACATTTGTCATGGCAGAGGGAACCAATGCATTGGATATTTAGTCTTTGCACCATTACAGGGAGTAAATAGAGTAGTGATGGCCCACTGTGTTTTGCCAAGAGTAAATCAACGTATGAAATAATGCAACATTCCCATGTGTTAACTGGAACAAAATTCACGCCATAACATTAAAGCTTATACTTGAAAAATGCATTAGATATGTGTGTGTGTGTGTGCATGTATAGCCCACCTTTATTATTTTTATAAAAAATTCAAGGTAGCAAATATACCTAAATATTCCATCCTCCTGTTTTCCACACAACAACCTTGTGAGATGAGTTGGATTGAGAGAGTGATTGGCCCATAATCACCCAGCCGGCTTTCATACCAAAGGTAGGATTAGAACTTTCAGTCTTCTGATTTCTAGCCTGGTGCTTTAACCACAAGACCAAACGGGATTCATTTATGCCCGCAGAAGATTCTAATTGAGGATTATACCAGTAGTTCCTCGCCAATTTAATTCCTTTCCATGTTGGAGATGCATTTCCATTTTAGCCTAATCCTCCCGATCTAGCCCATCTATGGAACTGTTATACTAATTACCAAAGTATTGCAAAATATAATATAGACTCAAACAGGAGACAAAATGTTGAAATTGTCAAAATAGCAGCAGGGCTGTAGACTAGATCGAGAAGTCAAACAAACATATCAGATGAATCATTTCGGTATTGTTGCCAAGGTTAGCACATGACATGTCTATGCAATTACCAACAATCAGAAACCTTTATTTTTCTTTTTCCTTAACCAAAATCTTCTAGCACTCATGCTGTTTTTAGTTTGGAATAAAAGTGATGGGTCATTTATTCGGGTTTTTTAATGTACTCCCAAGATCCTGGTTAAGGGCTTTAAATTGTATAAGAATCCATATATCTTTTACAACAAAACTTTCACGTCTAAGTTTTGGAACACGAGGTGAATGTCCTGTCACCAACCCTATGCAAGGGGCTAATGTTACAAAGACAGGTGAGCCTAGTCATCTCAGGAGTTTCAAAGTCTATTGATATTTAAAATATGGAAATCAGATGAAGTCCTTATTTCTAGCATTGGCGGTAATTAGAACCCAAACTGTTTCCAGTACATCATATTTCCTTCTTTAAGGAGTCTTAGATTAGAACGAACTTTTGAAAAACATCTAAGACTTAGCCATTACAACTTAGAGTGCCATTGTACAACTTCTCCAATTCTGGTCTCTATTTTTAAAAATAGCCTTTGAACCTATGATAGTCATATACCGTTCCCTCTTTAGAAAGTGTAGAATACAGCAGTTCACTCGTGAGCAGTGTGTAAAATGTCATTCAGTGCAAAACATTGTTCTGCTTTTGAAATGGCAAATGGAAGGTTTAGGCTGAACAAACTCAGTTACTTGGGGTGATCCCTGTTTCTTATGTAAGTGGAAAATGGCTAGCTATAAGGCAGAGAGGTAAATGGTCATGCCAAAATACCCAGCACTGCAAGACAACAAAATTATTTGGTACACAACACAGCAATCCACAAATACATCTCCCCATCCCTGGCAGGTAGAGTGCAATATTAAAAGCCATCAATTAAATAACTATTGATCCAATGCCCTTTTATGATAGCTCTGCTGCCAGGGCTGATTGGAGGGTAGGGGCTCTGCCTGAAATTTAAATACAATTGTCTCATCAAGAGTTTTGAAATGCTGAGATTGATTCTGTTCACATAAATGCAAAGTTATCGGCAGAAAGCTTCAATGATGCTTGACTTATGAAATGTGCACTGGGGCATTACAACAGGAGCCTCAGATTTCATACCCACCTTGCAACATTCACATCTGTAAGTTTGCATTGTGATGTCAGGATGCATGTTTCACTGGGGCACCAAAATTTTGCTTTTAAAATATGATTTCTAATAGATTTAATCCATACCCCCAATATGAGTTTTATTTGGTTGTAGTTTAACTTGTGCAAATGCAGGCTGCTCCGTTTTGTGATTATGCTTTATAGGTTAACCTTATGTGACAATCCAGCCATTGTGGCTATTCAAAAAACTTAATAAAGGATTTAGCCATAGATTCAAGAAATTGAGAACTGCCACAAAACCTTGCAGAATAGCTTCATAACCAGTCAGTTTCAATTCTGGGTTTTATCCAGGCCAAGCTGGACACTTCCCTCCTCCTCGTCCTCCAACTGGTGTTCTGCTGTTTGTTTTTTCCCAAACTACCAGTCATTTTTCTGTGACTAGAGAGTATGCTCAAATATTCTTGGTTTGTTTCTGAGACAAAACTGCCCCTTCATTACTGTCTGCTTTTGCCAAACCCTTCATTTCTGCCAGGATGCTAAACAAAACCCATCACATTTCTGCTATGACTCCATTTTTGTTGGCACACCTCAGCTGGTTGTACAATGAAGGCAAGAGGTAATGAATTCCCACTTGTAAAAGTTAAAAGCTGGTCCTTTGGTCAGTACAAGCTTGACAAGTCTTTTTTTACCGAGGAATTACAGGAAATCTTGTAATCCTGCATATTGTACAGCCTCTCGCATTGCATCGAATCGAGTCGAATGTAGGGATGGCTGCATCACAAATGCAAAACCTGTTAATGTACGTTGTTCTGGAAACTCTTGTATGGTGTCCCGAGTTTCTTGGAAAAACAGCAGAATAAAAATGGTGAGGGAGGGAGGACACCCCCCCCAATGAAATGTGGGGAAGCTTGATTATGTTGCAGGTTATAGATAAGCCGTGATCCAATATTGTCCCCTATCCAGCTTTTGCAAGGGTGAGGAAGCAAGTGTCTGAGAATGGGTTAAAGGCAACACCATCACACCTTTCTCCTCCCAAGGTGCAATGATACTCGGCTCCGAGTGCCAGGGACAAACACATACATGACTGCAGCTTTCAAATCCTTCTGCTAACCAGACATGGATGGCGCCACGGCATTACATTTCAGAAACTGAAGCAATAACAACCAACTGACGGTGAGCGTACGGAATCCCTGGAATCTGATGAGACAAGCTCAGATCATAAATATCCAGGAAATAAGCAGGAAACAACTTGTGGAGACAAAGGAGTTGAATTTAACGTTGGATTCCTTTTTCTAATCTAAACCCAAATGGCATTTTGTGAAAGTATTGCTATGTCTTTGTTTTTCCGACTTCCTTTCTTCACTGCCGGTATGTGGGCAGCTCTCTTCCCCATCACCTTAGAAAACCTGGAGTCCAGTTCAAGTCTTGTTGTGCATCTGTCCATGCAATCAGCTCTGATCCACATTAGCCATTCCTGCCATCCAGGGCTCCATATTCCCTCTCTATTTTAGCTGAAGCCGTATGTAACGTATGGTGTACAGAGAGTCCTCGACTTACAACAGTTCATTCACCGTTGCAGATCCCCATAAGTCACGTAATCAACATTCAGATCAGTGATGGGTTTCAATTTTTTTTACTACCGGTCAGGGGTGGGTTCTAAAATTTTTTACTACCAGTTCTGTGGGCGTGGCTTATTTTGTGGGTATGACTTGGGGGGGGTAATGTGACTAGGTGGGTGTGGCCAACTTTTTTTTTTTTTTACTTTTAAAAGCATTTTTTCTACAACCTTAAGAGGTTGCAGAAAAAAATGCTTTTATAAGCCTCTGACGATCAGGCAAGTCAGCTGGGATCGCCAGAGGCTTTTAAAGGGATTTTTTTTCCTACAACCTCTTCGGCTGCAGAAAAAATGCTTTCAGAAGCCTCTGACGATCCCAGCTGAGCCGCGCGATCATCAGAGGCTTTTTTTTTTAACTTTTAAAAGAATTTTTTCAGCCCAAGAGGTTGTAGAAAAAATGCTTTTAAAAGTAAAAAAAAAAAAAAGCCTCTGATGAGGTGGGCTAGCGGTGACTGGGCCGGGGACCGGTTCGGGGGCATGGACAGTCAATGTTATTACCAGTTCTCCGAATTACTAAACATTTTTACTACCGGTTCTTGTGAACCGGTGAGAACCGGGAGCAACCCACCACTGCTACCGGTTTTGTGGACGTTGCTTGGTGGGCATGGCGTTGCTTAGTGGGCGTGGCGTGGCTTGGTAGGCATGGTTGGTGGGTATGCCAGGGGAAGGATACTGCAAAATCCACATTTCCTCCCAATCAGCTGGGAACTGGGAGGCAGAGAATAGATGGGGCGGGGCCAGACAGAATTTTTACTACCGGTTCTCCAAACTACTCAAAATTTCCGCTACCGGTTCTCCAGAACTGGCTAGAACCTGATGAAACCCACCTCTGATTCAGATGCTTGGCAACTTGACTCGTATTTTATGACGGTTGCAGTGTCCTGGGGTCATGGGTTCACCTTTTGCGACCTTCTGACAAGTAAAGTCAATGGGGAAACCAGATTCACTTAGCAACTGTGTTACTCATTTAACAAGGACATTGATTCACTTAACAACCATGGAAAGAAAAGCCGTAAAATGGGGCAAAACTCAATAAATGTTTCACTTAGTAACAGACGTTATGGGCTCAATTACTGAGGTACATCGAGGGCTACTTGTACTCAGGCCACTGGCATTCCTTTCATCAATTCCTTGAAGCACTGAGTATCAAATTGTGTCTCCAGGATTCTTGCAACTGACCTGGCTTTAAACCAAAGACAGAGAGAAAGAGTGAGAGAGTGAGGGAGAGAGAGAGAGAGAGAGAGAGAGAGAGCTTCTTATGCCAATTCCACCCTGCCCTGCGGTTTGCCCTAGTCATCAATTTTTTTGGCTTCAGTATCAGGGCTCTGATCTATCAGAAATCACATTGCTTGACAGAGACCAGAGGCCCCCATAAAAGTGCTTTCCACGAGAGGGCTTCTTGGAGCAGGAAGTTGTTATGTAGGGATGTGCATTTTGAACATGTCAGGATCATGTGCGTGAGCTACCCCGTTGACTAATCTAAAACTGTCAGCCACTAATTATAGCAAGCAGTAAAAACATTTTAAAAGCAAAAGCAGCTGTGTTAACCGCAAGACAATCTGAAATCCTTAGGAAGGCAATACCTATTAAGCCAGCTGAAAGTTTGCACAACAATAAGCCAGCTTTTGAGTTCAAGTTGTTCACAAGATGACTACAAATCCAGTGGAGGGGAAAAAAGCTAGTTTTTAATGCATGTTTATACTGTTGGATGTGTACGTGTACAGACAGAGACAGGTACAGTAGACATATAGTTTCCCATGTTGTTATCTTGAAATGGTATGTAAAGAATTAATGAAATGATTAATTGGCAATCAATACACTGAAAATGGTTCATATTAACATACCTCCTAGCAGGAGTGAAATCCAAATTTTTTCCCTACCGGTTCTGTGGGAGTGGCTTGGTGGGTGTGGCAGGGGAAGGATATTGCAAAATCTCTATTCCCACCCCACTCTTGGGCCAGCCAGAAGTGGTATTTGCCGGTTCTCCGAACTACACAAAATTTCCACTACCGGTTCTCCAGAACTTGTTAGAACCTGCTGGATTTCACCCCTGCCTCCTAGGCATTAAAGAGATAAAACGGTTAAACTTTAATCCATAATGCAAATATTCCTTGTTTAGCAACCACAATTAGGACTGGCAACTTGATCAATAAGCAAAGCAGCCCACTAAGTGAAGTTGTGACTGTACTTCCAATCTTAATTTAGCTTTCCTTTGCTTTACAACCTGTGAAGGTCGTAAATGTAAGGATTGGTCATCAGGTCACTTTTTCATCATACCGTTGTAACTACAAATGATTGCTGAACAAGGCAGTTGCTAAATGAGGACTACCTGTATTTGCACTGGGACGGTGAGTGAAAAGGTACGTTTTTGGAGATACGTTTTGCACAAGGACAGGAAAGTAGAGTCTTCACAGGTTTCTGAGCAGAGCATTCCAGAGACTTTCCAGCCCCATAATGCTCAATTTGAGTGACAGCACATGCAGCAAGACAGCTTCAGATTATTTTAATGACTTTTCAGGTCTATAAAGTGCAACTGGTTAGCATTATGGCTCCAACTTGCTTTGGGCATTATACAAGTAGTCCTTGACTTACGACCACAACTGAGCCTAACATTTCTGTTGCTAAGCGAGACGTTTGTTAAGTGAGTTTTGCCCCATTTTACAACCTTTCTTGCCACAGTAGTTAAGTGAATCACTGCAGTTAATTTAGTAGCGATAGCAATAGCACTTATATACTGCTTCATAGTGCTTTTACAGCCCTCTCTAAGCAGTTCACAGAGTCAGACTATTGCCCTCAACAATCTGGGTCCTCATTTTACCCACTTCGGAAAGATGGAAGGCTGAGTCAACCTTGAACCTGGTGAGAATTGAACTGCCAAATTGCAAGCAGCCGGCAGTAACTCGGTTGTTAAGTGAATCGGGCTTCCCCATTGACTTTGTTTATCAGAAGGTCGCAAAAGGGGATCACGTGATCCCGAGACACTGCAACCGTCATAAATACCATAGGAACCAGTTGCCAAGCATCTGAATTTTGATCACATGACCATGAAGATGCTGCAACGGCCATAAGTCCCTTTTTTCGGTGCCATTGTAACTTTCAATGGTTACTAAGTGAACTATTGTAAGTCAAGGACTACCTGTCTTCTTGAACAGGGTAGCCGATTGTCCGTCGTGCATGGCTGGATGGCCCATTTAATCCCCTGGCTGCCACCTTTTGCAGAAGTTGCAGCTTTCATACCAAGAACCAGGGTGTCGCCTTTATCAGGGACGGTTCAATTCAATTTGGGTGAATCGGTGAGTAATTCTTCTGTTTCTTCTGTGGAAGATGCTGAGGTTCAGCAGGGTAAGGCTGAGTAGAGAGCTCATAGCAATGGCACCAGATTCAGGCTCCTTGTATTTGGATTCTCCTTGCTTTGTGCCCTTCTTTGGACATCCCCCCTCTACAATTATGATTCCCGCTGGAGCGTGCGCAGCTATGGCTCAGAAACAAAGCTAGTTTAGTTCTTTGCTAGACAAGATCCAGGCTGGAGATCCAGAGGGTTGAGGTTGACTCTAGCAGTCTGCAGTTCAATTAGGATGCACAGAGAGGTGGAGGAACATCATGATTGGCTAAGGAACATAAAGCTTTAATGAGAATGTAAAACTAACATAAATTAATGCAGAACTAAAAAAAAATGAAGAAAGTAAAAGAGAAAGAAAAGTACAAGAAGAAAAGATAAAAACATTATAACAGGTAATAACAGAAAAGATAAATAACATTATCTATTACCCTATGATTTAAAAAACTCACTTTTACTACTATTGAATATTTTTTTCCTAATCATTAAAACCACAAACCCCAAGTGCATTTTTTTCCTGTTTCATGCAAGGAGTCTATAAAGGCTTTCCAGTCAGTCATAAATATAGATATTGTCTTTTCTGTAATCAATGAACTCAATTTAGCCATTTCTACAAGGTCCATCATCTTCAGCAGCCATTCCTCTATGGTGAGTAGTCAGACTTTTCCCTTTTTGACCATATAGTGATCTCACTGCACTTGTCATATATAAGAACAAATGTTCCATGGCTTTTTTCTAGCCATCTATCCATTAGTCCAAAAAGAAAAGTTTCTGGTTTCAATTGTACATTAGTCTTCAAAATCTTTTGAATCAGTGTATTTACGGTATTTGCATCGAAAAGTTTTTTGTGACTTTCCATTTCTACCATACAGGATAAAATCTCCCTTCCAATGCAGGATTCCTCCAATCACATGATCAAAATTTGGGGAACTGGCATGTATTTACAACAGTTCATCTGATCGCCATTTGCAACTGGAAAAGTTGCAAATGGCGATCAGGCAAAGTCAATGGGGGAAGCCAGATTTGCTTAATGACGATGCGATTATTTTAACAACTGCAGCAATTCGCTTAACAACCATGACAAAAAGGATGTAAAATTGGTCATGATTCACTTAACAACTGCCTTGCTTAGTGACAGAAATTCTCCAACAAGGGGGAAAAACGTCAGTCAGAATGGGTATACGTCCTGTCTAGCCAATGACCGAGCACTTTCCAAAGCCAAAGCTCCGCCCCTTCGAGGCTGCCCCAGTTCTTCGTCTCGGTCTTCGCCTGACAGGACGTGTCCTCTCCTGACTGACGTTTACCTCAGTGCTATTGGCCTTAATTGTTGGACTGACCTTTCTTATAACTGCAAGTACTGTGACTTTAATTCCCCGTTTAAAGCTGTTTTTTGTCTGCCGAAATTAGCTGCGTGGAAAAGGCTGTTGCCTAGCAGCTTTGCCGCGCTCCAGCGGCCTTGCGCTTGTGCCCAGAGTCGCATTTAGTGCCGGAAGGCTAGCGACTGAAGAAAGCCTCCCTTTCTCAGCTGATTGGCGCAGGAGGCAATTCGCGACCCTAAAATTGCGGCGTTTTGCCTGGGAAACCTTTCCGCTTCAAATTGCTGGCGCTGGAAGCGATCGGGGGATAAGGAGGCGATCGCGCAGATGGAGGCTTTCTATAGCAGCGGTTCGTCTTTGTTGGGTTTGAAAGTCTCCCGCTTTGAATTCTGGCGCTCTGAGGAGATCGGGGAGATAAGGCTAGGCGCATGCTCGCCTGCCTAGGACGATTTTTCTGTCAGTTTTTGCAGTTTAATCTGCTCAACGCAGCATTGCGATCAGCTAATTAGGGCTTAGCAATCGCCCTACCACGACCTGATATTTGTTGGGAAGAGAGATTTGGCTATCAGCTTTCCCTTCTTGTCTCCGCCATTTCAGGCCTCTAACCACTTCAAAATGGCGTCGACTAAGGATAACGCCGACAGGCCTGCTACCTCCTCTACTCGTAGGCGCCATCCCAGTGACCCTCTTGAGGGATCCTCGTCTTCCTTGCCTCCCCCAAGCAAAAAAGCCCGTGCTAAACGTAATAACATTCAATCCTCCTCATCTGGGTCTTCCCGGGAGGAACAGCGTAGGCATAGAGCCATGGAGAAGGCCTTTTTGGGAGCCCAATCTATTTCAGGCCGGGCATCTTCACAACCACCAGAGAGGCCTCGTTCCCCTCATTCCTTGAGGGATCTATCCCCGGATGTTATGGGGGATCCTCAGGTACTTTCTCCTTCAGATTCTCAAAATCTGTTCCAGACCTTACCAGATTCTGAACAGCGTCCAGCCTTACCAGCTCCAATCACCCATACAGGACCGGCCTTGTCTACTCCAATGGCTGATTCCTTAGAGGCCTTCATTTCCAGGGCTATTTGTCAATCTATATCTGACTGTCTTGCCCAAGGTTCAACGGCTGCTCCCTTAAGGGATACTCGACAAGCTCTTCCTGAGGTCCAGGACGGCTCCTTACTGGGTCAGGACCAGTCCGCTCCCCAGGCCACTCTCGACCAAGCCTCTTTGTCCGAGGGGGATGATTATCAGGACTTAGCCTGGTCAGACGATGAAGGTTTAGGGCCCGACCAACCAACGTTCGTGGGCCTCTTTAAACCGCACCTCTTTCAGTCCTTACTATTTAAGGCCATTGCTGTCACCTGCTTAGGTTCACCGTCCTCGGCTGCTCCACTGGCATCGAGTTCGGATCCTGCTGCTGCTCTGTTCGTGGAAAACACCAGCGAACCTGAGACCATTCCGGCTCCCAAGCTTTTTACGGATATCCTTCAGCGACAATGGAGCTTACCTGGCGCAGGACCTAGTCCCAACGGCCTGGACAAATGGCTTTACAATTCGGCCCCCCCGTTAGCGGACATATTACAGATCCTGAAGGTTGATCCACCCATAGTTGCCTTGACTGATACTTCTCACCTGGCGGGTCCTCCTGAGGATTCTCTCAGACCTGAGGATAAGCGAGCTGAAAAAACCCTTCTGAAGGGGCATCAAGCTACTGCCTGGTCCATACGAGCTTCAACATCTGCGTCATTTTTTAACCGAGCGGCTTTGCTCTGGCTTAAACAGCTGCAATCCAGGCTTCCTCTTTCGGACGCCCGTTCCCACCAAGACCTGAATAAAATTGCGGAAGCGTTGGAATATTCAGTGGATGCCACTTTGAACTCCACCCGTTTTTCGGCTAGAGCCTTAGGTTCCAATGTTACATCTCGCCGGCTTTTGTGGCTTAGAAATTGGCAGGCCGACATTCGCAGTAAATGGCAACTCGCCTCGGCACCTTATGCCAGTGGTTCTCTTTTTGGCTCTGCTTTGGAACCTTTGCTGGTTGAGACCAGGGATCGTCAGAAGATTCTCCCTCCATCATCTCGTCGCTCTGATCTCCGTTTCTCATCCCAGCAATTTCAGTCCTTTCGGCCATCTGGTTTCCCCCTCAGAAGTCCTTCCGGGGTGGTAGGGGGGGTCGTGGACTAGGTGAGGAGTTTTTTCATTCCCCTATTGGAGGTCGCCTCTCTTTATTCCGTGATCAGTGGGCTTCTTCTATTAGTGATTCCTGGGTTCTTAACACCATTTCCTTGGGTTTGTCTTTGGAATTTTCTTCCTCTCCTCCCTCCCATTTTCTTCCTTGCCCTGTTTCCCGGGATCCAGCCAGGGTAGGGATTCTTTCAGCGGCCATAGACCACCTTTTACAGATTTCGGCCATAGAGACAGTGCCTCCTTCTGAACAGGGCCACGGTTTTTATTCCTGTCTTTTTGTTGTCCAAAAATCCTCTGGGGGTTGGCGTCCCATTTTGGACTTAAAGTCGTTGAACCGGCACATAAAATATCGCTGGTTCAAGATGCATTCTTTATTGTCTATTCTTGAGTTAATTCGCCCTTCCGATTTTGTCTCTTCAATCGACCTCACGGAGGCTTACCTTCATGTCCCTATCTTACCTTCTCATCGACGTTTCCTCCGTTTTGCCTTCAGAGGGTCTCATTTCCAGTATAAGACCCTCCCCTTCGGGCTGTCTTCGGCCCCTAGGGTATTTACTAAGATTATGGCCTCCTTGATTGGTTTTATCAGATCCCACCCTGTTCGGCTTCAATTTTATTTAGATGACATTTTAGTTATGTCTCCTTCCCGGGAGGCGGCTCTAGTTGATTTGTCCTTTGTTTTGTCTTCCCTTCAATCTCATGGTTTTTCTATTAATTGGTCCAAGAGCCATCTGTCTCCCTCCACTTCTATCCTTCACTTAGGAGCTTCCATTGATACCGCCTCTTCTATTGTTTGTCTTTCTCCTGAGCACCAGTCCAATATTTGTTCCTTGGTGAGACAATGCCTTGCGGCTGGCTCAGCTTCGGTTCTTGTCCTGTCCCGCCTCTTGGGAATGATGGTTTCTACCTTCGGGATCACGCCGTGGTCCCGCTTGCATAGTAGGGAGCTCCAATGGTTTTTGCTCCCCTTTCAGCGGTCAAACCAAGAGTCCTCTTCTCGGGTTATCCGGATTCCACAGCCTGTCCTCCATTCTCTTCAGTGGTGGATTTCACCGGCTTTGGCCAAGGGTTCTTATTTTAGGGAACCTCGGAGGCTCCAGCTCACTACGGATGCGAGCCTTTCTGGCTGGGGGGCGCACCTGCAACATCATATGGCTCAGGGACGGTGGACCGCTCAGGAATCTCGTTTTAGTATTAACTTGTTGGAACTGCAAGCCATCAGACTCGCTTTGTTGAGGTTCCGGGATTTAGTGGACGGTAGGCATGTTTTGGTCTTAACCGATAATACCACGGCTAAGGCCCATGTTAATAGGTTGGGGGGCACTAGGTCTCGTTCTTTGATGGACGAGACTCTCTCCTTGGGGTTATTGGCCGAGGAACACCTGGCTTCCATCCGGGCTGATTATATTTCGGGCTCCGATAACATCCAGGCGGACTCTCTTAGCCACGCGCGGGTGGACCAGGGAGAGTGGTCTATATCTCAGGAGCTTTTCCAGGACATTGTCTCAAGATTTGGCTGTCCGGTAGTAGATTTATTCGCCTCTGGTTCCAACCACCGTCTTCCCCGTTATTTTTCCAGGTTTCTGGATCTTCGGGCGGAGGCCACGGACGCCCTTCGCAGCCCATGGCCCTCGGGACTCTTATATGCCTTCCCTCCTCTCCCTTTGATCCCCAGGGTTCTGCAGAAGTTGCTCGAGGAACAAGCTCAGCTAATTCTGGTGGCCCCTTTCTGGCGCATGCGCCCCTGGTTCGCGGACTTGATGGGTCTTTCTGTGGCTCCTCCTTGGCAGATCCCTGCCTCCAGGGTCGTCTTGTCTCAGGGGCCTCTCACTCATCCGAACCCGGGGTGGCTTCGCTTAACCGTCTGGAGGTTGAGCGGCTCCTCCTGACGGATGCCAGGATCCCGTCAGAAATTGTTGCTACTATCCAAGCAGCTCGCAGACCCGCTACCATCCAGATTTATGAAGCCACTTGGCGTTCGTTTGTTTTGTGGTGTTCATCGGTTCCTGTTTCGCCGACTTCGGCTTCTATTATCCACGTATTACGGTTTCTTCAATCCGGTCTTCAAAAGGGACTTCGACCCAACACGCTACGTCGACAGGTGGCGGCCATTGCGTCTGTCTTGTCTTGCGGATCGAAGGATTCTATTTCTCGTCATCCTATCATCACTACCTTTCTTCGGGGAGCTACGAATCTACGTCCTCTGACCGTGCATCGATATCCGACATGGAACTTGAACAAGGTTTTGAAGGCCCTCATGTCTCCTCCCTTTGAGCCTCTTCGATCTGTTTCTCTGCATTTCCTTTCTCTGAAAGTCACATTTTTGGTGGCTATCACCTCCGCCTGCAGAATATCGGAGTTGGCGGCCTTATCTGTGAGGGCGGACCTTTGTACCTTCCATACCAATAGGGTGGTGCTCCGGCTGGACCCTTCCTTTGTGCCCAAAGTGAACTCCCCCTTTCACAGAGCACAGGAGATCGTGCTGCCCGATTTTTGCCCTCATCCTTCCCACCAGCTGGAGAGGGCTTAGCACACACTGGACATCCGCCGGGCGTTGAAGATTTATATCACTCGAACGGCTCCTCACAGGAAGACTGAAGCCCTGTTTATCACTTTTCAACCTGCTTCCTTGGGTCAGCGTGTTTCAAGTGTCACTTTAGGCCGTTGGATTAGGGCAGCAATTGCCTTGGCTTACCACCAGTCTGCGTCTCCTCTTCCACATCCCATCACTGCTCATTCGACGAGGAGCGCTGCGACATCAGCTGCCTGGGCGACTCAGGCTCCACTTGAAGAAGTTTGCAGAGCTGCCACATGGACTTCTATCAGTCCCTTCGTGAGACATTACAAAGTGGACTCCTTTGCCTCCTCTGATGCTGCATTCGGCAGGAGAGTTCTGCAGTTGGTCCATATCGCTTGAGGTGTCAAGACCGGTTTCTTCCCTCCCTGGTGACAACTGGCTTTGGTATGTCCCCATCCTGTTTTTCCCCCTTGTTGGAGAATGGACGTTGGTCTTACCTGATACGTCTTTTCTCAACATGGGGAAAAACGTCAGTCAGTCCCGCCTTTGGATTCATTCCGGTGGTGGTGGTGGGGGAGATATTAATTCTCTATTGTTTCAGGAGGACATGGAGCACGAGTCCATCGCTTCGCCTCAACGAAGAACTGGGGCAGCCTCGAAGGGGCGGAGCTTTGGCTTTGGAAAGTGCTCGGTCATTGGCTAGACGGGACGTATACCCATCCTGACTGACGTTTTTCCCCATGTTGAGAAAAGACGTATCAGGTAAGACCAACGTCCATTTTGGTTCCAATTGTGGTCATGAGTTGAGGACTACCTGTATATTATTATTTTTCTTTTCTGCCCTTTCTATTTTTCTTTTTGTTCTTTTTAGTTTGCATTAGTTTTTATACTGTTTTTATTACTTACTATTTTTTAAAAAAGCAGGTGAAAACTCAGGAAGGTTTGGCGGTATATCCCAGTTTCTGCTGCTTTCCTGAAGGCCTGAACTCAAAGCAAACAGGAAGGAAATTCACCACATGTGATGCCTCACCATTATCTTCTGGGGTCTATCACATAATTACAAGAGTGTCAAACTGGAAGCCTGTAGGCCGGATGTGCGTAGGCCACGCCCAACCCAGCTCCACGAAGGGGAAAAATGACACGACATGTCATGTGACGGCAAGGTGACGCCCTGAGTTTGACACCTGTGATATAATAGAACTATCTTTCCACTACCCAGTTTTGTAATTTAAGAAATGTCTTTTTTCACGTGCCAATTTTATATTTAAAGGAATGAAACTCTTTTGCAGCATTCCTGTACAAATAAAGCAAGAAATACAGCATATCTGTCAAGCTGATGACTGGCAGTCTGTATTTCTGTCCTTTATTTTGCTGAGACAGAAATAAGTTACTTCATCTTGCAGGAGAAAAATCTGCTCTTAATGTCCTTTCTTCCTTGGACGTTCACCGATAATAGAAAACGCTGACTCATATTGTGGAATTTATAGGGAACTTTGTATCTTGATGCAATGTGTATCATAAGCCGGATCTACCTGGAATGTCAGTTGAGTAAATAGTCAATATCCAGGGCTAAATCTATATGTAGATAAGGGCTCTTCGCAAATGTTTTGGGGTTTGTTTAGTTTAGTTGTCATATGTTCACACTTACTTCAGTTGATGAAGGAATAAGGGGTTAAGGAAAAACCCACAAAAGTCACAAATCGCTTCCTCCTAAGAAAACTGCACATAACATGTAAAGTCTGGGTTCAAGCCAGGGGTGAAATCCAGCAGGTTCTGACAGGTTCTGGAGAACCGGTAGCAGAAATTTTGAGTAGTTCGGAGAACCGGCAAATGCCATCTCTGGCTGGCCCCAGAGTGGAGTGGGAATGGAGATTTTGCAATATCCTTCCCCCAGGAGTGAGGACGGAATGGGGATTTTGCAGTATCCTTCCCCTGTCACGCCCACCAAGTCACGCCCACCAAGCCACACCACGCCCACCAAGCCACACCCACAGAACCAGTAGTAAAAAAATTTGTATTTCACCACTGGTTCAAGCCATGGTTTACATAATTGGCTGAGTTCACACATTGTGCTAAGGTAGAGGCTGGCAACCTTTGAGGCTGCCTTGAACTTTTGGAGCAGGCAGAGAGACACAATTGAATAGGGCAACATCACATATTTGGGAGATTTATGTGAGGAACTTAAGAAAGTCTTTATATACGTAGTTCAAACTCTGATACAATTATGCATTTTAAAGCTTCCACCATAATTTTAATCTCTTTCCCACCTAAACTTAGAAAGGAACTGTGCAGATGGTTTTCGCCACTCAAAAATCTGAGTGAACTATGAGGGTCCTGAAAACAGAAGGGCACAATATGACACTTAGGCTGTTTAATTGCCCATCCCTCCATTAAGGTACAAAGGCTGGTTTCCAACCATAATGTTTGAATCGCGTGAGACTTCAAAGCAAACCAAGCCACAGCACAATGAATTCGGAATTTGTGAACTTAAGCAAAATACAGGTAGTCCTCGACTTATGACCACATTTGAGCCTAACATTTATGTTGTTAAATGAGACACTTGTCAAATGAGTTTTGCCCCCATTTTATGACCTCTCTTGCCATCATTGTTAAGTGAATTACTACAGTTGATAATAACACGGTTGTTAAGTGGATCTGGCTTCCCCATTGATTTTGCTTGTCAAAAAGTTGCACAAGGGGATCACATGACCCTGGGACACAGCAACGGTCATACATATGAACCAGTTGCCAAGCGTCTGAATTTAGATCACATGATCATGGGGCTGCTACAAAGGTCGTAAGTGTGAAAAATGGTCATAAGTCATTTTTTTCAGTGCCGTTGTAACTTTGAATGGTCACTAAATGAACTGTTGAAAGTCAAGGACCAGTTGTGTGCCTTCGCACACTTTTAAGGTTAAACTCTTGGAGATCTAAAAACGGGACCGAAATGTCATCTATTTTCCCCTTCATTGAAGAACTGCACTAATCAAAATTTGCAAGTGGCTAATATTGCTCTGTCTGTATCTCCAGCAGCCTTTTTTTCAATGTGTGAAAACGGACCTTGCTTTTCAAGACAGCCTTGGTGACATCAACAGCTCTATGGCTTCTCCCTTCCTGTTGCAACATAAGTACAAAGTTTCTCATCATAGCTTTCGCTTGAGCCTTTACATCAATTTACGAGAATACTAGAAATTCAGGATGTGACTGTGTAAAAAAAAAAACAAAAAACAAAACCAAAGTGGTGCTAGAAGACATCAAAAGTAGGTCTCTCAGATTTGGGCTGCAAAAATAATCTGGTTAACCAGGATCAGAAGATTCTAATTTCTCCCCCCTCCCCCCAATCTGGTGATGATCTGGAGTTTTGAGAACCCAGTTCTGCAGCTAGACCTACCAAAGAGTAAATTATAGGAATTTGGAATCAGTTGGCCAGGGCATACTTAGAGTTGGGAAAATTATGAAAGAAATCTGTCTCTCTATCATCTTATTTCTTTTTGTAACGTTGGCATTTATCCTTGCTTCAATAAGGAAAGCTTTGAAGTGAGCGAGGATGAGCCTCTCACCAATTCTAGTTTACAGAAGAATGTGAGGAGCAAGAGAGTGAGAAACAAAGTATTTCCTTTTTATGTTTTCTCAACATTTCTCATCTTTTTTTCTCACCACTAAAAAAGAAGAAAGATGGAACTGCTGCCTGGTACAGCATCTTTTGATGGGTAATATTGGAATTCTGGGAAGAACTCAAATGCTTAAAAAACCCTTTGACGTCTCCAAAGGCTCATACAAAAATTATTCAAATAAGGAAATCTGCTGGCAATATTTTTTGAGTTGTGCTGTCTAGCAGCTGAAGATTTTTCTCCCAGAAATGAATCTACCTTCAGTAACTCTCATGCCATATTCCTTCCTGTACATCCAAAGATGTGAACCTACACACGAAGCAGTAGACTCCAGCAACTTGGAGATAAACCTGTAAGCATCTTCACTGCTGTTGTCCACAAAAAAGAGGAAACTCTACATGCACTATGTGGTGTTCTCATCCAGCTGATGAATGGAAGGCTGTAAGAAACAATACCATCCATGTGATCTATTTACTTGTTTGGCAAGTTACACAGTCACTGAAGTTCTTATAATAGGGGGAAATTACCATGACACCATCCTTCTGCTCATAACTGAATGGAACATTAAATGATAAAATACTAAGATGCCATCATAACAAAAACTCTCAAGGGGGAAGGGTTCCCACCAGTGGAAGAACAGTTTTCCTAAGCCCTCTACAGCTCCAGCATTTCACATGGGAATCTAGACTTACAATAATGGTTGAAGACTGCTCAAGATGGACATAAGGTACAGTGCACTAGAGCACTGTTTTCGGAGGAGCATAAAGACTATCCCTTTAAGTGTCTTAATCTTAGCTGAGAATACAATAATGAAAACAAATGAATTTATTTTATCTATTTTTTTTTGTTCTGGAGATGATACTAAGCTTGAAACTGAGGGTTGTAGCCCCTTCAGATAAATACAATACTTGTGAAAGAAAGGATTCCAGCTAGTTATCTATAAATGGATCCACTTATACCACAGTAAGCATTCTTTGAAGAATTGAAAAATATGGCTGTTGACTCTTAGAAATTCCATATTGGAGATGCTATCCCCTCAAAAAGTATTTAATATCAACTTTTCAGGGAACATATCCCCAAAAAGGCAATGGATAGAGAGATCGGGGTGGTCCATCTGAAATCCCAGAGGCAAGTTCAACCTTTGGTCCCCTTCTATGTAGCTGGTGGTCCACCCTGCTGAAAATGGATGATGTGATTCCAGCTATGTTGGTGAGAAACAATTATGTATGCAGGGGTTGGCTTCAAAAATTTTAGCAAGGGATTCCCTGCCCGGTTGCTGGGTGAGTGTGGCCATGCGGGGCATGGCCTAGTCGGCCTCCTGCACCATGGCGGGGAGGGAGGGGTGTTTTTGCCCTCCTTGGGCTCAAAAGGCTTTCCTCAAGCCTCTGGGAGGGCGAAAATGACCTCCCCAGGTTCTGGAGGCTCGTTTCCAGCCTTCCCGAACTTCTTGTACACCCGTTTTTCGTCCTCCCCAAGCCTCTGTGTGCACCCTGCATTTACCTTCATCCAAAATGGACTGTATGGGGACTCCTGAGAGGGGAGAGGTGGGCGGGGCCATCCAGGAATGAGATTTGGGGGTTCTTCGAACTGCACAGAATCTTAGCTAGAGGTTCTCCCGAACCCCTGTGAACCCCCAGCAGCCCACCCCTGAATGTATGCTTTAAAATAGGTTTTAACATAGTTCAGAAAATAAAGTAAACCCCATAATTCCCTCCAAAATCAGCTTCTGTTAGAAAATCTCCTATTTTGCATCACTCACCACTCAAAAAAAGTTAGGTGTACTTCCCGCTATCAACATTTTCCCAGTCTTGTTTTAAATGCTGGTTCAAGCAAATTAAAAATTTTGGTCATTATACGCATGCACTGAAATCCTAGACAAAAGATACCTTGCCATCACTTTAATCTTAAATCTGAAAAAAAAATATTTTAAATAATTGATAATGTTCTTTAAGTGAAATCAAGTCTAAAAATACCCTAGGAAATCAACTACCAACCGAAGCATATACCCTTAAATTTGTCACATTCAGTGATGGATTATACAGGATTGCTCACCGCTATCTCTAATTTGAAAATTAAATAGTCAGAAGTATTCAAATATCATACAGTATTTTCTAAATTTAGAAATAAAGGGGCATTAAAAGATTGAAGTAGCTTTATTTTGTAATTTGTTTGCTTACATGGTTTCTAGTCTATATTTGTGCTATAAAACTAACATTAGTTTTGACAACCAAAAACTTAATCTTCTAACTATTCCTGTATTCCAACATCTGTTTTTTCTCTATTTTTAAGGAAAAGTCCCTAGATTATATATAATTCAATCATAATTCATAATTGGTTTTTGGGAACCCATAGTCTACTATCCAGTTAGGAGTGTTTGGTTACTATATTCTTTTTAATCCACACCTTTAATGAGGTTTTAATATAGTCACATTGGCCCCCACTGCAATAGCTCTGAGCTTTAACAATCACCAATATTTTACCATTCTCCAAACTTGTTCTAAATTTTCATATGCCCTCTTTCCTTGCTTCTCTTTAACCAGGATTCTTAGAAGAAGCAGAACATTTGGCTTCTGCCAATGCAATTATGAAATTGGAAAACACAACAAAGACGCCAGATGATGTCCAAAAGGGAAGGATTTAATTAGAAGGCGTTTCTTCAAATGTCAAATAGTATGGATGATGTTCATATTTCACCACAGCAGCACAATTTAAAAAAAAATATTTAAAATTGATGCATTAGATTTCTGTAATAATTCAGACAAAACTATATACTTTTACTTAAAAGTAAGTTTCACTGTACAGGATTTACTTCTGAATAAAGTTGTGTAAGCTTGCAGTCTTCATTTGTAGTTCTGGGCATAGCTATCTAGTGGAGAAAGCTCCACTGAATCTATCAGTCATACTTTTGAAGAAGTCTATCTGGCTATGGAGTGTAAAGATGTGAACATGTAACAGATACACAGGACAGAATAACAGAGTTCGAAGGGACCTTGGAGGTCTTCCAGTCCAACCCCCTGCTCAGGCAGGAAACCCTATATCAGTGATGGCTAACCTTTTTGTCGTTGCGTGCCAAAAGTGGGGGGAGCGCGGGGGTTCATGTGCGCACGTGCCCACACTTATAATTCAATGCGCCCTGCCCATGCGCTACCTCCCCATGCTCCCACGCTTTTGGCACGCAATGGCACGGTGGGCCCGGTAGGCCTGTTTTTTCGCCCTCCCCAGGCTCCAGAGGCTTTTTTGGAGCCTGGGGAAGGCAAAAACGGCCTTCTCCACCCCCAGAGGCCCTCTGGAGGCCAGAAACAGCCCGTTTCCCAACTTCTGGTGGGCCCAGAAGGCCCAAAAATCAGGTGGCCGGCGTGCACATGCGCGCCGGAGCTGAGCTAGGGCAACTCTCACATGCGCACAGATATGGCTCCGCGTGCCACCTGTGGCACACGTGCCATAGGTTCGCCATCACGGCCCTATATCATTTCAGACAAATGATTGTCCAAACTCTTAAAAACTTTCAGTGTTGGAGCATTCACAACTTCTGGAGGCAAGTTTAGATTATATTTGGGAATACACTTAAATGATTGAATACATTCAATTTTACCTAAAAACCAGACAGGCTCAAATGAGATACAGCTTTTTAAGACATTCAAGAAATTCTCAAGACATGCAGCTTGTACATCCAAGAAATAAATCAAAATACTCCAGAAGATGTGAGCACAGGCGATGATTTCTACTTCTTGAATGTTGACATGGAAGGAAAAATGTAATGGGAGAGGAGTTTGCTTTAAGTCCTAACATCTTCTAGAAAGGATCTTCAACCTTTTAGAATCAGCGATCACACATGGAATATTGAAAGCACGTGATGGCTCTGTTATAAGCACAGGGCTGCAGGCCTACAGCCATATTTTTTTTGCGTATTAATGATCCTATTTATGACCCAGCAATATTGTTGGAAATACATTTATGCTTCAGACCGATGCTTTGTTTCACAGTAAGCTGTCTCCTATTGACTTTGTTTTGATTGGTAAAATTTGGTAAACAATGTTTGATAGGCAATAGCCAACCTATCACCAGATATGCTTTTGCATACATAGCAACTCAGAACTTTCATTCTTTACCCATCAGAAGTTACCAGAGGTGGAGAGCCAAGGATACCCATAATTTTGCGCTCCCTTTGACTTCATACAGGAACAATGATGGTAGATGTGCCATGCAGAGGGAATCACATAGACTATATTTGGGATACAAACCAGGCTGTGGGAAGTAACTAGGTGTGGAGGCAGCATCCATTCAAGTCCATGTGACAGTCATAGCTGTACAATCCAAGCCCTGTCCCTTTTGTATGTGCAGGCCTGTAAAGCGGAGGGACTTTGATTATCCGCCATCTTGACTTTGTTTACTCCCCAGTCAGATATCCCACCAGAGGCAGCTCCAAGCCTCTTATCGTGTGAGGGTTCCCACTTGTATGAGGGAAATAACCACAGCAAAAGGGGTGCTACTCTTGTGCCTTGCACAATTTTCACATCCTCAATTGATTGCAATTTTTATTTATTTATTAAATTGTTATGCCACCCATTTCACCAGTACAGCGACTCTTACAGTACGATAAAAAGTACAGAAGGTAATGCAAGGCAATTAAAATTTATTCCCTAAATTCTGTGAGAAAAGTGCTAAAAAATGAAATCATCCCACCTCCCAACCTTTGTTTTAGTTGTCCACATCATGGTTGTATCTAATATTGGGGAATACTGTATGGATGTAGTATGGGAGGGAGGGAGGGAGGGAGGGAGAGAGAGAGAGAGAGAGAGAGAGAGAGAGAGAGAGAGAGAGAGAGAAAGAGAGAGATCCCAAAACACACACTGCAGAATTCACTTTCTCAGCCCATGCAAAAAAAAAAAAAAATTTTTTTTTTAAAACCAAGGTCAGTTATAAAGAAACAGGAATCCCAGCACCATGTTCCTTATAGGTTATTCTCTGATTGGGGGCTTCTTCATTGTTTTGGATTGTGAAATAAACTCAAAGTTCTCCTTCACATTGATCTAAACCAATAGATTTGTAAGGATTGACAGAGAATATGCCTTTTTGTTATGAAACCTAAAATCTGTAATTTTGGCCTTGTCTCATAAAAGCAGATGAAAAATCTCAACTAATTTGCAAGCTATTTTGTAGATGTACATTCATACAGCAGATCTCCACCAGCTCCTAGCCTACATTTATTTGACACAGACCATTTCCTTCCTTTCTCCAATCCAGAAGGGATAGGTTGTCAAATGGTTTTCCTTTGTTCAGCTCTACATTGTGACTCTAGACAACTGTCATCTATACCAATTAACTTCCATGTAACTGAATAACACATCCAGTACACAATTTATATTAAACTAACAGTACAGTACACTGGCTTTCTATTCTGCTTCAGAAGTAGTTATTCTCCTTTCCATTCTATATGATACCCCAAATACGTCAAAAATATTAACATTTGTTTCGCAGGATAAGGTACTCTGGCCTTAACAGAAATTGCTGCTTACAGCCAGGTAATCATTAGATTCACTCGTCCTGTCTTTAAACCCTGATAGTATTTGTATGGATGTCAGTGATATTATTTAACTTTCCCTTTAGTGATGCACTAAAAGTTTGATGAAACTGCAGTTTCCAGAAATCCTAAGAAGCTTGGCCTTCACAACTGGGAATTTTTGGAGTTGCATAACACATTCTCAGAGACCCTGCTGAAAACTGATGCATGCAACAACAGAGTGGACATACCATACAGAACTAGCAGCAGATAAACAAGAATGTGAATGTAATTTATCAGCTTTTGGTTGGTCTGTTGTGTGAACTTAGCCACTTTGCTTTGGAAATCACAGCTCCCATAAATCCAAAATTGTGGTGACACAAACTATAACTTGGTGTCATGTACACAAAAACAAGCAATATCCAACAACTGAAAGTATGCATTGATTGGGTTCACACGGTCACGCTAGTTATTATATTGGAGATAATTTAAAAATTGAGTCTGTAGTACTTAGCTCTGGATGACAAATTTTTATGCCTACAAGTCATTGCTTGATATTGTTCTCATACATGAGGAATGCAAATGCATAAAACAGAAACCCAATTAACATGGCATGATTGGACCCACCCTGTCTCTTCAGAACTCTTGTCCTTCGATTCAACTTGCCAGACTCATAAAGGTGGCTTGCACCAGACTTATTTATGTAAATAAAGATATTTGAAGTAAAAAAGTGGTTGTTAGGTGGAGTGGGGACTCAGTAGCCTAAGCCTTTTGAAAGAGTAAAAGAAAAATATAATGAGGAAACAATAAAATGTATCATTGAGTTTGAACATGCTCAACTAAAATGTGGATGACTTTCTGTATAGATAAGAACATAGGCAATTAGTTAGGGTCCAGCAAGTTTTAGTTAACTGTGAAACTGACACATCACACAAGCACAGCCACTGTAGCTACAAGAAAATTGGGTAATCCATGGCAAAGCATTACTGAGCCTGATCTGCCATTGATCCAGGCATACCTCCAGAGAATTCCTAATGTTCTTGCCCAATAAGGATTATTTTGAGGCATGCCTGGGTCAAGGACTGAACAGGGTATTAACTCCCCCAAATTAAAATAATGGTTTTCTTCAATGGATTTAAGATTCACAGCTAGCCTACAGGTAGACAACGAAGCAAACTGCTTGAGATATTAAATAGTTATTTTCTAAGCTTCCAGAAGGTCAAACCAATCATGCCTTCTAGGAGACACAGGAATGCCACATCAGTTTGAAGATGGGGAAGAAACTTCATTCTGGCTGCCATTAAAAGGTTACAGAATCAGCAGCACAAGCCTTATACAAATTTTGAACCTTTTGAAAAAATCCTACTAGGTCTAATTCCTAGTAGTGTTTCTAACACAGTCTTGAGATCTGCAAGTGGTCTAATTAGAATCGAAGTGCAAATCTGGCAAGCTATTTTATTAGCTTGGCTGAGGATCCATCTGGCTCCAACCGGACTGCTTTCCTTTCTAATATCTGACAATGCTAGGCTGCAATGGTGGAATACCATTACTAACATGTTGACATCATTTGGCCTCTCTCCAGGATATGAGCTATTTTCAGGGTTTGGTATTGCCAAAAAGATAAACAAGCAGTGACTGGCAAAACAATTTAAGCCATTTTTTTTTACTAGTTGCCAAAGACTGGGAATCATTTACTTGGTTGCCACAAATTATGCTTTTTTGCAGCTCCAGCCTGGCGTACTCCTGCATTTGCCATAAGAGTAGATATTTAATTATGTAGTCTAGGATACTGCAATTGGCCTTTATTAACTTTATTATATGCAATATTTTTGTTCTGACCTAACATCATATTAATGTTGTTTTTGTTTTGGTCACTGGCTTTAATAATCTTGGCATGCGTGCTATCTAATCCATGATGTCTTTAGGAGCTCAACAGCAAGGGCAACAATAAACAAAATAAACTGCAACAACAAGTGGCATCTTTAATTCAGTGGGTGTGTTTGAACAAGGGAGCCTGATCTCACTCAACAGCCTGGGTTCACACAGCGGAATGAATCACAGGTAAACCGCAAGGGCTGTGGGGTTGGCACAACCCACCAGACCAAAACACGGTTGGATAGTTTGTGGTTGGGTTGGTCTTAAGCCATTAAGTAAAAACACTCAAGTTGAGTTCTGCTCTGCACCTGGGGTTTCTGCAAACACAATCATATACCAGAAGACACCTGCCTCTGCCTTCCAGAACTGTTTGCCTTCCCTCTTCCATCCACGGCATTAACCAAGTCCAATCCTGGTTACTTCCCGAGTCCAGGCAAAAGGATCCAGCTGTTGCCAGCTGTTTCGCCTAGTGCTGCAGGGATTCCACCATTAGGCAGCCAGCCCAGGAGCGTCACCCGCCCCCGAGGGAGACAAACTTCTCCGCAGCCGATGGGCTTCCCCTCTTGAGTTTTATAGCTTGCTTACTACTAATTATTTATTGTAAACGATGAGCTGCAGAACATTTGGCTGCAAAGAGAAGTTTACCGTCAATCCCTCCCCTTCGATCGCTTCCCCCCCACCCTCACCCCCACACCTTTCAAAACAAAGCGGGGAGGGGGAACGCGCACCAACAGGAAAAACAGCTGAAGCAGACAGGCAGGAAGGAGGAGGGGAACCAGCCGCCCGCCGCTCTCCCACAGCAAGCGCCGCCCCTCGCAACCGCAACGCCCAATCAGCATTAAGCGAAGGCAGAGAAAGTTACTGACAGCTCCCTGCCTTTCTCTCGACTGGAAATCGCGGGGGGAGTAGTGTTGGGGTGGGGGGGGGTCAAGCGGAGGAGCACGCGCCACCGCCTTATTTGCATGGCCCAATAGAGCGGCGGTATGCAAATGAGACGCCAGACGGTTGGCTAGGGGTTGGCAGGATAACTCCGGCCCAAGGGATCCTTTGTCCCTCATTCCAGCTGGGCGGTGGAGAGCAACCGAGGGCGGCCGGCGGGCGTTGCGGGACTAGCTCGAGAGAGGCGCAAGGCTGCAAGCGGCGTGGGGCGAAGGAGACTCGGGCAAAAGTGCAAAGGGGGGTACGGCACATTGCAAGGAAACCGGCGGCAGCCGAAGCCGAGGATTGGCTTGCTGGAGAAAGACAGGTCCGTCGGTTTGCGGGAAAGCAGTCGGAGAAAGAGGCGCCCTCCAGGACGTCTAGAAGGCGAGAGGAGGAGGAGGAGGAGGAACGGGGCAGAACGCCCGATCCCCGCGACCTCTTCCCGTCGCTCTCTGCTGGGACCTGCAGCTGCAACATGACCCTGGAAGATCTGGCTGGGGAGCATCAGGCTTTCGGAAGGTACGGGACGGTGAGCAGCGAGTGCCCGTTTGGCTGTCCGAAAGGAACGGCTGGTCGCCTGCAGAGGCGTTCAGTTTGCACGGTGGAAAATCGGGACCGGGGTTGAGGGGGTGGGAGCAGCGCGGAAGCTGCAGCGGAGATCGACCCGCTCCTGTTGCTCCGCCGGCCGGCCGGCGACCGAAGCTGCCACCTCACAGCTGGGCGGGGAGGAGGGGGGGGGGACGCTTGAAGGCGATCTGGGAAGAGGCGGTGCGGGGAAGGGAGATTTGCGCCTGTGTGGGAATAGAAACTAGGGGAGGCAGCGTTTTTGTGCGTGCGTGTGTGTGTGAGGAGAGGGCGGCATGGCCTTTTCTGACAGGACATAGGAATAAGGCGAACAAGTTTAGACAGCGGTCGCTCCAATCGGCCGAAATGATCACACACACCGTGATCTCCTCCCTCTCCCTGCTTTTTTTTGGAGCTGATCGGTTCCGCTTGAGAGGACTTTTCTGTTCAGCTGCTGGATCTTGAGTTATGCAGCATAGGCTGGGGGGGCGGGAGGCGGTGGGGTGTGAGGGGCTGGAAAGAAACGGTCCCCTTAGGTGTATTATTATGGCGATCTTGGATGGCATTTTGGCTGGAATTTGAGTTTTGCAACTTTTTTTCTTTCTTTCTTTCTTTCCTTGGGCTGCCAGCATGGAGAAGGTGGGGGATGCCCTGGAAGAAGTCCTGAGCAAAGCCCTGACTCAGAGAAGCATCACCGTTGGGGTGTATGAGGCTGCCAAACTACTCAATGTGTAAGTGGAAATTTGAGGTGCTGGTGCCTGACTGTCTTGAATGGGAGCCACAACTAGTCCCCGGTCCTCCCAGGTTCTTCATGGCACTACTGCACTTTGGTGTTTACGGGTTGATTGATCTACCTCAGGAAACATCAGGGCGGGGATGATGATCTGTCGGAAGCAAACTCCTGAACATGCATTATGCAGGCAGAAAAAAAATAAATCCTGAGGCTCTTGCCAAACGCAGATGCGTTGATCATATTAAGCTCTGCATTTGCAGTTATTTTATTGCTCTCCCCTATTTACCCACAGTGCAAGAGTTCTAAGAGCCAAGTGACAGTTAAGCTAATGGAAACTGCTGACCAGGGCTTTTGCTTATGTGCCCTTTGCTTTGATGCTAAAATGTCACCAGACTGCCTTTTTTCACTCCAAGCTGGAACTGTGGATGCTGAGC
The DNA here is from genome assembly GCA_022577455.1 of Arizona elegans. NCBI lineage: Eukaryota > Metazoa > Chordata > Lepidosauria > Squamata > Colubridae > Arizona > Arizona elegans. Next base: position 136,545,004 of record JAKOOJ010000002.1, on the reverse strand, counting down.
ATTTAAAAATCCAGTTCCTGTCATCTGAAGTTCAAGTCCATATAAGACAATGTCTCAGCTTCTGCTTATACCCAGACAGAATTATTTCCAATGTTTGTAATATGCTCCGTGACTTCAGTTCCTGTTTTGTCTCAGTTCCTCATTATAAAATACACCTATTATTGTTTGTCAGGCTGTGAATAATGCAATCTGTATTGTTTTACCCCTGCAGGGATCCAGATAATGTGGTGCTTTGCCTGCTGGCAGCAGATGAGGAAGACAACCAGGATGTTGCTTTACAAATTCACTTCACTTTGATTCAAGCTTTTTGTTGTGAAAATGACATTAATATACTTAGAGTGAGCAATCCAAGCCGCCTTGCAGAGCTGCTGCTTTTAGGGGCAAGTGGAGGGCTTGAACAGCCTGCAGACTTACACTGTGTGCTAGTAACAGTAAGTTTTGTTTTTCTTAAGAGATGGGGGTATAAAACCTACTGGGACAGGATAATTTCTGTTATTTCTTCATGGCCTGCCACTTAGCTATAATTGTAGCCAAAGTAAAAGCCTGAATTTCCAGCATTCTTACCTTTCTGCATCTGGTTCCAAGTGAGAATTTGCATAGGCCTTTGTTTTAATTAGCCTTTTCCTCTGCACAAATTGTATCACAGCCTCTTTCTTTGCTTATTGAGCATTTGAAAGCAAAGACCTGTACAAACATGTTTCATCCTGTTGACAACAGGATTGTACAACCCAATGAGTCACCTTCCTACAGTAACTCCCTGCCTATATTTGTCTTTCCTCATTACTAATTAGCTCAGAGGTCATTATTAGATAATTCACTTGGCTGTGATTAAAAGACTGGTCACTGTTACTTAGCAGTAATTTGTTTGTGGCCTTGATGTAATTTGGGGACTGCTAAATTATTCATAACTTCAGAAGTCATACTTTAAGAAGTAGGTTTACAATATTTTTTTTTCATTCAAGTTACAATAAGGGAATTCAGTCAATATTTCTGTCGGTCAATCCATTATTTGACATGAACTGCAAATATACTTTATATAGTTTCTTGGCTGTTCATGCAAAGGCAAATGATTTTTTGTAATTGTGAAGTATGCTTAGCTTGTGAATAAAATATTGATTGCTTATTTTTTATTCAAACCGTACTGCAGACAGTTTTTTTTTAATCTATTTTTTATATTAGAGAGCTCTTTTGCTAGTTATTGGAGGGGGAGGGAGAGAACTCTATTAGGGTGAACTCCTGGATATTTTAAACAAAAGTTTATATATTTTTCCCCAAATCACTAAAGCAGCTCTGTTTTTATATAAATCAGTTGAAAGTATTAAATTAAACTTTCCCCCAGTAATAAATGTTGCATTACAGTCTTGTCTACAGCATTTTGTGTCTTTTATATATAGGTCCTTTTATTGTCAGCAGCATTTTACTTTGTGCTGACAGTGAACATTTTCTGTCTCATTTTCTCTTGCAGAATCCACATGCTTCTCAATGGAAGGATCCAGCCCTAAGTCAGCTGATCTGCTTTTGCCGTGAAAGCCGCTACATGGATCAGTGGGTCCCCGTTATTAATCTGCCTGAACGGTGACAGCAGGCAAATAAGACTGAACTGAATAGAAAAAAATTGCACTGAAGTTTCAAGATACTTTAGTTATTTGCTCAGGAAGTAATTTCCCAGCCTGACACAAGGATTACAGTAATTGAGGTCAAGTCAGTGGGCTGAGGTTGAACTGCACATTGTGTGAAACTGAAGGATGTTTGACAGCACGGTTGGCCAATGATGGACTCAAAGCAGAAGCCATGTTGAGGGAGCAATAAGAACTCCCCAGAGGAAGTTAAGTGTTCTGCAAGACGGTTGTGAAATCAAGTGTGGCAGAGTTCCTTTCAGAAGCCACCAAGTGGGCTTAGTTGGCATTGTCAGAAAGGAAACTCCTAGTTTCTGTTTTAAATACCTTTCACGTTTGAGACCAAAAAGGGTTCGTTTACTCTAGCAACTATTCTCTTTGGTTTCAACATGCCCATTTCTTCAGTTTTTCTTCTAAGAAATATTAAATTATTTTGCAAGACCAGTGAAAGATTTATTTATGCTAGGGATTTTGTGCACCACTTGTATTAAAATGGTTGAACTGCTGCCTTTTAATGTTTGAAATTGGACTGTGTTCACTGAAATAAAACATTTAAAAACCACCAGGAAATGGTTGTTTTTTGCATTTTAGGCTAGAGGCAACACAAAGCATTAGTGTTGGTGAAACAATTCCTGGATCATGATTGTGACTGTCATACGACATGGCATTCAGAGAAGGCCTTACCTTTTAAAGTTTTTGCACAATACTTTGGGAGTTTTGTTGTAACAGCATAACATTTCTGAATATGAGAATATGCCGTGATTTATAAACCCCTCTTTTAAAATAGAACAGAGATTTTCCCCCCAAACTTAATAAAAAATAGGCAAATGGTGAATTGGAAGGTCTTGTGGTTTGCATTCAAAAGATGGAGCAGATAACATGGGAAAACGTAACAAAAATAAAGTAATGGAAAGGTGTTAGCATTACTTACACACCTGAAAATAAGAATAGCTGTGCTACTCTTCTCACCCATATGCTTGCCAGCCAAACACGCACTCTCTCGAGGAATGATGGGTTCTCCCATTTTGCCCTGAATATCTAGGTAAAAAGGCAAATGAATCATCTAGGTCTAGAAAAATAGCTGAAGAATAGTAATTGAAACAAAAAACCTCACGTTCTGCAAATGCCTCCTACTTTATAAAGTATTACAAAATATTGTGATTACAAAGTATTGAAAGCGAGGTGCTCTGAATGCGGAAGGACTTGAAATGCCTCCAGATTGAATTGCTATTACTCTTTAACAACCATTGAAGTATATATTATAACTGGACATAAAGTTATTAATTTTTACCTCGCCTTGATTTTATAAGTAACTCAAGGTGACAAACATAGCCAGTACTCGTGTCTCCTATTTTCTCCACAACAACCTCCCTGTGGGGTGGATTGGACTCAAGAGAATGGTTGGCCCAAAGCCGCCTAGCTAGCTTTCATGCCAAGGTGGGAGTAGAACTCACAATCTCCTCGTTTCCAGCCTGGTGCCTTAACCACTACATAAAATTGGCTCATTGAAAACACAACAAATCTCATTAAAGCAATGGAACTATTCACAGCAATAAATGTCATGGGTTAGGCATACCTGTTCTATTATGTATCGGTTAAGAGACAGCTTGTGATAGGTAGAAAGTGTTCCCAATAGAAATTTATAGTGAACAGTATTCCATAATCTTATTTTTCTAGAGCAGAGACTGCCTAATGGCTGGATCAACTAATATATGCCTCTTGTAAGAAAATGCATTAGTCTCCTCTTTGTAGAATTCTTCATAATGAAATGTGCTTCAGAAATAATGTTTAATACATCAACAATAGTGAGGCCATGTTGTGTTTTAGGATCCCCAGCACCAGTAGTCACTTCCATTCTAATATTTCGAAAATGTATTAGACCTCAGTTTTGAAGAACAGCTGTGCCACAGCAGGAAATTCAGGAGTTTGAGTCCCAGGTAAAGAAACCTTGAGATCCAGAAGCAGCTGAATTGTTCCATCCTATTCTCAAAATGTAAGAATAGATAATCTCACTCATAAATTGCTAAATTATTTGTCTAGCCCAGGTCCCAGTGCTATACCATACAAAAAAAAGCTAAACTGCATAAACATCTGAAGTAGATAAAAGGAAGATAATTATAAATTGGTTTGGGATGCAGAGCATCATTTGTAGCATAATTGTTCAGTAAACAGAAAGCATTTCTAACAAGTCCAAAAAATAATCCATGTTACAGGAAAAATAGAAAATGGGAAATAACAGCATATCACACATCAGTGATAAGTGGCATCCGCTAATCCGCTTTCTTAGAGAGCAAGAAATTTAAAAACACCAAATATGAAGCAAATAACAAAGCGTTAATAAGAAATGAAAGCATACTATTACTTGAAATATGACACTGTCCCTTGAAACCTCAAATAGCTGCTTTGCCGGCAATTTTAAGTGTCAGCCATACAAAATAATACCTACAATTATGGCTGACTTGGCTTTAAAAATATTTTCCACTTTCCTTTTAAAATACTTAGAAAGCAGTTATTAAAACATGTAAGTTTTTTAAAAAGTTGTTTTTGAAAAGATGAGAGTAAGGACAAGCATTATTGCCTAAAAAGTGTTGCTATGGGAGCTTGAACCTAACTGAATGAAATGAATGGAGACTATTCAGCAGCAAAACCAGATGGCTGAAACCAGATGGACCAGAATCCTGCACAAAGTTAAAGATCTATGATTAACCACAGTTTCATCAGCAATTAATGTGTGTATACAGCAACAAAACTTGAAAGTAGGTTGCTAAATCATCACTTGAAACTGCTGGAATGAAAATCTGAAAAAAAAAATAATCAATCCGAACCATCTTGTGCTGCCTGCAGTACAACTCTATATAAATTAGATATTTGGGAGGAAAGAGAACCTTTGTTTACTGATATCTAAGTGTGTGATACGGTATTGATCCAGAAGATTTCAAGACTGTATTCACTTGGTCAGTCTTTCTCAACTTGGTACTTTTCTGCTACCATCTTGATATTAAAAAGTAATGGGAGCTGTTATACGACACATATATGTGACATGAGGCTTGTGGAGGTTGCATTGCAGACAGAAAAACAAAAACCATCAGGGAAAACAAACTGCAATTTTCCCAACTGGATGCCCTGCAAGGACCCATCATTCCCAGCTACTATAATCACTTTATGGACCCTTCCTCATGTAGGAATATTGAGCAGAAACTCCATTCCAGTGGGGCAACAGGTTAGTGGGGCAAAAGCTCACTCTTACTTAGCAGCCTATGTCAGCACACCCACACAGAAATTATCACAGGCAGGTAGATGCCATTGCTCAACACAGACAAGCTTCCAAAATGTACCATTTAGGGCAATGGAAAGTTTCTTTAGGGAATATTTGGTATTCCATTCTAAAATGGCCCAACTATAAATCATGTCTTTCTTAGGGGTTCAACCTTGAAATATAGAGTTCAGTAGCCTCAGATAAGCATGAACTTGGATAGAAGATCATATTAAGATCCTATTACCCCAGTCACAGATCCACAGCAGAACTAACTACCAATAGAAAGGCAGATATTCTGAGTGATGGAGAGCTCTATGGGCCTTATCCTATCCTTCACTTTTTCTTTCCTCGTAAGTATAGCAAACATCAGCATACCAAATGCAACATCGCCTAGCAAGGAGGGCAGGGAGTGGAGATTTGCTACACCAGTCCTTTGGTATTACGAGGATTATCGCCACTTTGTTGAATAGAATCTGACTATGGCAAATGCTATTCTTGTTATTCATAATTATCTCTTCAGGATAGAGCATGCAGAATCAAAGTGAAATATGTTCACTATTCTTGAAGCTAAAAGGTCGACATGCTTTGCAAACCATTTGCAAAGAAAGAATGTGCAGATGTCTTTACAGTTCAGTGTTCCTCTGAAACGGTTCAGTGAAGTCAGGCTGTAAAAGTAGAGGTCACCCCTTGGCTTTCCAACTGATGCCTTAAAACAATAATTGTATCAATAGCAGCAGAATGTGATTGCAGTTACATGCCCGACTCAAATCAATTTGTCATGTCTTTATTAACTGATGCAACTAATGTGATGCATTATTTCTAACACACTTAAATTCAGTGCACTGCAATGATAGGCAGAAAACAATATGAAAAGAAGTGATATTTAATTAAAGTATTTTATATCCATGATACTAAATATATTAGCTGTGAAAAGGAATCTTTACAGTTTTTAACCCTTCTAATGTTTGCAAGAAACCACCTTCCAAGAGCAATCACATTGTATAGAGAGGTACAATGAAAGCAAACAATTACAGATTGTTTATGAAAGATAAAACAAAACTATTAAAGTAATTTCATGCATTCTTTTTTTACTTCAAAGGCAAATCATGGTATTATTCTTTTCAATGCAACATTACAGTGATAATACAAAAACAATTTTGTGAGAACAAAAAATAAACCAGAGAAGAAGATTGTCTGTAAGAAATAAAGTAGTTTACTATTATATTTAAAAGGGATAAATAAAGAACAGCATGTTTCTAGAATACAGTATTATTTTTCTTCCGTGATGTTTCAATCAAAGCACCAAGGTGGAGGTTAGTGGTACAATGACTAAAAACTCTTTATTAAGTTTCATACTCTTAATTTCAAACTTCACAATAGTGTAGGAGTTACTATTTTAAATTAGGTGTTCATTTTTCCCCCTATTCTGTTAATCACATTAACCTAAGCATCACTGCAGCAAGTCCCACTGAAGTGAATCCAAGGCAATAGATATGAAGGCAATGTTCTCAGTTTTTTGTTGAGGTATCACCATTACACACAAGCAAAGTGTGTATGTTTCAACTCTCAATATATTTAAAAAAAGTTATGAAAAGCTGGTGAAGGGTGAGGAGGCATCTAGCAACAACTTAAACTTGGAGAGAAATACCCCAAAGCAACTAGTTACATTTTGGTTCTGAATTTATTGTTGCTTTGATTGAAAACTGCTACATCTCAATCAATACAAGAAACCAAACGAGAGTCAGGTTGACGACCCAGGATCCTTTCAAGGGAAAGTCAAAATGCATTCGTAAATGGAAGTTGGCACATTTTACTTGGCTCAAATGAAAACATCTGCAATTTAGAACACCGTGTTTTCAATAATTATCTTCGGTTCGTAAAATACATATGAATGATAAAAATTTAAAGCACTGCTGGTGAAAATATTGGTTTGGATCCAAAGCACCACAGCATAAATCGAATTGCTGCTTGCATTGCTCTGCAAACACAAAGAAAACAGTTTCTAGACTACTTTAAGATGCAAGTTCATAGCATTTCCTATGCTTCCTCTGGCACATGTAGAGAACTGTCTTTGCTTGTATCATACAACGCTATACATGCTTACTCAGAAATAAGCCCCATTATAATGAATAGTGGTTATTCCTTAATAAACCATGAGAGATTATAGCCTCTGAATGGTCTCTTACGTATGTCCTATCAGCACGGCTCACTTGTGAAAGGGGGCTTTCTGCCTTGCAAGCATGTATTGGATCCTTGGATTCTTCATTTTCCTTTTTCCTGGGAACATATTAGGGTAAGGCTAAAAGATTGCTTTTGGGGATATAATATAGCTTATCCCACATATGGAAGGGCATATTTGGATCCAACCTATTTTGGCCTGGTGCTACTATAACACTACAACACGGTGAATACACAAGTACTGTAAGATTTTAACAACAAAAGATCACATTCTGTAAGAAGGCAATGGCAAACCACTTCTATATTGCTGCCCCAAAGCTAGATGGATGTGTCTGTAAAGTTATCAGGAACTGAGCCCAACTTGAAAAAGACTAAAGTAGCATGATTAGCAAGGCTTAATTTGGAAAAATGTGAACTGAGAGATGGGTAGAAGAAATTAGAAAAAAAATTAATGGCACCCATCAAATGCAAGACAACATCTAAAGATTTCCTTCTTTCTTTTGGTAATGCCTTCTCTAGCCAGTTTGTGTTCTTTCCTTCAGGCAAGAGGACTACCAAGCAGGATATTTTTTCAAATGCCTGATCACCAAGTGCTAATCTTAGTTTTGACTAAACAATGTAACAAGTCAACCGTCATTTATTAGATAATCATTGAGGGTATTTAAGTAAGTTACAGAGGTTCATCTATCATAAATAATCTGATTTTAAAATTTAAGGATAGGGACCTTTTAATCTTACATGAAGTAGAACCTAAATGAGAGGCAGGGAGCAATCATAATCAGTTTAAACGTCTCACTAGTGAGAGTAACTGAATGTGTCCAAATTTATTCTACATTAAAGCATACGGAGCAGCATTTTGCTGGTGACAGTATAGTGTTTGCAACATGTTTTCTGAGGTTTTCACGGGTATTTGTATGTAGGTCTTTGGTTATTCGGGTTTTCTCCCGCGTAAAATTGGAAGTACCTTGGTGACATTTCAACAAAGTCTCATTCGTCATCTTCAGGCTGGTGTCTTCGGCCTTGTGCTTCTAGGAGCAAGCCTGAAGATGATGAATGAGACTTCGTCGAAACGTTGCCAAGGTACTTCCAATTTTATGCGGGAGAAAACCCGAATAACCAAAGACACACACACACACACACACACACACACATATATTGAATTCATTAAAAATTATCACAGTCATTTAAATACCATATTAATTTTATATGAAAATATAAAATTGATGAATGGGCTGAGAATTTTTTTAAATTGCATTCATCTGATGAGTAGAATAGAGCAACATTCTAATTGTTTAAAAAAATACTGATATTTGGGATAGGATTTTTAGGATACAGGTTGGGTTGGTGATGGGTAAAAAACCGTCCAGCATCAGTTTCTGCTTTTACAAGTAATATAATGTTCAGGTGCCCATTTACTAATGGCAATACCAATTTATTCATTACAAATAATTATACCGACTCTCTTAGAGTTGACAGGCCTGCTAATGCAGTCTCTCCTCATTTATAGGCTTATTGCAATGAGCATCAACTCTGACACTTGAGAGCTTCAATACTTTATGGCCATCATGCATGAGCTTAGGTACATGATCTGTACATTCTTATCTCACCAGAGGACCATGTACCGGTGCGAATTAACAACTTCCATGTAGCAAAGTCAAACATAGGTTGACGTTTTCCTCTGGATTTTACTTCCTATGTTAAGATTATAACACAAGCCTAACTATTGTCTGGTTCACTACATTTAACAGAAATGCAAATTAACCCATGTTGTTGTTGCCATCGACTAACTGTTGCAAGGATCATCCTTTATAAAGCAGATTTATATAGCTGACAAATCAAACGTTGCCCAATATCTTAAAACAAAACAAAAGATAGGTCATCTGTGTTAATTTGGGGACAGGGACTTAAGACTTGATATCAGAAAAGACACTGTTTTAAATTATGATAGCAACTAAGATGGCACCAAATTCCAGGTAATCTAATGAACTGTATGTTGATTATGTGATGGCCAGACTGACATAAAATAAGCAAAATTAATGCAAAATTCTGGTTTTGTAATCAGTTCCGTACTATCTTTAGGAAGCTATTTTAGTTTTTTAAATGTGTTAAATTTATCTTTTGGGAACATGAAGGCAAAAAAAAATACAGTATCAACACAGCAGCATGCAGCACTAATACAGTTCTCCGCAAGAGCTTGATTATAATGCCGTGAAAAGCACCAGTAAATTGGGTAGGGACTTTGGCTTACCAGCTCTGCAGCTAGCTTCTCAATACAGTTACGGTGAAACCAAGTATGCGTTAAGCTGTCACCAAGCAGATACAAACACTATGGAAGTCTAGGTCTTCTTAACAGGAAGAAATCTTTGTGGGGTGTCCCTTGGCTGCTTGAAAATGAATGCTTCTGGGTGAGCACTAATGGTTGGCTTTGCATTCTCTACTAAAGTTTCTATGAAGGAAATCTAACCATGCATCCAAGGGCCTCTACATATGGAACAACAACAAAAAGCTACAATTAACCCACCTTCAAAATACAGAGCTATGGCAGATCACAATACTACTATAAAAATTAAAAGGCCAAACAAATAGAATACAGATACATACCCCTGGCTTAAAAGGTATCGGTGTTGCTTCTTTCATTCAGTATCTAATTACTGCATGAACAGTACCCAAATTCTTTAATAATGTTAACATATACAAGGGATTAGCTGCTGCTGCCCAGAATTGCTATAATCCTTCAAGCATTCATTTAGCACAACCACTGATTTTAATAGGTCTTGTGCAGAAGCAGTAGCACCATAGATTTCACTCAGAGTTTCTCTTCCTACTTAGTGATTGTTTGACATTTATGAAATGTAAATTTGGGGATCAAACTGAAAAAAGCCTGAAAGCTTCCAAAAATCAGTTCTTTAGAAACTGTAGGAAAGGAAAGGACAGAATTCCTCTTAAAGACAAAAAAAAAGGGAGGAGAAATTTTTAGACACCATTATCACAATCAATCTGAATTTAGTGTAGTCTACATTTCAGTGGAAATAAAAGATAGCTTAAAGGCAATAGACATCACTTTTCAAAGCTATGTTGAGAACCAGAATTTATACTATGTACAAATGTGTAGGTTTTTAAGACATTGTTGAAAGCTTAAGATATACTAAATAGTGAAAGCATGAAGTGCAGAAATCCTATCAATAAATGCAGCAATGAACTCTGAAGAGTGCATTTAAAGAATGCACTTTGGAATGTGTCTATACATCTAAACGAACAAATGCATACACCCTAGATATAGACTCCATTTACATATACAAGGTACACACTGGTATCAAATCAAATGCAAAAGAAAGCTTGATTAGCACTCTAGGCTTGTCTACCTCACTACTCTGTAAATGAAGCTCAGGCAACTTTGGTCTTGATAGTTCAATCCTTGGATCTGTGAATGCTCACTACATTTTAAAATCAAGCCCAGCCCAGCCCAGCAAAGCCAACAGAATCCATGCCTAACAACATTTGTAGAACCCTTCCATTTTTGCAAGAAGTAACTTTTAGAACTGTGTGCCTGGCATTAAGGATGGGAGAAACAAACATTCAAGGAAACTTAAAAGTTCATTCATACACAAGGTGGAAATGGGTTGCTGTTTTATGCAATGGCTACCAGGTGACCTTCAGGTTACTTCTCTAAGAATTGGCTAGGTTGGGTTTTGCAGGGGAAGGTTTTGAAGGCATTTTGCTGCTTTGCCTATAGAATAATGCAGGTTTTTTTATCCTTGAAGGGATTTTCTGAAGCAGGTATGCCCATTAGTAAAGGATCCTTCCTGGCATGTTCCTCACAATAACACATTAGATCTGCTGATGCCTTCGACACCTGCAGAGGAAAAAAGATGCAGAATTATAAATTTTCCAAAAAGCTTCTTTTAATAAAGTGAATTTCAATATACATTCATTGAATATGTGCCTGTGTACACAAAAAATACTTTGCTGTCTTTTAGCTTTTGTTTGTGAATGAGGTTTTAGTGGTAAATAAACAAATTGCAAAAAGAGAAGCCACATTTATATTTATGCTTTTTAATACTTTTTTATTTGTCATCAAGTCCCAAAGGTTGGTACAGGGTTAATTGCTAAGAAGCTTGATATGAGATTAAAAGTAGGTATGCATTACTTTTCATTTTCTTTTCTTCACATACACATTCTTCACAGCACATACACAAGTCTGGGAATGCTTACGGCATTCTTATCTTCTACAAAGAAATCACAGCCCTGATGCTCTATGACCATGCTGATCAAGATACAACCGAGATATAATCTAATACATCTTGACAGCAGCTTCCTACAAATGGCTAGAGAATGGCACAGTACTTGTAATTGGGTCTGAACAAAGCAGAACAATGATTACTACTTTCTGTAATTTTGAAATTATACTTTTATTAACTGTATTTGCCTGTTTTGGTAGCCTGCTGACTTGTATTTAATTTGTAACCAACTACTATTCCATTGTCTTTGCAAATACAGGTAGTCCTTGACTAATGACCGTAATGGAACTTGCCCATTATGGTTGTAAGTCATGAAAGTAGTAAAGCAGATCACTGCAGTTAAGCAAACATTGCAGTCATAAAGTGAGCTCATTGAGCTTGTATGGGCTGTTTTTGACAAAAACCAGAAGTAAAACACGGTCATATGACTGCAAGTCACTGCAAACGACTGTAAATGTGGTCCAGTTAGAGAACTCCCAACATGTGGTCGCATGATCATTGGGATGTGTTTGTGTGGCCATTGACACTTTGGAATTGTGTTGTAAGTACCTCTGAAGGAATCTATCAGAATTTTGAATGGTTGCTAAGCGATGGGTCATAATTTGAGGACTACTTTTACTCTTACTAAGCCAAGTACCCCACAGCTTATCTTTATGCAATTGATATGGGTTTATTAAATTATTGTTCCTTCAATTTTTGGTCACCTGCAGATTTGTTAAGTATGCCCTTTACTTTTTCACCCATGTCATTATTGAAAATAACAAAGAATAGAAGATCCAGGACTGATTCCTTCCTCTAATTGGCTCAGGAGCAATTGATAAACATGCCTGCAAATTTGTGTTTTGAACCAGTTATGTATCGATTTAATTATCATGCCATCCATCCAACCTATACTTAACCAGCTTGCTAATTGGCCTGTCAAATGCTTTTGATGACATCAAAATATGTTACAGCTATAATTATAAACTGGACCATAATTTCCATCACTAAGTAATGCAGACGTAAAGTACAAGATCACATGGTCACATCATTTAGCAGTGGCAACCTCCATTGCCTTTATTAAGGGGAATTGTGGGTTGTTAAGTGAGGCCCTCTTTGCAATTTCCTAATGAACCAAGTCAATGGGGCAGCCAGTAGGAAGTTGCTAGTCTCAGGTGGCTTGCAAGCAGGCAGGGAAACAGATAAATGGCCGCTGTTGGGTTGAGAGGGAGTGAGGGGGGTGCATGGATGGCCAGGGAGAGGCGGCTGAAGCATGTCAGGGTTTGGAGTTGCTGCTTTCAAGGGGAAAGGCTGCATGAGAGTGTGCGAGTAGTCGAGGTACCATGCAAGTGCAGTGAGGCTTGGGAAGGATGTGTGGGAGGGAGAGGCTTACCAGAGCAACTTGTGACTTGCTGGCTTCCCTATTGACTTTGCTTGTGGGAAGCTGCCAGGGAAGGTCACAAATGGTGATCACATAAGCATAGGACATTGCAACTCTTGTAAGTACAAGTCAGTTCCCAAGTGTCAATTGTGATCATGTGACTGTACGAGTGGGGGGACAGTTGGAAGTTAAAAGGACTGGTTGTTACCACCACTCATTCAGGCAGTGTCACAACTTCAAAAGGTCACTAAATTAGTGTTTAGTGATTTATTATCACTTATATATCACATTAAAAGTGATCATTAACCAAGGACTACCTGTATGTCTACAGGAAGAATATACAGTATCCTCCATGCATGAACTGTTCCCTGCATAGGACAGCTGGCTCTCAATGGTCTGTACTCAAACCAAACCTTTCAAAAAATCAAAAGGCAGTCAGGCCAGCATACAAACCATGCAGAGGAGGTACGAAAACAGGATTAAATGTATCAACCTTTCCCAATTTGCCTTATCAAAATCACTCTGTGATCCCTCCTACTTTTGTTTTGGTTGAAACCCAACTACCAAAGTATTCTGGATTTTGTTTTTGCCAAAGCATGACTCACCGAACCAGTTTGACACAACTTCCATAATGGAAGAGTGTATATCAGGTTAACAAACTATATTTTTCATTTCATGCACATCCTTAGCCTACAGCATTCCCACAATCTATTATGGAATTTGCTTGATCAAAAAAGAGATTATCCTCTGTCTGCAAAGACTCATTCTTGACAAATCCCTGCTGATGTTTTTATCATTGTTTCCAAGATGCTGACAAGTGCTTATGATTTGTTATAGAATTGACGGCAGACTGATTGATCTGTAATTTGCTGGATTTTTTGCTTTCTGTGTTTTCTGTTTTCTGATTTTGAAAAATGTGTGAGAATTTTGACTAGATCATCAGTTAATTCCTACTGCAATGAAATTCTACCTTGCAATGAATCTCATATTTTTCTTTTTATTTTGAATATACCTAATAGGCCTTTTTGTTCTTCTTGGATTCTTTCCTTTGATTTCTTATTCTAACATTTCACTTTCCTGAAACTAGCTCTACAGTTCCAATTCACTGTCTATATTATTCCTTTGTATTTATCCTTTTTATACTTTCCAATCCAAAAAAAGGTTGTAGAGAAATTGTGTAAGAGTCCTGGGACTCTGTTTCTCTGGAAGTCAGCAGGATAACTTTTTGAAAGCTGAACAGAACAAGGTCAACATTACATTATGATTTATGTGACTGACCAACATCATCTCCAAATGTGTGTCTATTGCATGTATCTAACTGTATTACACCTTGAAGTTTCATTAAGCAAAAGATACTAAACTCCCAATGCCGTATTCCAATCACTTTAGAGCAATTCTTAAACTTGCTTGATTTTTTAAAAAGCATTTTAAAACATAAGAGGAGAGACGGGAGAACACACTTCAAATAATAACCACATAGTTCATAACAAGAAAATATATTATGCTTAACCTTTATCCTTTCTATAGATGCTTCTATTCTCAACTGCTGAACAGTTCTTCTTGCTTGAGCTATGTTGTTTGTGGTGCCAGACGTTTTGCTAGACATTCTCGATGAACTCTTCCAAGCACTGTTAAGAAAAGACAATGGGTTGCTTTGCTGGCAAAAAAAATCGTAATTAATCAACAACAGGAACAAAGGTTGAGAATATTCCATGTCTTCCAATGTAACAGTAACTAAGCTTTCACAACAGAAGAAGAAAATAACTTTGCAATAGTAAAGTTGATAAAATATTGGGAGCAATGAGTTTATAAATGTAGAATATTTTTATTTTAAAGCACGCTAAGACTGCCAGTTCATAACCATGAATAATCTTTTTTTTCAAACATTTTATAAATGGAAACAAGCAGTAGAATTGTTGTTTTCAAGATATTCTGTGTACTTATTCACACAAAAAAGTAATGATACACGAAGAAATATTTTTCTTACTGAATGTTATATAGTCTGCAACACCTTTGATGTTCAAAGCACTTGTCTATTCTTCTGCAGTTGGTCTCTTTAGAATTTGGATTCCAAGTATTCAAGGTTTATGCCCATCAGATCACCTGCTAAATATATTTGGTCTACCATAGGTAGATAGCTCTCTCTCTCTCTCTCTGTGTGTGTGTGTGTGTGTGTGTGTGTATACGTATGCATGGGGGGGGGAAGAGAGAAAGAGAGAGACCAACCTACCTCACAGAGTTGTTGTTATGAGGAAAATACTGTGTTTTCCCGAAAATAAGGCCCTGTCTTATATTTTTTTGAACCCTGAAATAAGCATTTGGCCTAACTGCCATGTGCTCAAAAGCCCAATTGGGTTTATTATCAGGGGATGTCTTATTTTCAGGGAAACAGGGTAGGAGGAGTAGAGGTAGTCCTTGACTTACAACAATTTATTTAGTGATTGTTCAAAATTATGACGTCACTTTAAAAAGTGACTTATGACCATTTTTCAGTTATGACCTTTCCCGCATCCCCATGATCATGTGATCAAAATTCAGATGCTTGGCAACTAGTTCATATTTAGGACCATTGCTGTGTCCCATGACAAGTGATTTTGCGACCTTCTGACAAGCAAAGTCAATGCGGAAGCCAGATTCATTTAACAACTGGGTTACTAACTTATCAACTGCAGTGAGTCACTAAACAACTGAGGCAAGAAAGGTGTAAAAAGTTGCAAAATGTCACGTGATGACAATGTGACATGGCAAGTTTGACACCCATGCTCTAGAGCTAAAACATTTAGCAGGCTTATCCACTATTCTTCTTTCTCACATGCTTCGGGTGAAGGTGGCTTATTGTACCTCTTTTTTCTTTTTTCAAATCTTTTTAAACTATTCAACTTTCAGCACTTCAACGTTAGTAATTCTTACTGAATTTTCTTCAGAGTTAAGGTGATAATTCATTAAAGTTAAGAAAGTTTATTCAAATTGCATAGGGCAATAATGCGCTTCAATATATTACCAGTATCTTATTACTTCTAAAAATGTGCACTGAAATAATGCAAGATTATAAACACAGATCTTGATTAAATAAAATTACCCAATCAAAGCAACATAGAGCATATTTAAGATTACGTTCACTTTTTTTTTCCTGATCCAAATGACATTGCTTATCATGCTTGGAACTGATTGCCTTCTACATCCAGGCGTGAGTGTTCAGAGCTGAGTCACAGGCTGTAATATCCTATTGTTGGATCCCTTCCAACGATCTGCAGACTCTGATCATCATGTTCAGCCAACGAATGACCATTGTAGCACAAGATGGTTTTGCTGGAATGGCTTTTTAACCTCTGGGAAGCCACGTGAGTTACTGAAATACCACTCCTGACTAGTTTTCAAGATTATGCCTAAATACTGCCAAAACTGGAATGCTTTGCTCATAGTTTTGAGAACAGGCATTCTACTGCAGCCAAATTCTGTAAAAGAAAACTATGAGCATTATGTATAAATAAGCAGAAAAACAGAATGAAACTATAATATAATCTGATTCTGGTCATAAAAACACCAGTACGATAGCAATACTGTAGACCAGCGGTTCTCAACCTGGGGGTCGCGACCCCTTTGGGGGTCAAACGGCCATTTCACAGGGGTCGCCAAAGCCCTCTCTCGCCCCCTTCCCCCCACGCCTTCACTCACCCTCACCCTCTGCCTCTGTTGGATCGCCTGGTCGCCGTTCGCTTACCCCACCCACTCCCAATCTATTGCTGCCTCCGGAGTCCCAGCTGATGGCTAGAGGGGAAAAAAACTTTAAATTCTTGCCGCGAGGCTTCAAAGAGTTAGCTGCAAAGAGGTAAATTCCTGGAGCAAGTTTTTTTCCCCCTACCTATGCTGAAAAGAGAAAGCGAAAGGAGGGTCTTAGCTGCAACGTGACAAAATGAGGCAGAGAGATTTCTTTTTCTTTTTCCTCACCAAAAAAGGTAGGTACAAAACTGCAAACAATGGGAAATTTAGGGCAAGAGGAGGTTCAAGATTTTAAAACACAAAAGAAAAAAAGCTCTATTTAACTAGGGAATTGTAATAATTGAGATACTATTAATTGCATATTGTGTTGAAAGCAGAAATGGTTAAGTTGTGGTTTGGAGGAATATATGGGGGAAATTATTTGGTTTATTATTATTGGTAAATATAATTAATTGATTTGTAAGAAATTGGATTGCATGGAAATAATTGGAATATTCATGTTCATATTGATTAATATACAAAAAAAGATAGTTATATAACTAATTGATTTATATTAAAATATTGAATTTGTATTAAACAACTGTATTACATAATTAACCAATGTGAGGATGGATATAAAAATAGATGACAATGCGAAGGGGTGTAATATAGAATAGAAGGGAAAAATTGAATTTGATTAAGATTAGAGATGAGGATGAAGGGTAATATTGGTTTTTTAAAAAATAGATGAGGAATAAATATGGTAAAAAGGAAATATGGAAATTGTAAATTTAATTGAAATGACTAAATACTGTGTTGGAAGAAATATCCTTCTGGGTTCTGCTCCAAGTGGGGAAAAAGACACTGGAAACATGGTGACTATTTGGAAAGATGTTTTAATGGTGGACAGGATCGCATGGCTTGATGGGGCCCACTGTGTTAGTTTCTGTTGCTATTGTGTTGCAAATGTCCTTTGACAAAGGATTGACTTTCTGCCTCTGGCCCATTAACAAAGGGTGGGGGGCAGGAAGGTGGGAGCTGATTTGTCTGTAAAATATGCTTCTCCATTTCTCATCCAGGGAAATATAATATTCTGCCTTTTTAATATTTCCCAAAATATTTCATTCTTCTAGGAAAGGGGTGGGTGCTAACCTCCTACAACTGTTTAAATTTGTGGACCGGCCAAATACTCTGTTCAAAGAAAATACGGTGTATGTTTGTATGTGTGTTTCTAATTATTGCTATTTATTGCTATTTGTTCTCTTTTATTCTTTAAAGTTTAACAACTCATTCTTTATCTTAATATGTTTATATTTGTTTGGGGTTGGCTTTCTTCCCTTTCATCTTTGTTATTGTACAGCAATCTTTCTCCTCAAACCTACCACCTCTGTCTTTTCTTTCCTTCTTACTTTCTCTTCCCCCCTTCTTCTTCTTCCTACTTCCTCTTCCTTTCTCCTTCCCCTCCTCTCTTCCTCCCTCTCTTACCCTCACTCCTACTCTAATTTCCCTTCCCTTCCTTCATCCCTCTCTATTGCTGTATCCTTTTATGCATATGGACTACTGAGAGGGCTGAAAAAATTATTTTTGACTGGTCCTCGCACTTTTGACCAGTCCTCGAACTTACGACTGTCCTCACATTTTACGTTTTTTGCCCTATCTTATACCATGTTCAAGAGAAGCAGTTGTGAAATGAGTGACATGGTTGTTAAGAATGCTGCACAGGCATAAATGTGAGGATGGTCATAAGTGTGAGGAACAGTCAAAAGTGCGAGGACCTGTCAGAAATGACTTTTTTCAGCCCTCTGAGTAGTCCCTATACACAGCCATGGCCACCTGTCACATAACCAGCTAGCCTTGCCCACCCAGTCACATGACCGTCAAGCCACGCCCACAAAATAAGCCACGCCCACAGAACCGGTAGTAAAAAAAATTTAGAACCCACCCCTGGTTGGGGGTCACCACAACATGAGGAACTGTATTAAAGGGTCGCGGCATTTGGAAGGTTGAGAACCACTGCTATAGACTATGCGCTAAAACATAAAACAGAACAACTAAATCATCAGTCGGAGCTTCAGATCCAACTACTGGATATATTAATGATTTTCAAAAGTGCCTGCTCCCAAAAGTCCTTGATGCTCTATTTAAAATAGTGCAATCTACGACATATATATCTTAAAAATTACAAAGCAGCCTTCAGAGATAGAGACTTCCAAAGCTAAATCTATCTGCAGAGCTGGTACATACTATCATTAATGACTTTAATAAACTGACAAGTAAAGCCAAATAAAATTACTAACACAAACAATATTGACACACACAGCAATCAATTTGCATTCTATGAAAAACATTGCTTTTAATAAAAGAAAAACAAACTCAAAGCTAAATATTAATAGAGAAGCCAGCTGATAACAATGTCTCTGCATATATGCTGTGAGCAAACTAAAATCAATTCCTTCTGTATTTAATTCTAATCTTCGAATATCCAGTGGCTTAAATCAGGGGGTTCCCCAACCCTTGGTCCATAGACCGATGCAAGTCCATGGCATGTCAGAAACCAGTCTGCGCAAACAAGCAAAGCCCCAATTGTGGGATGCAGGCAGCATGCAAAATCACATCCCGTTCAGTCAGAGGAAAAACCTCTCTCCACAGAACCAGTCCCCAGTGCCCAAAAGGTTGGGTTAAATAAGGGTTCCTTCCTTCTTCCCCCTTGATAGCAGGGGTCACATGCTGTCCTGTCCACCCCTGTGTCCTGGGCTTCAGTACTATCACAGTTGTTCAGCCATTCAGGGCCTACGTTAATCAATATATTTGGAAACAAGTTCGGTATATAGTTGTTAAGGTATCAGGTTAGAAACTGGGAGACTGTTAGTTCCACGCCCCATTCACAGATAATTTTTAACAGTTTTCAGTTCTCACAGCTCAGAACCTATATAGACAATAATCCAGACAAGTTAAACTCCCACTTTCAATCAGCGAGTTGAATAAGTTTGGGTTCCAATTTACATTTTATTTTTAAATGCCGTATGATTTCTGAGCCCATGAGCAAGATTTTAGAGGATGGTTAGAAATCTAAATATCAGCCCATATTAACATCAGGCTTCCTCACTGGCTATAAAATAGCTTTACTTATGAATGTATTGTTCCTACCGGTACATCTCTGGTCAATGATTTGGTAGCATTAAAGTCAGTGTATCCATAATATTCACTAGAAATGTCTATATTTTTTTTAGTTATGAACAAAAGCAAAACCAAAAATATTTCAGGTAAGTAAACTGCCAGTGAAATTTAACAAAAGAAAGAATCTAGTCGGAAGTCACTCTAAGCCTGGAGTAAAAAACAAAACAAAACAAAACAGCCTTCTGCAATGTAGGTACATATTCAGTGATTCAGACCCCAGGAAAGGTTTGTGCCAATTGTAGATTACATCATCAGTCAAGCATCCTGGCAGGCATTTCGGTTCTTTGTCTAGCAAATAAATCTTGGGTGGTATGATATGATATGATACGAGCAGAAATGCAGCAAATGACAGGAATTTATTTCCAGGGCAAGACCAACTTTCTATTCCTTTTTTCTTTTTTTGGTTAGGGAGCAAAGTATAAAATTTTAGTCACTTAACATGCTTATTTTAGAGAAACAATAAAAGTACTTCTTGCTTCAAAGGACAAAATCAACATCTTAATGAAACTGCTGGAGCAACAACAATGCAAGCAGGAGCATTAGGCTAGTCTCAGCTCCTTGTCCCGTACGGCACGGAGACAGCAATAAAATACAGCCGGACACATCAACTGAATGGTGAATGCTGGTGCAATGCTTTCGTTTAATGACAACGACAAGCTACAAAGTCTTTCAAAGTTGGCGCTACAAGCATTCGCCTCGTAGCGCTTTATATCTCCGCGCCCCACCCCTCATTACTCCCCTTCGTAATGATCGGGCGTTGTCCCATCAGCTGCGCCGTTGTAGTTTGGGATCGCGTTTCCGGCGTTCTTCCTAGCGCCCATAGTTATCCTAACCCGACGCCCTTCTACCCCCTCGCGTGTCGTTTTGCCTATACCCTGTGTCACCTCCACCGCTACGTCTTGCTGCTTTGCTGTAGAATGTTGTGAGTAATATCCTCCACCGGTCCTCCACCGTTTCTCCTTCCAGTCTCCTCCGTATGCCGAGCACGCCGGGCTCGACAGCTAGTCATAGACTGACACAGACCGGGGATGGTGCTTATCATGCTTGTAGGATAAGCAATTACCTGGTCTTCAGAAAGAACCTTTCAACAGGTTAAGTTTCATATCCTTTTACAAAACATGCTAAAACCGGTTTACAGTGCAGCTGAGATGCTTATGATAAATAATACTAGCTATGCACGCATAGGGATGGTTGGCCATTTTTATTCCTGTACATGTTAGAAGATATCAGACTGATGTAGAAATTTGATGTAGAAATCTTTGTCCAATCGTTACTTGGGGTAGCTAACAATTAGCAGAACATTTGCCTGAGAATCATTTTCCAAGGGTAATTTGCTGACAATTTGGCCAGTTAAAAAACACACTACAGGTAGTCCTTGACTTACAACCACAATCGAACCTGGAATTTAGGTCATGGAATGAAATGGCCGTTAAGTGATATGTCAGATGACTTTGCTCAATGGCCACAATCTTGGCATTCCTGGTAGTGCTCATTAAGTTACTGTGCAGGTCGTTAAGCAGATAAGGTTCCCAAAGTAAGGAACACAGGATTCCTCAGGGTAAGTGGATGGGTCCACTCAGGAGCTGAAAATCCTCCCTGCTGAAATCCAAACAAGATTTTCAGCTCCTGAGGGAGTGACCCTCATGTGCAGCCTGCACCAGGTGTTCCTCACTCTCCTGAACCACCCCGGGCTCAACTTTTCCCCCCATGTTTTATTTATTTTATTTATATAACATATAAAAATTCAATTTCCATTTAACAGTGTGTTGTCTGGGTACAACTGTTTTTAGGCAATCATAATCAAAATGTTTACAATAGTATTCATCACAATAACATTAATACTATAACAACAATATTAAACTTATCTACTTTAATAAATCTCCATTTTAACATTTATCCTTTTTATATCCCCACATTTCTAACTTCTGTTTCTGGGATCCTTAACTTATCGTGCTGCCCAGTGGTGAAATTCAATTTTTTTTACTACCGGTTCTGTGACATGGCTTGGTGGGCGTGGTGTGGCTTGGTGGGCGTGGCAGGGGAAGGGGAACAATACTGCAAAATCTTCATTACCACCTCACTCCAGGGGACAGATACTGCAAAATCCCCATTCCCTCCCCACTCTGGAGCAAGCCAGAGATGGTATTTGCTGGTTCTCTGAACTACTCAAAATTTCTGCTACCGGTTCTCCAGAACCCGTCAGAACCTGCTGAATAGCACCCCTGGTGCTGCCTCTCTGCTCTCTGCTCAAATTTCAGGTTCTTTTCATCTGTAAAGGCTGGTTGAAAGAGCTGCCTGCCAAAGGATGTCAGTTCCCCTCTGGTCAGTTCCCCTTCAGCAGGGTATAGGAATGGAGCTCAAATCAACAGGATCTGAACTCCATTTCTCCATCTCACTAAAGGAGTTTAGCTTCTCTTTACAGGCAACTCTTTAGATGGAGTCCTCTCAGCAGCTGGCAGCAGGTTGCCACTTTCCTGATAGCCTCCCTGTTGACTTTCTGGGGAAGTGGCAGAGAAGTTCACAAATAGCAATCACATGATGGTGGGGTGGTTGGTAGCTTCCAAGGTTGAGAAACACTGCCATAGGGGACAGCACGACATCTTATGACAACCAGAAGTGTTATACAGGCTGTAAAGCACCCTTTTCGAGGCCATTGCAATACACAGTCATCTCTAACTTTATGTTTATTTATTGCATTTATAGTAAATGTCTTCTGGAATAAAAGACAGTATACAAAATAACTGCCTCTCCATTTTTACACTCCCAGTAACCTTGAGACTTATGACAGACTGAGAAACAACAATTGCTTAAAAGTCATTTAGGGAGCTTCATGTTGAATAGTTAATGAAACTTCTAATTTCTCCAACGGAGCACAACTTCTCTTGTAAAATTGCCAGATTGCTTAAAATCTACTGCAAGTGACACAAAATAGGCCCATGATGGCGAACCTATGGCACGTGTGCCACAGGTGGCACGCGGAGCCATATCTGTGGGCACGCGAGCATTGCCCTAGCTCAGCTCCAGTGCGCATGTGCATGCCGGCCACCTGATTTTTGGACCTTCTGGGCCCACCAGAAGTTGGGAAACGGGCTGTTTCTGGCCTCTGGGGGTGGAGAAAGCCGTTTTCGCCCTCCCCAGGCTCCAGAAAAGCCTCTGGAGCCTGGGGAGGGCGAAAAACAGGCCTACCGGGCCCACCGTGCCATTGCTTGCCAAAAGCGTGGGAGCATGGGGAAGTTGCGCATGGGGGGCAGGGCGCATTGAATTATAGGTGTGCGTACATGCGCACACGAACCCCCGCGCTCCCCCCACTTTTGGCACGCAACGACAAAAAGGTTAGCCGTCACTGAAATAGGCTAATATATGATGCATTAATACAAATCTGTAATATGAATAAACGAATGAAGCATTGAATTTATTGTTTATTTATTTATTGGTTCGATTTATATGCCACCCTTCTCCGGAGACTCAGGGCGGCTTACAATGCGTTAAGCAATAGCCTTTATATTTTTGTATATACCTGCTTAGTAGGGCTTTCGGTCCCCCCCTAAGCAGTATTCTTTTTTATACAAAGTCAGCTTATTGCCCCCACAATCCGGGTCCTCATTTTACCTACCTCGAAAGGATGGAAGGCTGAGTCAACCTTGAGCCTGGTGAGATTTGAACTTGCAGTAATTGCAGGCAGCTGGTGTTACTTAACAGCACTTTAGTCTGCTGCGCCACCAAGGCCCTTGTTTGTGAATGGCTTGTTTGTGGTAGGGAGGCAGATCCTTATTGGCCGAAGGGAGCTTGCTGGGCTTGGCCACAGGGGAGGCAGTGGGAAGGAACCGGGAGTTGACAAAGGGCAGGAGAAGGTCCTTTCCTAACAATGATATGATCCTCACCTAATGCAGAGGTTCCCAGCCCCTGGGCCACAGACCAGTATCTGTTTGTGGCCTGTTAGGAACCGGGCTATGCAAGTGGCGGGCAAGCAAGCAAAGCTTCATCTAGGCATGTGCAGAATTAAATTGCACGTGAAACCCCTCTGCCCAATCCGTGCAAGAATTGTCTTCCATGAAACTGGTCCCTGGTGCCAGAAAGATTGGGGACCACTGACCTAACAAACATAAACCAGATCTACTGGAACTGCTGTCACTAAGCAATGTGGCCACATGCTATTTCATTTAACATCCGCATTTTGCACCAACTGAAGTTTCTGAATGTTTTTCAAGGAAAGCCCAATGTGTAGCCCAACTGCAAATTGCAGTTATCCAGATGAAAGATCAGGAGGGCGTGAGTAGAACTTATAGTGTATAGAATTTATGAGTAGAGCTTATAAGCAGAACTTTCTAGTCCAGGAATGTGTGCAGCTGGTGCACAACCAAAAGTGTGCAAAAGCCCTTGTAGCCATGACTGCCACATCCAGCAGGAGCCATTGAATCCAGCAGGATCCCCAGATTGTGCACTGGTTTCATCTAACAGTAACAGAGTTGGAAGGGGCCTTGGAGATTATCTAGTCCAACCCCCTGCTCACGCAGGAGACCTGTACTAGGGATTCGAACCACCGAACTGCTGACCTTTCTGATCGACAAGCTCAGTGTCTTAGCCACTGAGCCACCTAGTCAGGCTGCGTCTAGGACCCTAATCTAGGACAGTGGCATTCCATCCAGGAAGCACCTGGTCACCAGAAGGCCCAAATACTCAGAGCCACTCATTGAACAATGACTATGCAAGACAAAACACAGAAAAGAGGGAAGTATTAAAATGCATAAGTTTGAGATGAATTGAAGTAAAGTTTTCATAACTTCCAAGCAGTATGGATAACAATCAGGGATTGTGGGAGCTGAAGGCTGCTTAGCTCTGTTTTAAATGCTTCTGTGCATGCCAAATCTTTGATTACCACAATATCAGAATTGCACGCAGTTTACAGAATTAACGAAATCCCCAACAAGCTATAACAGGATCACATTTCCTATTGTGAATTCAATAAATAAAACTCTGGCTACTGGATAGCTTATTCAAGAATGTGTGCATGATCATTATAGTCTTCAAAAGACTGTTTACCAGAATTTACGCTGCCCACTGCCAGAATTCTCAAGGGCAGCCTCTAAACTGACATATTTACAGCTCTACCAGTAATTCTACAAGGCCTGCAATAGTTAGGAGCATGATCAACATAACCAGACAATGACAACAGCTGTTTTTTAAAAGGTAAGTAGGAAATGGTATTATAGGACATATAATTAAGACATATTCTCTTTTGGGGCAGGGAGAGATGGGGGGTGGGCAGAAAGGGTGCCTGGCTTTCCCATACAGAATGATGACTTCTGCACTTGATCCAAACAAGACGGAGCACTTTTAAATTCAATGCCTGCCCTTCTCACTGAACAAAAGCTAATTCAGCAGTGCTTAATTTTAGCTCCATCGTGACCCTTGTGTCTTTGTCTTTGTGTGAGATGATCAGTCAAGTCCTATGGAAACAATGGGACCTATTGCTGGGACTACTTTTTTCGTAACTGTAGCATCAGCCTTTCCATAAAAGGCAACTGACAAGCCCTTTCTCATCTTGCATGACTCAGCATGATTTGGTGATTTCAAGCTTACTCACTGCTGTGATACTGATCTACTGTAATGAAATCACACAGCCAAAGTGATTCTTTCTCAAGAGAAATGCTACCCCTGCTTACAGCATATTTTTGAAAATTACATCACTTTTTCTATTAGCTGTGGTTAAACCTGGGCCAACTTTTCACACTTAGGCATCAAAGAAAGCAAGCTACTTGCTCCCTCTTAGAGGGCTAATATATTTTCTCTCCTCAGCTTTAAAAAACCTTGAAGCTTTTACTAAAACAAATAGGCATCCTGCAGCTCTTGTGTAGCATTTGTAAAAGTTGCCTCTGGAAAGGTGTATTATGATAGAAGGAGGAACATGCCAGTTTTTATTGGCAGTAATATTAATTCAAATATATTTTAAAGTAAATATTTTCGGTTTTTGCCCTGATTCTAACCCATTTTTTTCCTTTTGGCCACAGAGTGCTACTTGGGCTGTTTTCCAAATAGCTGCATGAGAAAGATATATTAACAAGGCAATTTTTCATAACCTTTACCAGATGGGGAAATTGCCAGTATGTTTTGGTATAGAATTTTATTCCATTATTTCAACAAGAGGGAAAAAAAGTAAAAAAATAAATAAATCATTCATGTAAAAAAGATTCCTCAATCTGAAAATTGTACATCCTGATTTTAAAAGCAAAAGTTCCAGTTTGAAGTTAAGAAGGGTTGAGAATGTTAACAACAATATATGGATCTAGTGTCTGATTGTTCTTGGTTATTTCAAGTCAAGGACTCCCAGTCCCACTCAATTAGGTCAGAAAGATCATCTTGTTCCAAAAAAATCCACAATACTTTCAAAGCTTTCCAGAATTAACTCTTGTAAACTTGTGACAAGCAAACAGGCACCAGACATTCTAAAAAGGAATTGGGGGAATTATTTTATCCCACAGAAACCTCTGAAGTCAAGAATAAATTTGGGAAATCCTACTGAACCCTTCTAGTTTATAATTCACAAGATGGCCTTCCTCCCCAACTATGAATTAAATCAAAACAAACGGAAGAGAAGTGGAAATGACCGGTTACCCAAATGTGAAGAAAAACAGAGTTGTTGAATTCATGCCGTTCATAAACCAAAGCAATTGCAGACTTTAAAAAAGACTATTACATTCCAAAACAGAAATATGTACCTGCCAAAATGTTAAGTTCTATTCGAGATGTATGAATCTTATATTTTCTTATCCCTTTTTTATCTTAACAGGAAAAGGAATGCCCATGTCTAGTTATAGTCATATCATCTCTTATTTTTGTGAATGCCACCTTACAATTTAAGTTCATAAAAAAGTTGCTTTTGGAAAGGATTACTAAAGCAAGGACATAAAGCAGTGATTTCGAACTTGAGCCTGTTTGCATTATTTAATTTAATTTAATTTATCGCATTTCTATGCTGCCCAACTCCCAAGGGACTCTGGGTGGCTTACAGCAAAAATAATATGAACAATGAACATAGAAAAATTATTAAAAACATTATAAAAACATTTTAAAAACATTAAAAGCCCATGCACACCATTCATGGCCGGATCTTGCAAGATTGCAACAGCGAGATCAATGGCCCCAGGCTTGCTGGAAAAGCTATATTATATATAATATAGATATGCATTTTGCAAACTGTACTAATTCAATTTGTTAATTGCTTGAAAAAGTAATACGGTGGATTCCGTCCTGCTGAAGGCTTTCAAATGATATCAAGGAAAGTTCAGAGGATTCCTATACTGAGTGGGAAGTTGGGATACATAATTCCTACAGTATCTTCTAACACACACATTCTGTGATGCAGTGTTGTTTATTTATTTATTTACTTATTCACTTACTTTATTTGAGTTTGGTGTTGCCTGATTCAAAACTGTCTCTGGGCAGCTCACAGTATATAAAGATACAAATACAATAATATAAATAAAAGTACAGCAATGGAAATAAACAAAATGGCAAATCTGGGCAACTAACATCAAAAGACTTGCAGTTTAAGACAAAGGTATCTAACAAGGGGTTTCATCCACCTTAGTCCAAGGCCCGGGAGAACAGCCAGGCATTTAAGGCCTTCCAGAACATCATCCAAGGGGGAGCCATCCAGACTCCCTGAAAGATCTATGTAATTTGCTGGTACTTGCAACCAACTTGACTATTCTTGTGTAATGTCAGAAACAGTCCTTCTCTTATGCAATCAATTCACAATTCTAATTTCAATTTAACCTGAAATGTTGGAAACGCTGTTACGAACATGGTTTTAAATTTGAATATAGCATTTTAAAACACTATAAGAATAGACAGAAATATTGTCTTAAATGTTAAGGTCCCTTCAGCTAAACATGATGTTTACTGTTAATTTTTTAAAGCTCCTTCTGACTTCATTAAAGTTTCTGCACTACTTGACCTGACCATTAAGTCCTCTCTTTCCACAGTCTTGGTTCCAAATGAACCTTTGAGCCAGAGTTAATAGTCCAATAGCAGTGCCCAGTTCACATTCTTTTGCAAATGGAATTTAGTAAATAGTTTTCACCAAGAGTGGAATGTAAGAGAGTTTGAAGAAAACCTTAATTTATGGTTGAGTATCTTTATTAGTAGATTAATATATAACTTCTTTCTCTTAAGCACCAAATGTCAGAGATATAGTGGCTTAATTCAGGTAGCAATTGGTTCATCTGCCAAGTCACCTATGTATTTTAAAGTGGATGCTGCTTTTATAAAAACAACCACCACCACCATGTATCTTATAATTTTTATATGTAAAAACACAACAGGAAATCTATTTTTATGAAAGTTATGTTTATTGTAAAATTACCAATAAACATAATAATAAAGAATTAACTATACTTCAGCAACAAGAATATTTAAGAAAAGCACTGACCATAATCAAAATTATGAGATTCTTGGTGCTTTCTGAGCTTGGCTGTTTTCTTGCAGACATTTCATTACCAAACTAGGTAACATCATCAGTGCTAAAAGGGAGTGAGGTTTGCTCTCATTTATACACTAGTGTCTTGCCCTATCAGTGTTGGTGGGAGTGGTTTTCCTTAATTAGGCTGTTTATTGTTAGCTTGTTGGTAGTTCTTTGATTTGGGTATTGTTGACTTCTTGATTATTGGCCTAGTGTTAATCTTGATGTTAATCTCTGCTCATCTGGGTGTTGATTGCTGGCGAGGAGGTGTTTTGCTCTTTTTGTTTCCTTTTTGGCTTTTTGATTCTCTCTTTTGAATGGTATGTAGATGCTGTTTATCTCTCTATATGTCTTTTGATCACCTATTTGTCTGAATGCTAGACTTCCAGGAATTCTCTAGTGTTTTTGGACTTGGCTTGGTCTAGGATGCTCACAGCTGAAACTATGGTTAAGCCTGTTCATGTGTTGTGAAATTAAGGAATTTTCATCATGTCTTCTGACTGCTATGGATCTGTTCTGCTAGTCTTCTGCCTGTTTGTCCTACACAGTAGCTGTTACAGTCCCTATTCTGTATGTTGTAGATGACTCCTGTTTTTTCTTCTGGGACTGATGAGTCTTCTAGTTTACCTAAAATGTTTTGAAGGCTTTCGTTGGTTTGTGTGTTATAGGGATGGCATGTGGTTGTAATAATCAGTTGGTAGTTTCTGAGATTTTTTGATGTATGGCAGTGCTATCATTTTTAACACTTGGGTTGGTTGTGTTACATTGGGTTGAGTGCTCAGGCACTTTTTGATAAAATTGCATGGATTATCAATTGTGTTAGATGTTATATAGATGATGTGTTTCATTTTTCTAATATTCTAATATTCACTGTGCTGCACTGTGTTTGTGCTGGTCTAAAAAATGTTCTTACACATTTTTGTTGTAGGAGGGAAGCATTTTTGTTATTTGGTAGGGAAGCACTTGGTTGGTGTGGGTGCTTTTATGATAGACTTGAGTTTTTAATTTGCCAACAATATCTGAGGATATCCAGGAAGGGTAACATGTTATTGTTTTCTTCTTCCCTTGTGATTTTATTCCTTTGAAGATGTTGTTGATAGTTTTGTGTATGTTCTCTAGTTGTTCCTTTTTTTATTATGACAAAGGTGTCCTTCAAGTACCAGATGCGTGGGAGTACTATGGATTTTAGGTGTTGCATTATGGTCTGAATCCTGAAAGCAAGGATCCCATGAGTATTCCTTTGATTTGTTGATATATTTGTCTGTCAAACTGAAAATATGTGATCAGACAAAGCTTGATGAGATCCATGATTCTGGGCCTTTCAGTCTTAGTGTATTTGGTTAGGTCAATCGTACTATATAGTAGTGCTGTCACAGATTCCTTTGCTGATTCTGGTTCTACAGATGTAAAGACATCAAATGAGACCATGGTTTCATTTCCATCTATTGTCAGGACTTCGATTCTTTGTAGTGTGGAGTTGATGGAATATTTGTTTCCCTCTGTGATGTGTCCAAACTTTTTGTCAATTCTTCAGAAATATTGTAAGTTGGGGTCCCTGGTAGCGATATGATTGGACAGAGAGATATATCTGGTTTGTTTGTTTGGGGACATCCATAGAAGCATGGAGGACAGATCCGCAGCTCAAAGAGCACCAACGGCCCCATAGTTCAACCCTAAGGTACAAACATTTTCTCTTATTGTTAATCAATTTTTTTGTCCAGAAAAGCTACTCTTCTTAAATGGTCTACTAATAAGTCAAGGCATGAAAAAAAAATCTCAAAGACAGCTCTTCTGGTGAAAGGCATTGGTGAAAGGCATTCTACTCTTTAACTGGCAACACAATTAAAAAGATGCTGCCTTTGCTATTCCTGCTTAATATCGATCAATGAACATCAGGTAGTAAAAGCAATATATTGGGCAGGGGAGAGTACATACCACTGAGAGAAGATGAGTGGTGAGCTATCTTCTCTTTTATGACCTGAGGTGCGGGGGGTGGGTGGGGGAAGGTTAGTTGCATTTTTATTATATTTACTACTTTGATCCAGAAAGGTAGAACTGCATTTTTACAAACAGGAGAGTTATTTGGTTACTAAGTTCCAAGATTTTTTAGTGAAATTAAATTTAAGAGGCAACACTTTGTACGGAGATAGAAATAAATAGTAACTATTTCAATTATTTAAAAAAACAACAACACCTTGCTCAGCCGAATTAGCCCTAGGCAATTTTGGACCAAAATTTCAAGACACATTCAAGGTCAGCATCATATATAAACTTGTCTTCTGAAATTCAGCCTAGTAAAGCACAAATGGACAAGACACAGCTGGCAGCCCAACAGGAGCTAATGGAATACAGCATGTCAACATTCAGAAAAAAAAAAATCAATGACAAATCAAACAGCATGTCCGGATTGCAAAACTGCATTTTAAGAATAATTGCAAACCATCCACTACAGCTGATCCACTACCTATAGCTAGGGAATCAGAAGCCTTCTGCTGATTTACAGATTCAGTTTGCACAATACATCTATCTATGATGTGGTCTGATTTAGTTGAATTCTGAATCCGGGCTATGGGTCATGTTGTAGTTATAGTGGAAATGTATTAGTTATAATCTGGAGGTTGGCTTCAGCTAACTGATTGTACCATTCAAACCAGACTAATAGCTAGCTTATGGTTAAACAGCCATTAATGTAGTCCTCCAAAAAAACGACAGAATGTAAGAACAGCTGTAGCAAAGCCATAGCTGCAGCCTTGTTGCTCTCACTTTTAACCCTAGCCCTAACCCTAACCCCTAACACTAATCCTAATTCTCATCCTAAACATAACCCTAACCCAAGGTTGCACAAATGATGATTTGGTAATACAAACTAGATGAGAGTTTCATTCTTTCTTAATCATGCAATGATACCTGTGGGTCCTATACTGCCCCCCTGAAAAGTTTGCTTTTCCTTTCTCTTTGTAACCATATGGCTTTCCTGAAACAGTTCAAGAAGCTTGAGAGATTCTCAGGAATCCTGCACAGGTAGTAGCAAAAAAGGATAAGCAAGGCATGAAAACATTACTTCTATTCTCCATTTCAGTTTTCAGGCCCTTAGGAGTCTTTCCTTGTGAAAAAAGCAAGCCTAGTTCCAACTTGTAAATTGTTTATAGGGCTCCAATATTCTCCAAATGTCTTCTAGCAAAGCTGAATGCTGAGTTTAATCAAAATATGAAGCTGTAACTTCTAATATTTCTGTTTTCTTGCTCATAAGCAATTGCTGGTTCAAATTGCTCAATCACTATCAATTGGCTCTCCCTGAAAAAGCCAAATTTTGTAACAAGAATTAATGTATGGATTGAGACTTATACAATCATGATATTGTACCATCATAATACCACCCTTGTTAATTATTGGTTATTCTAGCCGTTTTCTTGCAAAAACAGCAAAAGAGACATGCATTAATGGCTGGTCAGTAAGCAGCAGGATTTTGTTGTTTAAATTCTCAACTAAACGACTGACCTTTCAAAACTTTGTTTTTAACCTCTACTTGAAAACAACTTTTAAAACTTCACCAATAAGCTTATTGTTTTAGGTATATTCTTCAAGTTTAATTGCTAACCAGTCTCATTCATGATCAAATAGTGTTTATACTTTCCAAGTTGCTGTTTATTGTTCTCAGAAGTTGTTGATTTTCTCCCTGAGCTCGTGATCTCTGACTAACTGGAGCTGGAGCCAAAATAACATGTAATTGGGCCCTGCAATGAACTAATTTTCTGAATCCATCTTCATTGGTGGATTCAGTATTTCCTGCAGCATTTTCACAGCCTGGTGAAATCTTTAAGCAATTTCCCCTGAAGCTTTGAGTCTGAAAATCCTACAGACTAGACTAGACTAGGGAATGTAGCCAGCTCTTGTCTTTAACAAATTTATCAATGTTATTTAGAATGTTAATTGCCACAAACAGAAAACAAATGAGACCCACTACAGATAGTCCTTGACTTACAACCATGATTGAACTCAAAATTTCCATTGTTAAACAAGAAAGTTAAGTGACTTTTGCCTCATTTTACAACCTTTCTTGACCTAGTTGTTAAGTGAATTATTGAAGTTGTTCAGTTAGTAACATGGTTGTTAAGTAAATGTGGCATCTCATTGATTCTGCTTGTCAGAAGATCGCAAAAGGAAATCATATGATCCTAGGATACTGCAACCTTCATAAATATATGCCAGTTGCCCAGCATCCAAATTTTGATCACCTGACCATGGGGATGCTGCAATGGTCATTAACTGTGAAAAATTGTTATAAATCACTTTTTTTTCAGTGCCTATGACTTCAAACTGTCACTAAATGAACTATTGTAATTTGAGGACTACTTGTATCAGATGTAGTAAATAGCTCAACGACACTGAAGAAAGCTACTATCACCAAAAAAAAATTGCTTCTAAGTTCCAGTGGGACATTTTTCAAATCATTGCCACAGCAAACATATTTTGATGGCATGAAATTCCAGCCCAACTCTATTATTTTGACATAACTGATCCACCATTTGTCCACTTTCCATGTTGAACTCTAATTAGATTTATTTATTGAATGTCTATACTATCTCAACCATCCAATCAACTCCAGGCAACAGTCTGTTGAAAAAGGCTGTTTTAAATGTTTTCTTAAAGGAGAACAAGGTCAGAGCTGTCCAAAGCTCAAGGGGGATATTATCCCACAGGGCAAGAACAACATAATTTTAACAGTGGAATATGGAACATGCCTATTCTACTAGATCTAATAAATAAGAAGACGTAAGTGGAGAGAGGTGGCCCTGCAGATAACCAGTCCTTGAACTATGAAGGCTTTACAGATAATAACCTGCACTTTGAATTCCACCCAGGAGCCAAGTGGGAGCTAGTACAGCTCTTAAAGCAGGAATTCCCCAAGTGAATTGAGATGCAATTGCACTACATATAGTCCTTGATCTACAACTATAATGGAATCCAGTTGTAAGTCAAGGACTACCAGTAATGTATTCTGAATCAGCTGTAGCGTCCTGGCCTATTGTGCAAAGGCAAACTGATGTGGACCCGCATTGCATGAGTGATTGTAAGTAGGGCCTTCAATCCTACACCACTTCCTCAAGAACCTCTGAAACTGCAGCTCCACCACTTTCTCTACGATCCTCCCCAAAAATGGAGGTTGGAGACCTGTTGGAAATTATCCAACGCTGCTTTCAGCAGTGGCTTCTTGAGGAAGAGGCCTCATCACTTAGATGAATTCATCATCCCTTCCCAAGCACCTTCAACCAATCAGGAAGGGGATGGATCTAATATACATCCTGTGTACTTCCAAGACTCACAAACTGAGATTCCCCCAGTAGCAGAAAAGCCCCTGGTTTAGACAAGTCAAACCTGAGTCAAAGTTAGAATGACTCTGAGTCACTTTATTTATGCCTGGAATTTCCCTTCTTCCTTCCCATCCAAATGTAATGAACAGTGTACATCTGTGAAAAGATATGACTTTGTTCTATAATGTTTTTGAACAATGACTAGAAAAAAGTAAGATAATTATAAATATGTTTTTTTAATTATTATTTTCCAGAATTTTTCTTTTTGTTGCAATGGACTTGCCTAATGAATGAGCATTACCTAATGATATAATGTAGGAGAAGTCCAGTTCTGAGACTTTCTTTCAAAGTGAGCATGATGAAATAATCTGGTTGGAACAGTAAATTATTTGCTCTTATCAGTGATAACAATCTGTGTGAAATCCATCTACTTTTTAAATCGATGGCATAAAGGAAGCCACACAATGATTAAACATAGGAAAGACTTGGTGTACCTTCCTTCTACCTTGGATTCCTTCTTCATACTTCAGTCCAAATTGAAATATTTTATAGTATCCAGTTTTGCAACTAAGGAAAGATATTGACACCATTACAAAATGCTACCCCTCACCTAACAATTAGCCTTTAAAATATCACATTTATGTCTAAGGGCATGGAATTAATATAGATGGGGGGAAAAGCGCTCTCTCTCTCTCCCCCCCCCTCTCTCTCTGTCGTAACATTTGAGTGTCTAAATAAATGACCACTGAGGATCCATTTTGCCCCTCCCATTTTAGACTGTGTTACATCCTTTGTCAGTTTGAAACCTGTAATGCACTTCCTTTATGCT
This sequence comes from Arizona elegans, assembly GCA_022577455.1. Classification (NCBI taxonomy): domain Eukaryota; kingdom Metazoa; phylum Chordata; class Lepidosauria; order Squamata; family Colubridae; genus Arizona; species Arizona elegans. The sequence goes on along the minus strand of JAKOOJ010000002.1, from coordinate 136,510,878 downwards.
TATGTAGCCCTTAGATTGAAACAAGTTCTTTTCGTCCTCCGCCCCATAATAAATAATAGAAAAGCAGAATTTCTCTTTTCCTCTGCATCTCCTGGAGGTATAATTATGGATTCTTACAGAAGCAGTAGCTATGAGGCTTATTATGGCAAGACTGTCAAGAATATGCTACTACACTATCGCTATTATTGGAGCCTTTAGTTCAGAGTGAATAATTAATGGCTCAGAGCAGAGATATGGTACAATCCTGTAAATAAATGAACATATTGCAATAAGTGCAACGAACCATTGAAAGCAGGCTAACCAAGTGTTGCTGCACCTCAAGTAGAAAATGTTCCAGGAAGCAAATCTGTATCAATTCTACTAGATGAATCATTGCTATCTCCTATTACTATATTTTACTCCTACCATCTTTTTAAAAATGCATTTATGAAATGTGGCTATGCTGTTCAAGATGTGACAAAAACAAAAATTCAAGAGTCCCCTGGAATTGGGCAGCCAATAAAAGTAAAATAATTGTATTTATTTGTTAAATGAAGTACAGTGACTGGGGTGGTTTACAGAATGATAGAATGGTAAAAAAAGATAATACAAAATGATTAAAATTAACATGATTAAATAAGAAACTAAAAACCAAGACAAAGTGTCCTGGGGTTGGGGATCTTTTCCACCCTCTCAGCTATATCACCCCCAATACAGCAGGCCCCTATAGCAGGTCAGGTCAGTGACAGTGCCATGTTTTCAGGCCTTTCCATAAGGCCAAGACTTTAACTATCAGTTTAAGATTAAATAAATAGAAATAAATAAATAAATAAATAAATAAATAAATAAATAAATAAGCAAACCACACCAGCTTTAGTGGACAGACTCATTTCCTTCACGCTATCCTGTGTTTTTCAGTCTCATTTATTCTTTCATCAGCAGCCTGCAGCTTTCCGCAGATGCCTCTGCAATGCCATAACTGAATTCCAGGGATGGATAAACAGTGATAGTAGCAGAATGCTATGGAATCAAGTTCAGTCTGCTCTACAGTTATCCCAACTATGTAAATGTGGCACTTTGGGTCCTTAAGGTACTCTAGATAGTTAGCAATACTGTAGATATGAAAATGCTAAATGTAATTATTTTCCAAAAAAAGATTAGGTAAGGAGAAAATGCTGACTGACAAATCCGATGTATTTTCTTCACCTTTCCTGATCCCTTTCTCTCCTATCCTTTCCTTATAAGAAACCATCTTTTTCTTTTTAATTATTTCTGAAGACCATTGTCCTTTTTTAAGAGTTCCCAAGCCAACTTTAAATGGATACTGTTATAATGATCTGAATACTGTTTGCACAACTGCTTGTATGTAGTTATTTATTTATGTTTACAGGGCTTATAAGTCACTCCAATCAACCAATTCTTGAATGGCAAACAATTCTCCAAGCCCTTAATTTTGGATTAAAAGAGACAGATAAGTAATCACATTTAAAAATTAAACATATATATTATAAGCAAACATATAAAAATCATCAACTAGCCATTTGAAATGTAATAAAGTTAATTAATTGTCCAAACAAAAATCCCTAGATTCTGGATCGAAATCACTAGATACAGTATGCGATTCATAGTGTGAAGTCACCTTTCTTGCTAAGTTTGTTTCATCAGTTTATGAAATAAACCACAGTAGGCCAGGTGAGATACAGCGTTATTTACAAACCAGACGGGTTAACATAAAATCGAACAATTTTCCATATGATTAATATACTGGATTAACCAAACCAATCTGAAGTCAGTGCAAGAACAATTTTCTGGGGTTTTAGAAACAAATTATGTATCATCTTCCTTTAATAAGAATACTGAATTATTTGTATCAGATAGTTTAAATACTAATAAGAAATACAATTCCTATACGATCAGAAACATTACAATCCAATACGACACTGTATTGGCTTTCTGGTTATTAGCCAACACTTAAATATTCCCTAGGATTACACAAGTACAGTAGTCCTTGGTTTACGATCACAATTGAGCCCAACATTTCTGTTGCCAAGCGAGACAGTTGTTAAATGAATTCCTGCAGTTGTTAAATTAGTAACATGGTTGTAAAGTGAATCTGACTTCCCCATTGACTTTGCTTATCAAAAGGTCGCAAAAGGTAATCACATGACCCAGGACATTGCAGCCATCATAAATATGGACCAGTTGCCAAGCATCTGAATTTTGATCACATGACCATAGGGATGCCGCAGCGGTGTTAAGTGTGAAAAATGATCTCAAGTCCCTTTCTTCAGTGCTATCATAACTTCAAATGGTCACTAAATGAACTGCTGTAATTCAGGGACTACCTGTATGAACACTTCAATCTAGCCCCTTTAAAAAAATGTTACCATCATTAAAGAGAGGAGCAGGTATATAAATACTATAGTGGCTATGATTTTTTCAGTATTGGAATGTAAGCTACATTGTAGTATATTATTTATTTAAGCAGTTATGCTGTTTAAGCTGTCTGATTCTCTAATTCCAAAACGATGAACATAACTTCTCCTGTTAAGACCATTTGTAAAACTTCCTTGACTTATAGTTAACAACAGAACCCAAGCAGAGGCGTTTTTGTTTTTATATGTCTTTTTAAAATGCGCAGCTCTGTGAAACCACAAAAATTTATCCATTCCTACAACAAACATTGCAAAGATATAATTTCTGTCTTCTGAGCTTTGAGATGAAGATAGCAACACATTTCTGGCAGAATGTGCAATTGTATTTTATACTAGTTCTCAAAAGCTCTGAACAGACAGGATTTACAGAGGCGCAAGAAAAAAGTAGTTAAAAAGGCAGAAAAAGTAGCCATTGGCTAACATACATGTTAAAAAGATAAGACCTTAGAAAGTTTGTTTGTTTATATATTATTTTATCTATCTATCTATCTATCTATCTATCTATCTATCTATCCATCCATCCATCCATCCATCCATCCATCCACCCACCCACCCACCTACCTACCTACCTACCTACCTACCTACCTACCTAATTTTTATTCCGCCCTTCTCCCGAAGGACTCAGGGCAGTGCACAGCCAAAGATACAACAAACACATATATAAAATTTAAAAGCAATTTAAAAACATATTAAATAATTTGGCCCCAACATCATTAAAAAACAAAAGCAACCCATTAAAATTAATATTTAGGCCAGCCCAGCTTGTTGGAACAATAACGTTTTGAGGGCACTGCGAAAAGTGCGTAGGTCAGGGATCATCCGTATCTCTGGGGGCAATTCATTCCAGAGGGCAGGTGCCCCCACAGAGAAGGCTCTTCCCCTGGGGTCGCCAGTCAACATTGTTTGACTGACGGTACCCTGAGGAGTCCCTCTCTGTGGGAGCGTACTGGCCGTTGGGAGGCTGTCAGTAGCAGAAGGCGATCTCATAAGTACCCAGGTCCTAAGCCATGGAGCGCTCTAAAGATGGTAACCAGCACCTTGAATCGCACCCGGAAGACCACCGGGAGCCAAGGCAGCTCACGCAGGAGAGGTGCTACATGAGAGCGCCGTGTCACTCCCATAATCACCCACGTGGCCACATTCTGGACCAGTTGGAACCTCCAGGTGCTCTTCAAGGGGAGCCCCATGTAGAGAGCATTACAGTAGACCAGACGGGAAGTGATGAGGGCATGAGTGACCGTGCGCAAGGAGTCCCGATCCAGAAAGGGACACAACTGGTGAATCAGGCAGACCTGATAAAAAGCCCCCCTGGCCACAGCCATCACATGATCTTCTAGAGACAGCCACGCATCCAGGAGGACACCCAAATTGCGAGCCCGCTCTGAGGGGGCCAAGATCTCACCCCCAATAGTCAGTGATGGAACCAGCTGGCTATAACGGGACGCTGGAAACCACAGCCACTCGGTCTTGGAGAGGTTGAGTCTGAGCCTGTCTCTCCCCATCCAGATCTGCACGGCCTCCAGGCACCGGGACATCACGTCAAGGGCATCATTGGGCTGGTCCGGGGTAGAGATGTACAGCTGAGTATCATCAGCGTACAGATGGAACTTCACCCCAAAACCACGGATGATCTCACCCAGCGGCTTCACATAAATGTTGAGGACCGACCCTTGCGGCATCCCACAAACAAGGCGCCTCGAGGTCGACCTCTGCCCCCCTGCCAACACAGACTGTGTGCGGTCAGAGAGGAAGGAGGAGAACCACCGCAACACGGTACCCGCCACTCCTAACCCCCCCAACTGGCACAGCATGATACCATGGTCAACGGTATCAAAAGCCGCTGAGAGGTCTAATAGGACCAAAATAGAGGAACAACCCCTGTCCCAAGCCCTCCAGAGATCATCAACCAATGCGACCAATGCAGTTTCTTTACCCAGGCCTAAAGCCCAACTGGTATGGATCTAGATAGACAGCTTCATCCAGGTACTGGGGAAGTTGTCGCGCCACCACACTCTCAACAACCTTCGCCACAAAGTGAAGGTTGGAGACTGGACGATAGTTCGCTAATACTGCCGGGTCCAGGGAAGGCTTCTTGAGGAGGGGCCTCACCACTGCCTCTTTCAAGGCGGAGGGGAAGAAACCATCACTCAAAGAGGCGTTAATAATCTCCTGGAACCACCCTCGTGTGACCGCCTGGAGGCCAGCACCAACCAGGAGGGACATGGGTCCAATAAACATGTGGCAGCGCTAAGCCTACCCAGAATCCTGTCCAGATCCTCGGGAGTTACAGGGTCAAACTCCTTCCAGATAACACTCTCAAGACCCTCCTCCATCACCTCATCTGAACCTACCCAGTCAGAGTCCAAGCCTTCCTGAATCTGAGTGATTTTGTGATGCAGATATTGCCCAAAATTCTCAGTCCTGCCCTGCAAGGGGTCTTCCCGTGCTCCCAAATGAAGTAGGGAGCGGGTCACCCTAAACAGGGTGGCTGGGCGATTATCTGCAGACGCAATAAGAGCGGAAAAATAATTAGATTTTGCCGCTCTTATTGCCATTAGGTAGATCTCAATATGAGACCTTTCTAAGTTATTAGAAAGTTAGCTGGATTTGAAGAAATTATGACACAGAACATGCTATCTGTGTTTAAAGAACAATCCTTGACTTGAAAGGCACCCAAAGGTGTCACAATAATATTGTCGGATTTTCTGGTGAGACGAGTGGACTTGAAATTCTATTCAAGAATTTGAACAGGAAATAATACAAATAATTCTGTATTGATCCCACAGAGTACTCACTCACAAACTGACAATAGATCAGAAGGTAAATATAGGCTAGTCTGTGTTGGCAGGGGGGCAGCGGTCGACCTCGAGGCGCCTTGTTTGTGGGGTACCGCAAGGGTCGGTCCTCAACATTTATGTGAAGCCGCTGGGTGAGATCATCCGTGGTTTTGGGATGAAGTTCCATCTGTACGCTGATGATACTCAGCTGTACATCTCTATCCCGGACCACCCAATGATGCCCTTGACGTGATGTCCCGGTGCCTGGAGGCTGTGCAGATCTGGATGGGGAGAGACAGGCTCAGACTCAACCTCTCCAAGACCGAGTGGCTGTGGTTTCCAGCGTCCCGTTATAGCCAGCTATACTGACTATTGGGGGTGAGATCTTGGCCCCCTCAGAGAGGGCTCGCAATTTGGGTGTCCTCCTGGATGCGTGTATTAAACTCTGGCTCGCTTAAATAATGATTTGTGGAATAAGAGAGACTAACTCGGTTAAAATATAAACATACCATAGTTGCTTGATTCACAGGTCATGCTAAGTCAAAAGCAAAGAAACTGTGTGATGGTTTAGTGTCAAATATGAATCTGACCACCTTCTTGTTTTTGCTATTTGCCCAGGGACCAAGAGCAGCTGGAAAGCTGCGAGCCTCACTTCCCAGGATAAGTATCAAGCAAGAGGAACAATAACCTGCTCCCTTTTGTCATCTGAATAAGGAACTGGCTTCCCCTTTCCCTGACAGAAAGCAGATTCTGCTTCAGTTACCAGTAACTATGGCAGCGAAGAAAATATTGGAAGTAAACCCAGGCTTTGCCAGAAGAACAAGAAGGTAAGCCTAGACTTCATGTGGGATGTGGCTTTAATAATTACTACTACTACTACTATTACTACTACTATTATTATTATTAACACACCAGATATCACAGTTGTTGAAAACCAAAACGTACAATTTATTAACACTGCGGTACCAGGAGATGCCAGAGTCGAAGAAAAAGAACTGGAAAAAATAATCTGGAAATAACTGGAAATATCGCGACCTGGCCATCAAAACTACACGGCTATGGATGAAACATGTAACAGTGATGCCCGTTGTCACTGGGGCACTTGGTACCATGTCCAAGAATTTTATGAGATACAACAATAAATTGCAGCTTCCTGCAATAACACCAGCGGAAGTGCAAAAAACTGTGTTACTCGGAACATCGTACATCTTAAGAAGGTACTTGGTTGATACCTAGGACGCTGGCAGCAACCCATATCAACCATTAGCACCTGTCAATGGTATTTGTGATGCATTTTTGCATTTTCAGTTGATTGTGTTTCATGTTTTATGAATAAAGTAAATAATAATAATAATAATAATATGCAATACTTTACATTAAAATTGGCAGTGTTTTGGCAGACAGGAAAGGATTCCTTCCCTCTGTGTGTGTGTGTGTGTGTGTGTGTGTATCGACTGCAAGACAAGTGGAACAGCTTCCAAGAGGAAAAATGGGACCTTTTATGTTTCGAATTTCTGTTTCTGTTAATTGTGTAATTTATTAATTTTGCTGATGTAGTAGTTTAGGTGCAGGCCTAGAATCCAGGAAACTGTGGAGTTCTAGTCCCACCATGGGCATGAAAGCTGGCTGGGTGACTTTGGGCCAGTCATTTTCTCTCAGCCCAGCTCACCTCACAGGGTTCCTGTTGCGGGGAAAATAGGAGCAGGAAGGAGTATTATGCATCTTCATTGCCTTGCGTTACTTACAAAGTAATAAAGGCAGGATAAAAATCTAATAAATAAATAATAAATAGTAAAATATCCAATAGCAGTTTGATACTAAATTTCATGAGCTGGAATTCAGGAAGCTCTTGGGAAGGCAAATAAAAAAAGGGGCTACACAAGGTCCACAGTGTATGTTTTATCTTGGAAAACTAACCCCTTCCCCTGTTTTCCTTCCATTCTTTTTCGTTTCCATCGGTTTCAATTTCTAAACTAAATGCATCAAATTAATACAGGTAGTCCTTGACTTACAACCGTTCATTTAGTGACTGTTCAAAGTTACAATGGCACTGATAAAAGAGACTCACGACAGTTTTTCACACTTAAGACCTTTGCAGTATCCCCATGATCATGTGATCAAAATTCAGATGCTTGGCAGCTGACTCATACTTATGACTGTTGCTGTGTCCCATGTGATCCTCTTTTGTGATCTTTTGACAAGCAACATCAATGGGGAAGCCAGATTCACGTAATAGCCGTGCTACTAACTTATCAACTGCGGTGATTCACTTAACAACTGTGGCAAGAAAGGTCGGCAAAAGGGGCAAAACTCACTTAACAAATGTCTCACTTAACAAGATAAATTTTGGGCTCAGTCAGTGGTGGTCATAAATTGAGGACTACTTGTAACCATATGTTAAATGAAATGAAAACTGAATAGACAGCAAATCTCTTCAAAGACAGGGAAACTAAATGAATGGAAGATAGAAACACAGGTCTACCCTGTAAAAGCTCTTGTAATTAATGAGCTTATAAATGCCCCAGATCACTCACGGAGCTGGTCTTCAGATTCCTGTTGTGCTAAGTTATATATCTGACATTTCCAGATAAGTCATTTAAGGATACAGAAACACACCGCATTGTGTGCTGAGGACAGCTGGCAGTCTATGAGCAACCCTAATGCGTATTTTTAATATTTATGTTAATGTTTACCACTTACTGAAAACAATGCGGACCAGTTTCATCTAATGATTAGAGTGTTTAATTGCAACCAGGAATGCCTAGATTCCAGTTCTACCTTACTTCATACTTCAATGAATGATTCCGGCCTAGATATTATTTTTCAACGTAACCACCTTCACAGGGCTGTTGTGAACACAGAATGTAGACAAGCCTCATCTGCATCACCTTGGGTTTCCTAAATAGCCGTTTTCCCACAGAAATTATTTTTTCTCCAGTATCCTTTGGTGAAGACTTGAAACTAGAAAAGCACAGGTCATACAACGCAATTATCATCTTTCTCCCTTCAATTCAACACTCTCCCAATACAAATTCTGATTTCAAATGAATGATTAGCTTTTAACCTTAGTAAATAGAACACTTTATAGGTAGAAAAATTATGCAAGTCTCAAAATATTTAGGCCTGGTAGAAACCTGACCTCTAGTGGACAAAGGTAACAGTAATTCAGCTCAGTATATTTTAAACGTATTTCAGATTTAAAGACAATCTATTTTGCTAGTTATAAATAATGGATTGCTTATTTGACAGAGATAGATAGATAGATAGATAGATAGATAGATAGATATACATACTCTGGAAGAGTGACAACTTCTTAGTCTCAGTAGTACAACCACAAACATAAAGAGAAAGTAATCAGCAAACTTGGGCTCAAGATAATAAATTATCATTGATATTTTGATATTTTTGCCCAAAACTTTGTACTTTCAAATGCCCACTTGCCAACACAGACAACACACCGGGGGAGAGAGAAAGAGTGCTAAAATTCCAGTATAAGGTAATTTTTTTCCCCATTCCTCGAGAAAGCGCAGAATGGATATGACTAGAACAGGAAATACAGTAAACCAACTGTTGAGCAAAGACTAGTTTACCCGTAGGCTGTTTTTGATCTTCAACCTCTTTTTTTTTGTTGCCTCCAGAAACTGTACAACTGATTGATGATTTGAGTCCTCGACTTACAACCAAATTGAGTCCAAAATTACAGTTGCGAGTCGTTGCAGTTGTTAAAAGGGCACCACACGTCACCATGTGACCAGACCCAATTTTACATTTTTTGCAGTGTTTGCTAGCAGGCTCAATTTGCCCCAATGGACATTTATGCTGGAAAATGGAAGTAAATGCTAGAAGAAAGCAAAACACTTTGAAAATCAGGGTCACATAACTGCAGGACACTGCAAATGACGTAAAGAGACGCTAGTTGTCAAGAGCCCAAAATGCAATCAAGGGAACATGTGTGTGGTACTACAGATACCATAATTTCGAAATTGGGTCAGAAGTATCTTCTGAGGGAGGTGGGGTCCATGGTAACTTCAGTTATTAAGTAACGCGTTTTGATGCCTACCTATATCAGTCAAAAAGAAGGCTGCGAAAATATTTACAGACCCCTCGCACCCTGGACATAAACTGTTCCAACTCCTACCCTCAAAACGACAGAGCACTGCACACCAGAACAACTAGACACAAGAACAGTTTTTTCCCCAAACGCCATCACTCTGCTAAACAAATAATTCCCTCAGCACTGTCAAACTAGTTATTAAGTCTGCACTACTATTAATCTTCTCATCGTTCCTATCACCCATCTCCCACCACTTATGACTGTATGACTGTAACCTTGTTGCTGGTATCCTTACGATTTATATTCACTGTTTCCCAAAATGATTTGATTGTTTATTTGTTCCCTATGACTATCATTAAATGTTGTCCCTTATGATTCTTGACGAATGTATCTTTTCTTTTATGTACACTGAGAGTGTATGCACCAAGACAAATTCCTTGTGTATCCAATCACACTTGGCCAATAAATAATTCTATTCTATTATTCTATTCTATTCTATTCTATTCTATTCTATTCTATTCTATTCTATTCATAATTTTCTATATTTTACATTGTTAGTGCTATATTTCTAAAGCAATTTTAACTCTTCCAAATCCCTCAAAGCCCCACTTCCAGGAAATAAAAAGTCCTGCCCTGTCCCCTCTAGTCACATTGTCTCATTGCTGCTATATCCCTTGCAGTTCTTGATTCCCTAAAAATTGATTTAAAAAAGAAACATTCCCCTCTACTGCCTACTGTTATCAGCTTAATATCCCTGGCTAGTTAACCTTCTACCAAACCTTCCATTGGCTTTTACAACAGAGCAGTAAAAAACTGAAATCAGTGGTAACATCTAGGAAGGTTTCATCATTAATACTATGAAACACCTTAATTGTAATAACGTTAAATATATGAATGTAAATTTAGAACTACAGTAAAATGTATAAATAAGTGCTATTAATAACTTCTAGGTGATATATTAAACTATATATTATTAAATATATATTACACTTAATTTCTAAACAGCCAGCTTTTAATTATTTATGTAAACATTTTTCCAATCCAGAGAAGCAAGGCAGTTTGTAGTAACTTTTAAATCAATAAATCAAAAAATAAAGCTCAACAAAAAATCTCACAACTGATCTTCAAATATATTAATAATTTCTGAACTTGAAAATAAGGATGCCATTTTTGGAAAAAAAATACCTTCAAAGAACAGGAACACTCCGGCTTTTAAAGCACCAAATATCAGGTAATCTAGCTTCCAATTCTTTTTCCACCACAAATTGTGTACTTGGCTTTTGGCAAATCTGTAAAACAAAAGATGTATCAGGAATTAAATGTATAGATGATGAAAGAAAAAGAAAGTCTCTGTAGAGGGAACCATACCTCTTCTTGCAGCAATAAAAGTGCTATAAAGATTTTTCTTTTTAAATATTTCTGGTTATTAATAATGTGATAATTTAATGAAAATACTTGCTTTCTTTAAAGTGAGCCAACAATGGAATGAAGATTTTACAGTATCCTTCCCCTGGAGTGGGGTGGGAATGGAGATTTTACAGTATTCTTCCCCTGCCACGCCCACCAAGCCATGCCCAAGCCACACCCACCAAGCCACGCCCACAGAACCAGTAGTAAAAAAAATTGAATCCCACCACTGGACAGCATTGCCTAGTAACCCTGGCGGTTTTGCTCATACGTACCTTTTCATTGCAAGGAGGAATAGAAAGGTAAAGGCAGAAGCAATCCTTCTAATGCTCTGGTAGAAATTGCAGCAAGATCAGCTCCACTTTACCCAGGCATTTTCCATTCCTTAATTCCCCACAGAGAGGAAACATTAGGACAAAGTAAAGTAGGAGTAGGAGGGCTGATAGGATGGACAGGGCAGATGTCCATCCTATCAGCCCCATGAGCTGAAATGTCAGCCTGTAGGATGTGAGGTGGAGGTTGAAGGTTCAAATCTGTTATCATATCAGATTTTTGTGGATCATTTTCATAGAAATGAATGCTTTGAAAAATTGTTTTTAGAAACTCCTTTTTTTTTAGGTGCCACAAAATTATCTGTTTTTTTATTTAAACAGACAACAGTGTTAGCCTCCTGGCAAATTATTTAGATTTAATTTCATGTTCATGATAGAATTTTGTAGTAAAAGTCAAAGCAATCAACTCAATACTATTAAATATGTTTGAAACTGATATTTTATTGTAAGTAAACAGAAAGGAAGCCCAGGCTGAAATTGAATATTGACTGAACTGGCAGTAACCCCATATTTAACTCAATGAAATTTACATCTATTTACGTGTTTGTAAAAAGAGACAGTAGAAATTTTGAACAGAATACCGTATTTTTCGATCTATAAGATGCACTTTCCCCCGCAAAAAAAGTGGGTGGAAATGTCTGTGCATGTTATAGAGTGAATGTTGCCTAAGCCCTACCCACCCACCGGCTCCCACCCGTTGGCTTCCACGCACCCTGTTTTCTGCCTCTGCGCACCCTATTTTCAGCCTCTGTGTGTCCCATTTTCAGCCACCATATATCCCGTTTTCGGTGAGCGGCAGCGGTGGCAGTCCCCGCCACCTGGAACGGACTGAAAACAGGATACATGGAGGCAGAAAATGGGGTACACAGAGGCCAAAAACGGGACAGAGGCAGCGATAGGTGGAGGCGATCCCCACAGCCTGGAACAGCTGATCAGTGGTATTCCAGGAGGCTGATCCAACTGCCAATCAGCTGCTTGTGCTAAATCAGGCTGCAATAACATACTGAAGCTCACCAGGCTGTTTGCTGCAAGGACGCTAGGCAGATGAATACCGATGGATGCTGGGAGGCAGAGATAGATTTTTTTTTCTTGTTTTCCTCCCCAAAAGCTATCATATGTTCCGGAGTGTCTTATAGTGCAAAAAATACGGTAATTTCATACCAAAGGTTTGAATAGTGCTTTGTCTTTCAGGCTGTTTATTTTAATATAAGATTTGTTATTCTAAGAGAGAAAGTGGAAAAAAGCCAATGTAGGATTAACAGCCATGTTGAACATTCAGTGTACTGTCAAAAGTTGCATTTTTCTGTGTCAACAAATATGTGATTGATGCCATTGAGAATATTCTGATTTATAAACAACAGTGGCTGAGTTCACAAAAAAATCTGATGTAAAAATTGCCTTATGCACAGCAGGGTGTATGAGTTCAGCCAATGGTCCACTTGCTTATTGAACATTATATTCCCACCCCAGTCCAGGGGAAGAATACTGTCAAATCTCCATTCCCACCCCAATCCAGGGGAAGGTGCAAAATCCCCATTTCCTCCCGATCAGCCGGGACTCGGGAGGCAGAGAATAGATTGGGGAGGGGGGCAGTCAGAGGTGGTATTTACCGGTTCTCCGAACTACTCAAAATTTCCGCTACCGGTTCTCCAGAACTGGTCAGAACCTGTTGAATACCACCTCTGGTCTGCACTCCCTCACTGGTGGATATGTGGCATGGAACCTGGTTCATATGAGTTTGACTTGACACCGTTTTCCTGATAGAAAAAAAATATGCTGTTGAAGCACTATTTCTCCATACAGGAGACATATTCCAGAAGACTAACAGTAGGACACTTTAAAGAGGTGGGGATTAATGGATATCATTCTGCTTCAATAGTTAACCGAAGGGTCTAGAATAGATCAAGCTACTTGCCCAAATCCATTTCCTTATACTTAACACTTTACTTATACATAACACTTTTTTGTCCCAATTCACACAGTTCAGTGAGCCAGAAAATAGTATGAATAAGAAGGTCTCTCAATGGTTATTGTCATTTTACACAAAGTGGTGGAATAAGCTGGTTCAGTACAGCAAAAGAAAGTAGTAGTCAATGAAACAAAAAAGTAGTTAATACATGTAGGGGATGCGTATTTTCCTCCCCATATTTAATACATTACACAAGAGATGTTGATTTTGGTAGAACTGTACAGGAATGATGACATGTCAGCCTGATCCAAGGGAAGGTCAGATGAATATGGAAGCAGGGTTCATATGCATCTCCTGGGGAATGGAAAACTTGCCAATGGATGCTATGCCCGATCTATTTAGTGATCTGGGCTCTATAGAAAATACCTTTCAGGAGGAGGCACAGAGGAGCACATGAAGAGTCCATGCAATAAACAGTTCAATGGTGTCACTTTGGCATATGGGGCAGAATTTGATGAGCATAGTTGTGTTGGAGATATGTTGATTATTTAAACCAGGGGTGTCCAATCTTGGCAACTTTTAAGGTTTAGCTCAAGGGTGAAATGCTCCCAGTTTGGACCGGCTCAGGTGAGTAAGTAGCGATGGCGGCGGGCAGTTCAGAGAACCAGTAGCAAAAATCCCTGCCCCCACCCCCCATGCCCAGCTGAGCCACACGATCATCAGAGCCTTTTTTTCCTTTTAAATGGCTCTGACGAGCCAAGCTCTGATTATCCCAGCTAAGTTGCCTGCTAATCAGGCAACTCAGCTTGGATCGCCAGAGCCATGTAAAAGAAAAAAAGTTTCTTTTTTTCTCCACCCCCCCCCCCCCAGCCTCCAGCTTGCTTACCTTAGCTGCTGGTCGCAACGCTGTAATACCTGCAATCCATTGCGTCAGCAAGCAACTGAATCTTCCTGTCTGCAATCAAGCTCATTGATGAGCAGCTCTATCTGCAACTTTAAGACTTGTGGACTTCAACTCCCAGCAAAGCTGGCTGAGGAATTCTGAGAGTTGAAGTCCACAAGTCTTAAAGTTGCCAAGGTTGGAGACCCCTGTTCTATTGGGTAAGTTTTTTCCCCCTTTGGGAGCTTTAAAAAAAATAGTTAATTGGGTTTTTTTTAGTTGTTCTTTTTTTAGACCTAGCCATTTAAAGTTTAGGAAGTTTTAAATTTAGCTGCTTTTATATAAAAATAAAAATAAATTAAAATAAAATAATATTTGTGCAGCTTTCTGAGATTTAGTGTGTTTCTGTAGTGTTTCACTCTAACTACACACACACTCTAACACACACACATACACAAAGCTGTATGTGGAATTTTGTGTGTATAAAGTGTGAAAGTTGGTTTTGGGGGCTTTTTGTGGCTGTGTGAGGTTCCTGCTTGTTGCAGGGGCCATTTTGGGTCTAGCACAGCTGCTTTTACATTGTGGGTGAGCCAGTTGTGTTGTGTTGTGTTTTGTAGGTTAAAAAAGGGCAAAGAAGTGACATTGACTTGGCCACGACCACCCAGTCACCTTATCACCAAGCCCTGCCCACTAATTAAGCCACACCCACAGAACCGGTACCAAAAAAAATTAAATTTCACCCCTGGTTTAGCGCTTTAACACTTATATCCACAAGTCTTAAAATTGCCGTGGTTGGACGCCCTGATTTAAACACAGCAAAAACTAAGTTGTATTAAACATATCTGCACCTTTTCACACACAAGAGAGAATTTCCTCCTGACAGCAAAATCAAATGGTCCTTAATGTAACAGACTATTTCTGATCCCTAAACTGTGCTATCTTACTGATATCACAAGCTTCCCTCCCAGCACCATATTCACACAGTCTACTAACTACAGGAAGAAATGAAAAAGGCTCACCATAAACTTGAATGTGGCCCAATTGATTGGTAATGAGAACTTTAAAATCTGCCTGATTCAGATTTAAAATATCCTACTATTGTATGAGTGTTTGACCACAGCCTGACTCAGGTATTAAAAGAACAAGCAGAAGCTGGGGGTAGGTGGAATCAGCTTGGAATCATTACATTCCCACAAGCGGTTCAAATTCAGCCCCTCTTGAATTCCATTAATTTATGCAGTGCCAATTTAGTTCTGTTAATTGACCACTAGATTTTTATGTCTAGGCATGAACAATAAATCAGTTTAACTGGAACGTAATGTGTGGTCTTGATTCTTTGTGCATGACAGGTATTTTGCCCAACTCTATAGATAATTAAACCACTAAATTAACATGGTTTGGGATTATGTGGAATATGAGAACCACCTGAGTTTATGAAAGATGGCACAGATGTATGTTTGTTAGTTTTATATCCCATCTTTCATTCAGGGATAGGAGTCTTAACATGTACGAATGAGATGTACAAAACCAATATAATTTGCACTTGTGATTTTTAATCTCCAGATTGTAATTAAATTGGCTTTCTGTCCATTTATATGATTCTCTTTTTAAGTACCGTGTTTCCCCGAAAATAAGACCCTGTCTTATATTTTTTTGAACCCTGAAATAAGTGCTTGGCCTTATTGCCATGTGCTCAAAAGCCCGATTGGGCTTATTATCAGGGGGGAAAAAACAGGATACTATTACAATAACTGTAAGATACCTTGAATTTCATGTGGAGAATTTTAGTGTTAGTTTGAGACACTAAAAATGATGAAGAGCAAGAGGACCTGTTGCTAAGTAACAGAATACGTTTCATAAGCCAGAAAACTTTACCGAGGATCTTCGGTTGAAACAAACTTGCCTATGATTCGAAAAAACTGAAGCAGTCTGATCAGAAACAAACAATTGGTGGCTCTATTTCCTCTGCCCCTTCCAAAGAAACCTGACATTGTGCTGCTTGGACTTGCTGGAAAATTACCAAAAGGTATAGCCCCCCCCTTTTTTTTGCCTATTTCTGGTGGCAATAAATGAAACAAAGAAAAGGCTGTTAAACCTCAGACAATCATATCACATTTTTGTTTTTTAAAAATGCCAGTACTTCCTTCAACACTGGAAAAATGGGCTAAAATCCAGTAGTGATAACATTAGTCACTATCACTCACTGTAGTCATTGGCCACTGATCTGTTCTTTAAACATAGCAATCAGATATTTAATGCTCACATCTGGATTAAATGTAGCAGTGAGTTGTACATTTTTGTTTTCCGGGAAAAGATTTATGATTTTGTGACAACGGCCTTTCCTAAGAGCTTGAATTAGCATTTTATTCAAACTTATGATGGTGCAGAACAAGGGCTATTTATGTGGCCATCACAGCACTCCTCCCTCACATGATCACGGTTGAGGCACTTGGCAACCAGCCTGCACTTACAACAGTTGCAGCATCCTGCTGTCATGTTATCACTGTTTACAACCTCCCCTGCTGACTTCCCACAAGCAAAGTCAAAGGGGAAGCTGACAGGGAAGATTTAAGTTGTTCCTGCTCCTGTCAAAAGTATGAGGTCCCGGAAATATTGGATCCTATAGTGTGCACTGCAGCACCTCCCTGCCTGCGCTCCATAGCAAAGCTGGCTGAGGAATTCTGGGAGTTGAAGTCCACAAGTCTTAAAGTTGCCAAGGTTGAAGACCCCTGCCATAGTGCATATCCACTTGGCTAAGCCTAGCCACTGAATCCTCTGCCTGGCCATGCTCACACAAGCCGCTGCACCCTCCTGCTCTCCACCTGTCTGCACTCCAGAGTATTCTCAACACTCAATGCACCGTTGCACAGCGTCACAGCACTCCCCTACACAAGCATGTTCATACTGTGCCCCAGCAATCTCCCTGCCCAACTATGCTTGCACCAGGCCACAGTACCCATCTCTACCTGCAGGCCTGTTTCTGAACTGCCTACCAAAGGCTTGTCATGACTGGGACTTCTGGTTTCCTGCTGGCTTCCCCACTGACTTTGCTTGTTGGAAGACAGCAGGAAATCTCAAGTTGTAATCACATGAAGTCGTCACTTAAAAATAGCAATAGGAACTGCCAGGATTTCTGATGCTAAATGATGCACTTACATGTCACACTTTATAACCGCACTGCTTATTGATGGAAATTCTAATTCCAATTAGCCTCATTAAATGAGGACTTTTGTAGTTTAAAATCAATAATGAATACAGAAACCTAAAGATACCATATTAGCACTGGAAGGCTCCTGGAGTAAGGATTCTGAAATTTAAATACTGTAACTACCTAATATCTAAAATTCATGTGTTCTAGATGTATAGATGTAATTACTTCTCTGCAATTATTTCTTGAACATATGTTGTAACCTACCCTCCAGTTTCAAAGTCTCCAGGACTGAAATACTGTAACTAAAATTTAAAAAAACTATACAAATCATGTAATTATTAATACAAACTTCAAACAAGAAATAGAGCAATATCAGCATTAAAACATATTTTTCAGAGTATTTCAGAAGTGGTAAAAAATCCAGTCAAGAACTTTTTGGAGCAACAGAAGCTTAGGTGAAAAGACACAGCAAAGCGATCACAATGAACTAATTGATATCTGATATTTACATCAATTAGTTTTTAAAATTCTCAACTCTAGGGTTACTCCACACATTTCAGCTGTAGGTTTTTATAGAGAAATTTTCCCAACTACTTAGAATGAAATGTACATCTGAGGTGAACTGGAAAATTTGGAAAGGATCTCAGCTAAACAAATAATTCCCTCAACACTGTCAAACTAGTTACTAGGTCTGCATTACTATTAATCGTCTCATCGTTCCTATCACCCATCTCCTCCCACTTATGACTGTAACCTTGTTGCTGGTATCCTTATGATTTATATTGACTGTTTCCTAATATGATTTGATTGCTTATTTGTACCCTATGACTATCATTAAGTGTTGTACCTTATGATTCTTGACGAATGTATCTTTTCTTTTATGTACACTGAGAGCGTATGCACCAAGACAAACTCCTTGTGTGTCCAATAACACTTGGCCAATAAACTATTCTATCCTATCCTATCCTATCCTATCCTATCCTATCCTATCCTATCCTATCCTATCCTATCCTATCAACTGGTTTAACCTAACACATGAAAATGTACCAAAAAGGGGGTTGAGTTTTTAGAAATTGTGTTTATTTGTGCTTGTATCAAGCACTTGACTGAGCAGGGAACAAAGGAAGCAAGGATCAATAGATCCATCTTTAAATTAGACTAGCTCTTCAATCAAACCCAATTACAACTTTTTGAACATGGGGAAGGGGCAAGTTTATAGTCTTTGGGGCACTGATTATGTTATATACCAGGTAGTCCTTGACTTGCGACTACAATGGAACCCAGAATTTCCATTGTATATCATAACAGCCATAAGTCGAGGTACCCATGTGAGCAACCTGATTTTATGTCATTAAGTCATTAAGCAAGCACAATGGTTGTTAAGCAAGCCCACTGTCTACAATGGGTGGTTTTTGTCAGACCAGCAAGGCTTGCTCATGTGACTGAGGAATGCTACGAACAGCCATAAACGTGGGCTGGTTGCCAAGCATCCAAAATGGAGAGCAGAATGTAAGTGTTTTGGCATTGTTTGGAGGTGGGTGGGTGGAAATGATATGATGGGTCATGTTAGCCTTTGAATAAGGACTGCACTAGAGGTGGGTTTCAGCAGGTTCTGACTAGTTCTGGAGAACCAGTAGTGGAAATTTTGAGTAGTTCGGAGAACTGGTAAATACCACCTCTGACTGGCCCTGCCCCCATCTATTCTCTGCCTCCCGAGTCCCAGCTGATCGGGAGGAAATGGGGATTTTGCAGTAACCTTCCCCTGGAGTGGGGAGGGAATGGAGATTTTACAGTATCCTTCCCTTGCCACATCCACCAAGTCATGCCATGCCCACCAAGCCACACCCACAGAACCAGTAATAAAAAATTTTAAATCCCACCACTGGACTGCACCCTAGTATGCAAGGGATCCAGTCATATAAAAATACTTGTAATTATGCAACAGAAGATACTTTTTTGTATCCATGAGAGAAATCTGCCTGTACAATTGCTCTGGAGCGGTTGTGGGCTATTGGCAGACAAAAATGTCCTTGTCATATTGTGGTGGCTGGACTTTAGTCATTATGCATTTGCATTTGTTTGCTTTTAACAATATTTATAACCAACCTCAATTCTGATACTCTGGGTGAGGTACAATGAAGAAAAGGTATTGGAAACAGATAAAAGTAATAGATTCTTAAAAATGTGAACAAGAACAAAGCCGCTATATCAAGGATATATACAGTTCACATAACTTAAATGTTAATTATTTGCTGCTGCTTGGCCCTATTTTTGAAACATCTGTTGAGCAGGGCCCATCCATACCTCTGGGACAGAGTGCTCTTTAAAATAAAGGCTACCACCGTCATCTGGCCCATGATCCATAAATCTCCTAAGTAGAGAGGACTTTCTGAGACCTATTCTAAATAGCTAGACTGGTGGAGCTGATTTGATTTTGGCAAGTATCTAAATATATCCTGGTGCTGCGATGTAAAAGGCTGTAAAAGTGATAGTGCTTAATTGGTAAATTGGTACTGTACTTCAATTTGACCCAGAAGCCTATTAGCAACGAGGGCAGATTTTTTTTTCAAGAATAAAGAAGTACATGCCACTGAAGAGGAGGTTTTAATGCCATAGGAGAAATATTTCTAAGAAGATTGAAGGATTTTTCCTATAGGGTTATGTTTTAGAATTGGAATTTGATTGGAATTTGGGCAGGCTATTTCCTGATCTCTCCTGCAAAAGGAGTCACTTTTTATTTAGACATATATTTTATTCATCCTAGATATATAAAATATCTGAACATTTGATCAGTGTATTTCTAGGGTCTTAAGAATGATTGTGGAAAAACATAATAAAGTTATAAGAATAATATGCTAAGGGTCAGTATTCTGAGGAGGGAGTAAGGGAAAGGAAAGATATTATGTATGTAATTAGTTATGAAATAGCCTATTGTTGTGAAGAAGTCACAGGGGGGGATGGGTGGTGAGGGGGGGTTAGGGAAGAGGGGGGGGGAAAGGGGGAAAAACTTGTATTTGAAAACTTTTTCAATAAAAAAAAAATGATTGTGGAAAAACATAATAAAAAGTGAGAGCCATTTTTGTTCCTGCATTAGGACCATGGTCTACAGTGGTGCGCCTGTTTTTTATGAAGCTTAATTATCTAATTATTTAAAAATATATTTATTGCACCTTTGAGTTTTAAGATTTGCAAGATAGTTAACAATAAGATGACAAACTAACAGGAGCAAAAAAAAAGCTGAGGCATATAAACTTTGCATATAAACTGAAAATCAACAAAACTTTCAAGGATTTGTGATAATTGAAAGAAGGTATATGGCAAGTAAAACGGGATTCATCTTGGAGAACCTTTAAAGTCCCATTTTTAAACATTTTTTTGTCTTTTTAGCATTAGCTTTTTTATGAGATGCATCACACTGCTGGCTTACATTTAGCTTGTGATCAAATAAAACCCTTGAGTCTTTTTCCACCTTAAAATCAGGGTTTCATACTTAACTTTGTTGAAATTCATCATTTAGCTCAATGTTACAGTTTAACAAAATTGTCTGAATATAGATTTAACTTTGTGACATTATCTACATTTTCAGTTTCATCTCATCTCAAAATATTATCAAACATCTCATAGCAAGCTTTTTTTAAAAAAATAAAGCCTAAGACTGAAGCCTCTGATGGTCCAATCAAGATTTCTGCCCAGATGGTTTTAGAAATTTTACTGAGCACACATTGACTTGATTTTATGTAGTGTTAAGTTATAGTTTAAATAAACCAGAAGTACTTGGGTTCATACAGTACACAAAACCTCCAACAAACAAGCTGAATTTTCACTTGTCCAGATCTATGAATTAATCCTGTGGATTCAGTTGTTTAAACCAGTTTTCTCTGGCTCAGGAATTCTGGGATTTGAAGTCCACAGGTTGTAAAGGGGCCATGTTTGCCCACTATATTGTACATGGTTGTTAAATCTAAGCCTGAACTCATAGAAGATTCAGATTTTTATATTTAATGTTATTAAAGTTTTCAGATGCAGGGCCACAGCTGGAATTAGGTTGTTCAGCAGATCCTTGATGATTTGCCAGCCATTCAAAGACAAAAGGATCTTTTTGCAAATGAATTTCTATAGAGGGAAGGAACTCCTGTGGAGTGGTTAAAATTCAAGCTGGCCATTCATTAGTATAAAATGATATATTTTTGAGTTAGTATTTATGACAATCATTTTTGTTTGAAACTCAAGGCAATCCACATAGAGTTCTCTTTTTAAAAAAAATTATTTCCATAAAAATTGCCTTGTGTGGAAAGTTGGGCAGGAGAAGATTGTATGTGGTTGAGATGGACTAGAACCTTGATCTCCAGCTTCTAACCCAACACTTTAACCATTACAACACAAGGTGCAACTTCAACCCCATCTGGAGGACACCAGATTGGAGAAGGCTACAGTGTTATCTAGACATGTTAGTGGCAAACGGGATGCTGCATTTAGTATAGGAGCATCGCCAGCATTTTGGTTTTATTGCTTATCTACAACTAGCAGTCAACAAAATACAGACATAGCTGATACAATGCTATTTAATTATTTTTGTTTATATGGAAGACATGTCATGTACGTAAACTTAATCACCTTTCCATCTTTAGTTTTTTTCTTGCTAAACCAGACTTGCAAGATTAAAAAAAAGACATACGTCTGATACTGTATTTCTATTTGATTGAATGAGGATGATTGATTTTGCAGCTTATCACATCAATCTTGTGGCTATAACTTTGTTTTTAGTTCACAAAGCATCCAAGTGATTTTGCTACATGAATGTTGTATGTTTCTACGGCTGTCTAACAAGTTAATCTGCATTCATATCAGTACAGCTTTATGCACAATGGATTAACATTTCAATATAATTTCAGTTATGGTGTATAATTTTTGTTGAAATGAATTTTACTTCATTTGCTATTATCTGTTGTCTATCAGGTTTCTTTTCTTATTCAGCCTTGCTTACATCCAGATGGATGGATGGATGGATAGATTGATGATAAAATGCCCATATCTGAATTAGGGGCATTTTCTGAGCAACTCACCTAGCGCATGTGAGTTTTTCTCCTCTGGAGAAAAGAAAAAGCAGATGTTATTACTGGCTTTTCTGAAGGAAGCAACAGGAAGAACTGAGCATAATTTTGTCTCTCTTTATAAAGAGAAAACAAGCAAGGAGAATACAGATCCCAACTTATTTTCTGTTCCTGCAAATGACTGTTGTGAGATCTTATAATCTAAAGTTATTTATTTCATGTACTTGAAGTGAAAAAAACAAAACCTTTGCTTGGCCCATCCATTGCAGACTTTGAGCCTGAGACACTTATTGATAAAAGCAGTTTCTACAGTGCAAAGGCTGTGAATTATATGGAAGGTTAGAAATACTAAATACTTTAGCAATAACTTGTATTTGAAGAATTATATTTTGCCTTAGTTCCATAGCATAATTCATTCATTTCTTATTCAGCTATGTAGGAACCTTCCAACCTTGAAAAACACTCCTTGCATGTGGTAATTAATCTTTATACAATATAGCAAACCGGTACAGTTCCTTTTAGACACTGGCCTGGTTCATATAACAGCCATACACTGTTTGTTTGACTTTAGTGAGCATGTTATATGAATGCAATCACTGTGGTTTAGAAATCTGCTTTATACCTTGTTATGTAATTTAGTTTATAATGTAATATAATTCAGTAAATCATGATGAAACAAACTGTGGGACGTGCAAGGCATGAATCCAGTTAGCATGTGCCGCTGGAGCTCAACAGCAGACTACTGTATTACAAATTTTGTCTGCAGATGAAATGAGACAATATTTCTTTACTGCTATAGATGCTAAAGCCAACCAAAGCTGAATTGTGAAATATAGCCAATCTCCACAATAATACAAAATAATCAAATTCTGCAAGTCCTAAAGCTGTAATATAAGATGTATCTGTCTAGTGGAGAATCAAAACCATAACCAACTTCCAGATTATGAGATAAAACTGAACTATTGAGTACCCTCACAATTCTTTCAATCTTAACTCATCACCAGGGACTAAAATTAAGAGAAAAACAACTTCTGGTATTCAAATTGCCATTGATATCATCTTATTCATGTGTGTGTCTATGTTTGTGTCAAAGGAGTTGAACTTGACTCCTGATAATTTCATGGGTTCAGCCATTTAGTATTCTTTGCAAAAGTATGGAAATTATTTACCATGGGATGATTTTTTTAAACTTCTAGTTTTTCCTATAACTCTGCGATTCCCTGGAGGCAGTGCCAAAACTACTGAGTTCCTCAGTCACTTTGACTGACAATATGACTCTGTACTGATCCAAATATTTGCAATTTTAGAATGATTTGGAAGGTATCCTAGGCCAATGTCTATTAGGTCAAGTTTAAAGCTGACCTTGCCTAGAGGTCTCCCATCCAAGAATTAACCAAGCCTGCAATAAATCAATTTCTAAAAAGCTTGATGGATATCTGCAAATACTGAAAACAATTGTTAACATTTACAATAATCTTTAAAATGGAAAATAAAAAAATAAGTGTAGCTCAGCCTCAGACCCTAAAAATATGACATACTCTAAATATCTAAGGAACCAGTTTACACTGTAAAATACTTTAAGTATACATGCTGTGAGAATAGTTCCATAAAATCTAAATAAATGCAGTCTGCAAAAGAAAACAACCCTAACTTCATCATGAATAATGTCATCATGACATTATTTTTTTCTATTTGCATAGCTACTAAAAAAAGTTAAGAAAAAATACATAAGTTAAAGCTAAATCTTTCTTAGAGCAAATAATTTCATATTACCTAAAAGAATTAAAATGTGCTGATAGTTATAATCATATAAAGCAAGTGTAAGGAAGGGATTCTAACTTAAAGGAAATTTAAATAGTTTGTCTTAAATAGCTATTAAATAGAAGAAGCTGTTTAATCCAACTCTGTTGCATTTCACTATGCAGTCAGTCTTGTGTTTCATTTCCATAACAAACAAAATAAACTTTAAGCATGACAGAACACGTTCAACAACTCCCTAATGTTCTGCTGTCCCATTTTCTTGTGACTAGCTTCCCAACATCAGGCCTCCGCAAATGTATTTGCCAAGTGTAGGAACGAAAGGGAAATCCTTCTTCAATTCTGAACTTGGAAATGTGAAGGGGAGACCTTCACACAGTGCTGAATTTGCAGTAGACTTTGGGATATAAAAATTCCCTCCAGAAAGGTGAAGAAGTATGTTTTTAACTTGAAATTTCAATCGTGCTGAACTTTGGAACAGATAGAAACTCACCATCAGTGAAAGATGAACACTAAGGGAGATATGAGAGGCCCACTTCCTTTCTCAATGTTTCTGGTCATGCAGAGCACTATGGGAATGATCAATGGCAAATGTCTCTTATGGCAGTCTAGAAAGCCAAGACTGTGGATTCCTGCCAATCATACTGTTACTTTGGGAAGGAAATGCAATTATTATTCAGCAGACATTTCATTAGCAATGGTGAAAGTGTAACGTTTATTACTGTTCTCAGCTTATGCTCCAGAGTCACCTAACATTCAGATTGGAACAATTACTTCCTTTTTTCCTCCTCTTACAACATCCTCAGTACTGGGTGGAGTCTCATTCCGCTCACTTTCACAAATTGTAGAGATTTTTTTAAGTAGCACATAAAAGCAAGTTAAGGGAAAGCAGACAGTGGGAAGGGCCCTTGATAACTATTTTCTCCTGCTTCTTCTCTTTAGGTTGTGTACAAAATAATTTGTTCTTTCTAAAATTCTGCCATTTTGAAAAAGATTCCAAAAGCAGAAATAGAAGACTTATGTATTTTTGCCAAAATGCAGGATACAAATTATGTTTGTGACACCCAGCCAATTATGTTACTGAAACACCACCAATAGAAAAAAGTAAGTATACCATTAATAGTTAGATCCATCTCCAGCTACCATGCCGACTACTACCTTTTTCTACAACTACAAAGATCTATAGAAATCCAGCAATTGAATTAGCATGAATTAGGGTTATGAATTATAACATTTTACCAAAGCATCCGCGCACCACTGGACCCCCAGTACAAAGTAGGCAACCTCCATCTACAAAATATTGCAGCCAATGTACCAAACAGGACAAAGATGGGTCTTCTAGTCAAACAATAGTGATCCCTCATCAAGGCAAAACCAATCTGCCATATACTGATTTCTCCATTCCCAATCTGGCGTTTATGATGATGGGAGTCAGTGTCCAAAAAATCTGGATAGTACCTGCTTGGAAGTAATTAGTAACAGATAAAGGCTGTGCTTGTCTGCATAAGGTATTCATAGCACACCTCATTTTTTTATTTTTTTTTACTAAGGGGTGCCAGCAGAACTTTTAAGTTCTGTGCGATTGTCTTTGAGAAAAGTGGGCCGAATGTGCCATGCATTCTCACAGGCAAGCCAAACTTGAATATGAATACAGGCCAACGCAACTCCTGAGCCAGAGCAACGTCGAGTTTCTCTACACGAATCCTCTGCGTTTCTGAAATAAGGGCCAATCCAGCGGCCCAGGGAACGGGTGCGGGGGAGTCCACTCCTTCGTGGGGACAGCCAGTCAAGTCAAAGAGCTTGGGAAGGAGACACAGACATTAATCCAAGTTCCTTTAACTGACTCTAATGCGAGACAACTAAAAAAAATGATAGGCTGAGGCTCCGTGAAACCGGTTAGGGAGGCTAAGGGCAGGCAGGGCTCATTGCCTCAGAACCTGGAGCTGCTTCCATGGCCAGGCCCGGGTCTTCGGCTTTGCAACAGTGTCTGTCTGGTCATCCCCCAGGCGCCTTGGGCACACAACCGCGCCTGTGTTCTCTAATTGACCACGGACGGCTTTGCGGGGGGAGGGAGGAGAAGAAAAAAGAGGGTCCCCAAACAGGCTTCCCCGCCCTCGCAAGCGCAGCCGGGACTCGGGGCCAACCAGGCGAGTCAGCGCCAGGAACGGGTGGCCTGGCGGCCCGAAACGCCGTCCCCGCACCGCAGCCACGCCTCGCCCAGCGCCCCGCAGCGGCGGGAAAGAGCCAGGCGCCCCCGGTTGGTGCCCAGCGCCGCCGCCTGAAACCACGCCGCCAGGGACGAAGGGCAGCGGCGAGCAGAGCCGAGGGACAGTCCTCACCCGCCAGCCGTCGCCGCAATGGCGAGAGGCGGAGACAAAAAAAAAAAACCGGGGCAGGGAAGGAGGAAGAAGGCGCTGCCTCTCGCCGAGACCCTCCCGCTCTCCCCCAAAGCAGCCCCGCCACTCGCCGCTCACCGTCCGCGGGTCCCTCCTCGGCGCCCCCCACACGCCTCCGCCCTCCTCGCCACTCGGGACTCCTCCGTCTCTATGGGCGACCGGAGCTGGCCGACCTCTCACCCGCTCCTCCTCCTTTCCTCCTCCGCGGCTGGCTCCGCCTGGCCCCGGGCGGGGAAGGCGACAGGGCTTCCTGGACCGCCGCCGCCGAGCTCCCTTCGCCCGCTCGCCCTGCCCAGCCCAGCCCAGCCCAGCCCAGCCGTGAGATGCTTCCTCTCCGCTTGCCCGCGCCCGGGCAGGTTGGCTCGGCGCCCCGTGGCTGCCAAGTGTCAGGTTGGGCTGGCGAGGCGAGCGCAGCTGCTCGGTTCAGCCCCGGCTGGTTACAACGCCGTGCAGGGTTGTACGCGGTTGGGCGTGGAAGGTTCGCTCCGACGGGAGGCCGCGGATCCGGGCGGCGCTTCGGGTTCCAGGCGGGCTGGGAACGATCTTGATCGCTCGGTCGTCTGGCTAAACCGAGCCGGTGGCTCCCGAGACTCTGTTGACCATGTGCCTTTAGTCGTTGGATCTCTACAGGAACCCCATAGAGATTCAGGAGGGCAAGTCCTTTCTCTCCAGTTGTTCTTTTTTGGAGAATATGAATTTATCCCTCCTACGGCGGCCCAGGAAGATGCTGTTAGAAGAAATGTCAAGTTTTGAACGGGGTTTTATGGGGAAACTTCAGACTGATCATTCATACCTTACAATTCTTGATGAACGTATCTTTTCTTTTATGTACACTGAGAGGATATGCACCAAGACAAATTCCTTGTGTGTCCAATCACACTTGCCCAATAAAAAAAAAAAATCAAATTCAATTCAGTCAGAGCCCGACCTTAGACACGCCATTATTTTTGCAATTTTATTAGGTTTTAGAAGCAGATCCCAGCCCTAGTATAAATGAATTTCAAACTGACTTCCAATACATTGTAATAACTCGCAACCGCTCTCATAACCAAGCAGCCTTGATGCTATAGCTAATGTATTATTTTCTGGAACCACGAGATGGGTGGCATGTAAATTTAATAAATAAAATAAATTAATTTAAGGTATGTGATTACTGATATGGAGTGTGCTTTGTTTGGAATCAGCATGCTGTATGAATACAGCTATTTGGTTTAATAAACTACATTTGGGTGACTCTACACTACACTGTTTACATAAACCATGGTTTAATTGATGTGTGAATTATGTGTGCCAAAGGTGAATTTTTCAGGCTCTCTCCACTGCTATTGGTCTTTCCCTCCGAATTGTAATATCACAGCTAGCCAGTAGATGGCATCAACTCTTTATGAAAAGTTGCACTTTAAACTATCAAGAAAAAGACAAAAATATACTAGGCAAAGCTTTTTATTTCAGGCAGAATAAATGATCCTTAACCAAACAGCAGAATTTATAACTGTGACTTAAGAGTCTGCTTCGTAGATCAATTTTTACTTATTTTTTTCTATGGATATAAGTTGTTGGAAGGTTGAGGCCTACACTTGTTCTTCAGAATGAGAAATGGAAATACTGAATTTGGTAGGCTTTATCCATGCTAGGAGATAAGGCACTTTCTGGATCCATCCATGTTTGATCACTTTTGTGTAGTTCTCAACCTTCTCTGTTGGAAAGTCCAACCTTCTCTTACTGGGAAATCAACTACAGAGAATTCTAGAGGAAATTGATTGTGTAGGTCATTTTCAGTTGCAATTTAATGTCATTCATGAGACAGAAATAGCATTTGTTGCTCTTGGGTGACCTTTATCATGAACTATATTGGGGAATATGCTCACCTTGTTCCTATTGACTTCTTAGCGGTGTTTAATAACTACTACTCAACTACTTCTGGATATCTACAAGGGTTGGGGACACTGTTTAATGATGGATCGCTCCTACCTAAACAGATACTTTCAGCCAATATTTGGAGAAGAAGCTTGATCCCATGTGAAATGGGGGTTCCATGGGGCTCATTCATCTCCCCTATGTTGTTTATGAGGCCACTGGAAGAGGACATCCATCATCCATAGATGACATTTTACACAGTGTCACCCTGGTTCAAACCAGAGATAGGAATATCCTGAACCATCATTTGAAAACTGTGAGGATGGGAATATTGAACAACAAGCACAGCTCAAATATTATCAATGGGTGATCCAATATTAGCCCCAATATTTATTTTGGATAAGATTGTGCTCCTCCCAAAAGAAGTGATTTGTCATGTAGAAAGGGTGAGCAGAGAGGTCCTTCAACTAGTTATGACTCTACTTAGAACAGAATACCTTAGTGATGATGATTAAACACATAGTTTTTATTACAAAGAAAACGAAGGCACAACAGAAGATTGCAGTTTACTTTCCACATCCCCAATAAATGTTTATGTCAGCCTGTATAATGCACAGCTATAAATGAGAATGTTAAATTGGATGTTAAAAGAAAAATATGGACTTTTTGTCCCTAAACACAAGCAGGAGTTTTCCATCTGCTGGAATTAGAGATAGAAAGTCTTTCCTATCAGGTATCTCTTCCTTGCATGTAAATTATTGATATTCATTATTTGCATAGCACCGTGATATATTTACATGGGATCCGGGAAATCCTAGATTCTCCTTTTTCCAAACCTTCCTTCTTGGAATGCATTTGTAGACAATCTTTTTATTCTGATTGTAACTTTGGGAGCCTGCCTTTGAAAGAGGTCTCTGCAATATTTGGAATACAACTGTAGAATTCCAAATTATTTATTTCAGGGATGTCAAACTCCAGTGTCATGGCGGCATCATGTGACGTATTGGGATTTTTTTCCCCCTTCACTAAACCGGGTGTGGGCATGGTCAGCACGTGACGCATCCGGCCTGCAGGCTGGGAGTTTGACAGCCCTGATCTATTTGATCTAATGGGATTTGTATGCTGAGTCCAAAACTTGACAAACTGAAGTCAAATAAGAGGATCCAGGCATGTCGGAGAGTCTGTTAGGCTCAGAATAAAATGTTGCTTAGATTTATTGCCATCATTGCATAAACAAATTAATGCATTTCTGAACAATTCTTGGCAGAGCAACTCTAAATTCATATTATGACTATGTAATAAGAGATCTGTTCTTATGACACAGGATAGTTACTATATCCAATTCACATTCAGACTGCCAAAAAGACAAAAAACACAACCAGAAAATATAAAAATGTAAAAAAACCCCAAAAAACCCAGTAAATGTGCCCATGGCATACTGGAAATACTGGCTGAGAACATCTTATCCGAGATCTCTAGTTTCTGCTGTTGCTACTGAGAAAGACCAAGTGAATTTATAATAATGGAATGCGCTTCCAGAGTAAACCCATCTATCATCAGACACACAAGTTCTCTACTGTGTCTCATACTATGTGTAATGCATGTGAAGGAGAAGCAGGACATGGCATCCAGCACAGCAGTGACCAGACTGCCGAGAGCCTGCCCAGCCTTCTTGGCACATGAATTCAAGACTCAAGTCAAATGTCGACTTTGACAAAAAGACCAAGGAGGGGTTAAAAAAAAACATAGTGACAGCCTTCTTGAAAAGTTCACAGTCCAGGGAAATATTATAATGTGCAGAAATGAATATATTAACACTTACTATAAAGGAGAAAGAACAAACTGAATATTATAGGACATGGGAGTTATTTTATGAATGGTTGGAAAATAAAAATAGAAATTAGAAATAAATGGAGATCAGTGAAATATAGAAAACATGTTAAGATAGAGAAGTAAACAATATGATTCTTACTAATATGACTATTAAGATTATTATATTTAATATTATTATTATATTCTTATTAGAAGATATGTTAAGGAGAAATGAATAGATGTATTATGCTCATTATTATTATTGTAAGATTAGAGAATCAATATCAATGTAATGAATACTGTTGTAAATTTTGTTATTGCACAGAGATATTTGTACCCAGACAACACACTGTTTAATGGAAGATGGAATGTTTAAGTTAAAAAAAAAAACTTTAAAAAAAAAAATTAACAGTCCAGGTTTGCAGAGGGAAATAGAGAACAACATCCTGTACAATGGGAGTAGCACTCCACACAATTTGTGTATTGCTGGGAGGAAAGGAAAGGAAAAGGAAGACATATAAATTACAAAAGAGACGGATTGCAACCACCAACTTTCCCAGCATGCCATATGTCTTTGTGGGCTACTGGTGCTTCTAAAATGCTATTTTCTGGTAGTTGTGCTCCCAATTTGGAGGGTTCCAGATTAAAGAAGCAGATCTAAAAGCTTTTTCTTAAATTAAAAAAAAAAAGTAAAAGTCTCCAAAATGGATCAGAAAGATTTATCTTGTTGCGACGTCATGGGTTCTATTCATGGCATGTACAGATAGCATACAATTTTTTCCTCTATACATTACCCAATTTCAAAAAAAAGATGTGCTTTCTGGAGAAGAAAACCAAATCATAATGTTATTGCAAAGGATTAAAAAAAAAGCATCTGAATCCCCCCAGAAGAAAGTGTGTTTGAGTAATGAAAAGCTGTCTGAGACATGAACTAGAAAAAGAGGCAGGCATAATAGATTTGGCTGAAAGCAAAAGTAATGGAAAGAATGATCATGCAGGAAATGAACAATTTGCAAAACAGCAGAGCAACTCTAAGGTATTTGGAAATGTGGCAAAATCATGCTGGTAGCATTGAGTGCAATTTATGTCAGAGGAAGCCTCATTCTGTGAGTGTACATTTTGTAAGAAAGAATACCAGATAGGTCTTGACTTACGACGATAGTTGGGACCAGAATTTCCATTGCTAAGCAAAGCAGTTATTAAGTGAGTTGCGCCCAATTATATGACCTTTTGCCCTAGTTGTTAAGCAAATTCATTGCAGTTATTAGGTGAATAATGCCATTATTAAGTGAATCTGGTTTTACCCTATTGACTTTGTTTTGTCAGAAGCCAGCTGGGAAGGCTGCAAATGGTGATCATGTGACCAAAGGACCTTACGACTGTCATAAATACATGCTGGTTGCCAAGGGCCCAAATTTGGTCATGGGATAGTAGGGATACTGTGATGATTGTAAGTGTGAGGACAGATTATAAATCACTTTTTCCAGCACCATTAAAAGTTTGAATGGACCTTAAATGATTATTGCAAGTTGAGGACCACCTGTAATTATTACCAGTTCAGATCTTTTAAAAAGAAGTTAATATTTAAAAAATTTATAAATATGAGAATTTTTCAGAGGATGCTGACTAATTCTTCAGAATTAGGTGAAGGGAGAATGAAGATATCCTGGACCTATGATGTCCATATTCTCTATGCAAGTCATATATAACGATTTAGGGTGATTTTTTAAAAAATGAACATATTGGATATAAACATCATGAATAAATAAAATTAAGCCAAACTTAGTATTTTCCACCCAAGGAGCAATTTCTTTAATAATTACTTGGATTCTTCTTAAATAAACACATCATACAAGCCACAAGGATGTATACTCTTATTTTGCTATTCAGTTGGAATGAAATCTAATTTCCTTTTTATTCTGCAAAATTTAACCAGTTACTCAAGTTACTGGCTCTTATCAAATGCTATGTGACAAATTGGGAAGAAAATCCTTATGACGTGTCTGTCTTTCTATATCTCTATTGATCCCTTTGATGATACTAAAGCCTTTAAGATGGAAGCATTCCTGTTACTCTGACATGAACCCAGGGGTGGGATTCAGCCGGTTTGTACAGGTTCGGGTGAAGTGGCAGTTGTGACTTGCCGGTAGGCCCACCCACCCACCGCAACGCTATGCCATCCTACTTATCTGTGTTGTCTAAGCTGTGTGCATGCATGCAAGCACACATGCACACTAGCAAAGCACATGCACAGAAGTCCGTGCACACATTTTCGGTGCTGGGGCGAACCGGTGGTTAAATTATATGAAGCCCACCTCTGCATGAACCCATTGATTTATTACTGTTAATACATTCATAGGTTGGTCATTCCTTCTATGCATCATTCCACGTTAAAAAAAAGATGTGAAGGTCAATATAACATGTTTTCTCTTTGGAAAGGAATACCATGTATCCAAATAATATTACTAATAATTATGAATGTTTCTGATGGCCTATTAACAGGTATAGAAAGCAAGCAGGGTGTGAAAATATATTCTTACTTAAAATTCATCTTGTATAGCAGGAAGGATGCTACTGTCTAAGTTAATCAAGATCAAGATGGATCATGAGCCTCCAGTTCAAAGACAGCAGCTTTTGTTTTGGAAGGATTTTTTTTAGCTGGTTTCCAAAGAAAATATCCTTTTACTGTATGAAAAAGGTCACTGATAATAATCCTTCCCTGGAGGTTTCAGTACCAGAAATAGAATGTTTTGTTTTATACTCTGGTCCTTGAGTTTGACTCATTGGATGACTTTGATGTTCCATGACCAACTTGATTATTCTAATTGACCATCTTCTCACTTACCATCCTAAAACTGGATTACAAATAAGTGTACTTGGAAGCTTCCCTATGTTAAAACAATATTTCCTTTATCCTATCATAGCTTGCAAAGTAAAATACAATGACCAAGAAAATAAAATCCTGTTTTTGCTGAACATGGAATAAACCACAGTATGGATTACCATGTTAAACAGGATTATATCTCCCATGTTCCCATAAAGAGCAGAGACAGGCAACTATGGCCCCTTTATGACTTGTGGATTTCAACTTCCAGAATGTTGGCTGGCTGAGGAATTCTGGGAGTTGAAGTCCACAGATTATAAAGGAATCATAGTTGCCACTCTTGCAATAGACTCTATTGAATAAAGTATCCGCTGCAGCAGGGATGAAATCTACTTGCTTTCTCTACCGGTTCAGAAGTGCGCGCTTGGACCCTCTGCGCAAGCGCAGGTCAAAAACAGGTTACATCCTGGTTAAAACCAGGAAGTAACAATGTCTGGGAAGGTGGGCGGAGCCTTGCACTGCCTCCACTACCAGTTTCACCAAACTGGTCTGAACCGTTAGCATTTCACCCCTGCGCCAGAGGTGGGTTTCAGTAGGTTCTGACCAGTTCTGGAAAATCGGTAGCATAAAATTTGAGTAATTCAGAGAAACAGGAAATACAACCTCTGACTGGCCCCGCCCCCATCTACTCTCTGCCTACCGAGTTCCATCTGATCAGGAGGAAATGGGGATTTTGCAGTAACCTTCCCCAGGAGTGGGGAGGGTATGGAGATTTTACAGTATCCTTTCCCTGCCATGCCCACCAAGCCACACCCACAGAACCGGTAGTAAAAAAAATTGAATCCCACCAGTGCCCTGCGCTGCAGTCACCTTCTTTTTTTTCTTCCTTTTTTAAATTTAAAATTCTTTCTACGTAAATCTCTTCATTCTTCCATTCTTCTTGTTTAGGTTTGTTTTATTTTTACTTTGCATCATCTCAACTACTTTAAAATCCCATGAGGATTTTTAAAAAACAAACAACCCCCACTCCCCCCAAATATTATTTGCACATTGTAGCAAAACAATCAGGGTGTCTATTACTAAATATCCAAAACAGGAATTAGGAATTTGTGATCCCCTGGAGATTATCAGATTCCATCTGGTATCAACCTCATCTATCTTGACCAATCATCAGAAATTGCTGAACTTAGAATTCAATATCACTAAATTCATAGATTCTTCGGTGCTGATATAAATCCAGCTGGAGAAATGTAAATATAAGGGTTAATATACACATATTAGCATGGTATAATGATGAACAAATGAAGAAATGGTAAAATGGGGGAGGGTTTCTGCTATACCGAATAAAGTAACAAACAAATCTCCCTTCAACTCAACATGTTTTTTCTATATGTATCTATTAATAGTTTCATTATTAAAAGAAAATGGCTTGGTGGACGTGTCAGGGGAAGGATACTGTAAAATCTCCATTCCCACCCCATTCCAGGGGAAGATTACTCCAAAATCCCCATTTCCTCCCGATCAGCTGGGACTCAGGAGGCAGAGAATAGATGGGGGCAGGGCCAGTCAGAGGTGGTATTTACCGGTTCTCGGAACTACTCAGAACCTGATGAATACCCCATACCTGATATGGGGACAGAAGAATCATTGTCACTGTAATTAAATGCAATAACATTATATATATATATATATATATATAAACCCTCAAACCCATGAGTCTAATCTTCTGATTTTCCCATGGGCCCATGTTATAACTGAATTTTTGTCCTAAATGGATTACTGCCTGCATGGTTTACATCTGAAAACAAATTTCCAGAACTGAGGTAGATAATGTTAGGAGTAATTTGAGAGGCTTAAAAAATAAATAGGTCTTTGAAGAACTCTGTCTGATTCATATTTATGAGTTGCAATGTATTAAATGGAGTAGGCCTTGAAAATAATAGCGAAGTGTATGCATAAAGCTGAAATATGATTCAGCTGCTACCACATGATTAAATCAAGCTACCAGAAACATGGATTTCTTTTTCCGCACATTTGTTCAAAAACAATAAGCAAATAGACCTACGTGGAAAATTTTCCAACCTGATTAGGTTGAGTGCAATTTTTAAATGCCACATTAGGAAGAACTGTGTTTATTTAACTACTGTATGTCAATTCCATCATTTTTTATATGCTATAACAACTTTATACTGTTTTTATAGTCCCTGAGTTGGGTATTTTTGAAATAATGAAATAATAAGACAAACAATATAAAGAAAACACTGTTTAAATATGATTATTTAATAACCATACATTTCATATTCTTTAGATAGCCACTTTTTTGAGTGTCAATTTTCTATGAATGGATTTTGTTATTAGAAATAAGGGGTCTAATGCAAACTTGGCTACGATGGTACCTGTTTAGGATTTTATTTATTTATTTATTTATTTATTTATTTATTTATTTATTTATTTATTTATTTATTTATTTATTTATTATTTCATTCAAAACATTTATATAACCACCCATTTTTCAGCAAGCTCTGGGTGGCTCCCAATGAAAGATTAAAAAACATTTTAAATTCAAACATAGACCCTCGCCATCAAAGGTCTGTGATGGTTAATTCAGGGTGAGGCGGCAGTCCTTTTTCATCATAATGATGGGATATAAAAATTTTGGTAGAATATGTAAAGATATGCCTCTTGTAGAGCTGAAAAATGTTTATCTTCCCCCCATTATTTTCCTGTAAATTATTTTTTCTCACAGAAATTCAAGAAATTCCTTACACAAAGTACAGACTTCCCTTAGTAAAAGCTATAAAAGAATTGAATCTCTTTAAGTCTTAAAAATATAATGGCCCAGATAGAGGCAAACTGGTTAAGAATTTATTCAGCTAACGTAAAGCTAAAACAATGAGGAAAACATATTAATATGATGATTAACAGTTAATCTTTTTTTAAAGAGAGGGACATAATCTATTTTTTATCCAAATGAAACGTAACTGTTCTAATATTAAATAATTAGTGTCAGGGAATATTACAGGGGTGAAATCTAAAACTTTTCCCTACCGGTTCTGTGGGCGTGGCTTGGTGGGGGGGTTGTCCTGTGACTGAGTGGGCATGGTCAACTCAATGTTACTCACAGCCACGCCCACTCAGTCACAAGACCCCCTCCCACCAAGCCATGCTCACAGAACCCGGTAGGAAAACTTTTTAAATTTCTATTCTGCCGGCATGCCCTTACCTTTCTCCCGTGGCTCTGCCCACCCACCCCATTCCCTGGAGTCAGGGAATGCACCATTCCCCAATTCCTACTGCTCACCTTTCTCCCGCGGCTGGCTGTCAGGGAAGGCAAGCGGCCGAAAGTTACCGGAGTTGCTCACTCTCCTTCTTGAATGAGCCGCTCTGGTCCACGCGCCAGCTGCGCAAGTGCATACCCAACCTGCCGCTGATGAGTGAATTAAGTAAACGGTGTGTGCTTGTGCAGCTGGTGCATGGACCAGAGCGGCTCATTCAAGGAGAGCAAACGACTCCGGTAACTTTCGGCTGCTTGCCTTCTCTGACAGCCAGCCGCAGGAGAAAGGTGAGCAGTAGGATACACCGCGTGGTGAAGGGCAAGCAGGCAGCGGCTCCACGGCAAGGCCGGAGTCGGGCAATGGTGCATTCCCCGACTCCGGGGAATGGGGCGGGTGGGCAGAGCATCCAGCTGCCATTGTTACCGGTTCTCCGAACCACCGGCCATCATCGCTATCTACTCGCCCGAGCCGGTCCGAACCGGGAGCATTTCACCCCTGGAATATTACCAGAAGACTGCCAGAAACTACAAGTGAACTGAAAACCTTTTTACAATAATGATAGGAAGTTTTTTTTTCCCTGAGCAATACATACCAAGTTACAGTTCTTCCCTGCTGAAAGAGCTAATGGGAAAGGCAGAGAGAGGGAACTAAGGTCAACGGACATTTGGCTGATGCTGCAACCAGAAGATCGTCATGGTTCCAAGCATTATTCACATATTAACGTATTTTTGAGTAATTATATACCATTTTGAATCATTATGAATACATTCATATTTTGCAAATAAAAACAATACATACAAAAAAGAATATAACTGATAGAAAAAACAGAACACCAACTACAGCCAATAATAGATTGTATCAACCAGAACAGCTATAATAAAAAGTCTACCACCTCAACCCCAAGAGCTGGGAGAATTATACCTTCATTTGAGAAATGAGGATGTTGACTGAGAACTGCTATAAACAGAAAAATGGACAGGATTTTCTGTGATTCATTTTGCAACTAAAAAACAAAGTGTCGATGTGACAAATCTTCAAACCAATCTTCTCCAATTTGATTGTTAGGCCATAAATTTTATGGTAGCTGCGAAATGGAATTGCAGGCCAATGTCGCTGGAGGGTATTATATAGGACAAGGCTGTATCAACTGGCTGTATATTTTCCCCCTGCTTTTATATTGCATTATTTTATGTTTTATGCACTGTTAGGCACACAGACACACTAAATTGAGATGGGTGAGTTATATAAGTTCTTTAAATAAATAGTTTGAGTTTGCTGCAGCACAAAACATGATTAATTAGCAAATACTTTGTAGTTTATGACAATGCCTGCAATACAAGCTTAACTATATTATCTTACGTATGGTTTATTCAGCCCAATTGCACATTAAACTATAGCAAGCTATAAGCTAGGTTAAAATGGGACTGTGGTTCTGAGGGCTGTGTATACCACTTCTTAAAAACTCAAATGGCTTGAAGCTTGTCAATTCTTCAATTGTCTGAAGGCTGTAGCACCTAAATGACATGGATTGTGTAAACTAAAAAAGATCTATTTTGATAACTTGTTTCACAATTCGCAAACAGAGGTAGCATCATAAATAAGTCTGCTTTCAAACCATAAGACACCCTGCAGACTGAAACTTACATCATCTTTCTTAAAGCTTTCCACCTCCTTTATGGCCTATTCTCCATATACAATTCTCGGGAGATGAGCTATAAAACAGAATACTGTTATCAAGTCATTGGAATCACTCAAGGCAAAAAACGGTGGTTTACAAGCACAAACCCATATTCTCTGCATGGCTAAAGGCAAGAAAGAAGACCATGCAATTTGCTAATGAAGTCTGCAGAAAGCTAGTCTGTAGAAACAGCCTGTCTTTCCAACCGCTTTTGTAGATCTATAAAAACATTAGTCATGCAGGATAGGATTTTTCCCACCGCCCACTTGACAGTCATCAATATCAGAACCCTTGAACTCATTCTTCCACAACCATCTAGCCAGCTAATAGGGTTGCCTGTGAAATACCCAGAACTTGCTTTTATAGCTTAGTTTACAAATCAAGTTTTAGTCATTTTTATAAACGAATCAGGAAACTTTAGTTGAAGAAATATGGAGAGAAGTAACTAATCAAGACACATGTAGGAAAAAGAACAAGCACTACTCACACTAATAACCCTTGATTTAACTTGGGTTGCCACTGGGTTTAAATATTGTGCTAAGCCAAAACAAGCAAAACAATAAATTACAATACAACACATAATTATAAAATGGTTTGTAAAGTCTAGTTTACAATGCAACATATATGAAGTAGGCCACTACAATTAGTGCTAGAAAATATTATTAAAGCTTAATTTAGCACGTGTAAAAACAACTGTGTCTAAAAACAGAGAGAAAAGTATCTGAGGTAAATTATGCTGCTGCTTAAGATCAAGATTCATTTCTCCTATTTCACAGAGATTCCCTGGTTCACCTGATCTGTTCAGCCTTTATTTCCTACTCCAGGACCACAGACCCCAATATAACTCCAAAGGTGGCAAAAATTTTTGCTGCAGTCGTGGCTGAAAAAAAACGGGGGAAGACACTGGTAACCCCTACAGCAGAGGATCACTAGTACTGACAGTACAGATTGTATCTGAGGCAGTAGATGGTGTACTGTCACATGATCTATCTATATTTGTAAAATATACTCCCCTTCTATGTGTATTTTAATTTGGTCTCTGACCGCAATAAAAAGCTTACTTACTACTTACATATGCTGCTATCTGTCTTTAATAACTGCTAATATTTTTTTTACCCTTACCTGATAAGTCACGTCTCTCATAATTTTGTCTTCTACTCAATTTATTCCATCAGCATACTTTTAGTTTACAAAGTCCAGAGAGCTAAACTGGTTTAAAGCCAATTTAAATCATATTTGGCTGTCTGCAGCTTTGTAAATATTTATTTAGCATTTTTATTCGTTCAGGCTCAGCACTTTTATGCAACTGAGGTGATAATGCTACTGAGACATTGATGATAGCAGTTATAATTATTGCTTACTATGTTCTCTATGGAATTGTATTAAGTGCAAAAGCTACATTATATGTTTATTATAACACAAGTCATTTTTTGAATCTAGATTCCTTATATTTTCAATTGCAAATGTATTAATCAGCAGAGAGTAGGCACACATTTGCTAATAAAATATAGAATGAATTTATAAGCAGTTATATGACTGCATACAATGAATTTGCTATCCTATATTGGTACAACATTTTATGGTTCAAATTCTATCTACGTAGAATTACTTTGTAGAAAATAAGTTTATTTCTATAAATTCTACAAATTTCTGGATAACAAAATTGAGAGAAAATGCTCATTCATTGTATGGAAATCCAATTTTATCACTAGAGTAAAATGGAGCAATTCCAAGGACCCTGTACAGCATAAAATGTCTAAGCCATAATGCACTAAGCAATATACTAAGCCATAATGTAGTTAGTAATGCCCTCTGAACTTGGTGGTTTTCTTGCAGACATTTCATTACCAAATTAGACAACATCATCAGTGCCCATCAGAGTATTAATATTAACAAGTTTGGTAATGAAATGTCTTCAAGAAAACCATCAATCTCAGAAAGTACCAAGAACCTCACAGTTCAACCATGAGCTAAAAATATTCTCTTTTATCCATGATGTAGTTAGTTGGCTTTTTAATAGGATATTGTGAACTGATTCAGAAACTCTGGTTTATAGATGAGTGCAATATATGTTTAAATCTATATTCATGGATTAATTTGGTAAACTAAAGCAGAGTGTATTAGAAGATCTGGTGTTCCATGCCAGTTGTAGCAAGATAAAAAAGAATAAAAAATTGTGCAATACCAAAATTCCCCCCCCCCCCCCCCAACAATTAAATCCACTAAACATGCCTTTTTGGAAAATCAATCTTGGGCAATTAAGTTAGAAAGTCAATAGACACACATTAAAAACTCATTTAATTTTAATTATTCACATAAAATCTTGCCGATGTAGCCACATACGAAGTATTTACATATAATGTGGAACACTTAAGAATAAAGTTTCTTTACTATAAATATACATATTCGAAGGACTATCATAAATACAAATAATCTACAATAATCAGAGAACTATCAATAATCAGATAGTTAAGTTTTATCTGTAAGCATTTATTGTTTGTTCCAAGTATATGCAAACATTGGATGCAGTACTGTCTAATCATATTGGTTTACTCAGTAGAATCCTGTTGCCATTCATATTAGTATTTGTTAAGAGGAAATATGTTGCAAATCGAAGAAAATATAAAAATGTAAGCAGTACATTGCAGTTTTAAGATTATTTATTCCACTTTTATCATGCACTTGACCACGGAACAGTATTGACCGGTTTGCAGTAGGCATAGCTGATGCTTGTGCAAAAAGGAACATGCAAAATCCAACCGCCCTTAAATAAATATTAAAACAATCCAACCCACATTTACACTTACTTAGCCTCTGAAAATCTCAATAATCAGAATTTTCTCTGACTAGATGTCCTGCAAGATCAAGATTATGCTCTTATTTTAGCCACATAGTAGGTGTCACATCACAGAACATTTGCTTCTCAGTTTATCCTTCTTTCGCTGCTGCTTTGATTTCTTGCCATCCACCTGCAGACTTACATTTCTTCTCTTTTCTAAATTAAGGAGCTCTTCAAAAAGCTCCTGCACATTATAGTTCATTTTGGCGGAGGTCTCCATGAAGGAGCATTTCCATTTCGTGGCAAGGACTTCTCCTTCACTGGTGCCCACTTCTCTTTGGGGGTTATCGCTCTTGTTTCCTACCAGTATAATTGGGACTTTCTGAATGTCTCCTTTGATCTGACAGATCTGCTCATAGATTGGCTGGAGCTCTTCTACAGATTGCCTGCTGGTCACAGAGTATACTAACATGAATGCATGGCCTTTTGAGATGGAGAGTCTCTGCATGGCAGGGAACTGGTGGCTTCCGGTGGTGTCTGTGATTTGAAGAGTACAGATGCTCTTGTCACAGCT
Source organism: Arizona elegans (assembly GCA_022577455.1). Lineage (NCBI taxonomy): Eukaryota > Metazoa > Chordata > Lepidosauria > Squamata > Colubridae > Arizona > Arizona elegans. The sequence continues at coordinate 136,469,950 of JAKOOJ010000002.1, read as the reverse complement.
GATCACCTGGCGATATGTATCTTCAACAGTGGGGATGTATGTTTCACGGAAGGTCCCTTGTATGAAACGGAGTACCAAAGAACTCTTACCAACACCAGCAGCTCCAAACACAACCACTCGGTAATCATTACTTTGCTCTGGCATCCTGCTTGTTCAATTGGGGACCAAGGAAGAACCTTGAATTTACATGCTCCTTTGGTGAATAGGCCTGTCAAGGGAAAACAAGTTAGATATCAGCAACTGAAGTTCCAACTTGGATTTAAATTCAACAGTACCCTTCCCTCCAAAAGACAGCTTCAAGGTTTTAAGAAAGGAGCATGTTGCACAGGGATGACCCTGCCATTAGACAAAATGAAATGGCAGCTACTGGGAAGAATCACCAAAATATGGTAGAAAAATATAGATTGGTTTGGCCCTCCACAAAATCCCAATTTCTCATGTGGCCCGTTGGGAAAATTAACTGCCCAGTCCTGGTCTAAACTATAGCTTAGGCAGTCTCCACCATCTTGAACATTTTCTGCATGTGTTGAATGTAATTTCCAGATACTGATTCCAAGTCAGCATAACTACAGTAGAGGATTCTGGTCAGTGGTGATATCCAAATTTTTTTACTACCGGATCTGTGGGTGTGGCTTGGTAGGCGTGGTGTGGCTTGGTGGGAATGGCAGGAGAAGGATACTGCAAAATCCCTGTTCCCACCCCATTCCAGGTGAAGGATACTACAAAATCCCCATTCCCTCCCCACTCCTGGGAGAAGGATATTGCAAAATCTCCATTCCCTCCCCACTCCTGGGGGAAGGATATTGCAAAATATTGCATTCCCACCTCACTCTGGGGCTAGCCAGTGGTGATATTTGCCGGTTCTCCGAACTGCTCAAAATTTCCGCTACCGGTTCTCCAGAACCTGTCAGAACCTACTGGATTTCACCCCTGATTCTGGTAGCCAAAGTCCATGTTTTTTGGGGAGGGGGGGACCAAATAGGGACAGTTTCCCCTAACGTCATAGGAAAAGTGCCTTGTACTTGTTCAGATTATTTGTTTTTCTAGCCTGATTTATCAAAGGGATTCTAAAGTTTCAGGCATAACTCCTTCTCATAACTAGCTCTCCAATTACAAAAAAAAGAAAAAGAAAAAAAAAGAAAAACCAGAGATTAAAGTCCCAAACGGATGACTGAGAATCTCCATAGACCTAGAGATTAAAGGTGGAAACTACTGCATGTTCTTAAAGATATTTGGGCTACAGAGGTTGAGATAACCAAGAGTAGCAAAGACTTAACAGTATTCTATCCTTCATTACTGCCTACTAACCAGGATCCAAATTTTCACAGGCCTAGATGTTCTTAATACTAAGCCAAGCCAAAAGCTGACCGGCAACATCCCAGTTAAAGAATTGCCTATATTGTGATATAATGGAGGCCTATTTCACAGTTAGCTAACGTTAAGCAAACCACAATGTGGCTTCTTAGTTTAATGCTTCATGTACAAGACGATCTCCAAACCACATGGTTGTCTTTTTCCATGAGCGCAGTCCGAATGTTCATACCTACACAGAATTGAGAATTCCCAAATTCCATTCACATTACATGAAAATAAGATGTATAAAAGGTAAACAGTATCCTAGAGTCAAGCCTGATTCCTGATAACCTTATGGATGCATCCACTACAAGGATGCAGTGATCTTAGTAATAGGATCTTGTTGCTCCCTGCTTGGGGAGACTAGAGTTGTATGATTCACTTCCTGGAGGTCAACTCATCCAAATACTAACCAGGCCCAGCCATGTTTATCTACATTGTCTGATAAACCACCTTTAAAAAACAAAAAGCACCAGAGGTCAATTTTTCCAGAAAGAAAAGTGGTGGAAGCGGCACAATAACCTCTGATACATGAACACTCCTTTCTCAAGCCTGCAGTACTAAATGTTTATAAGAATAACCACTCAAGCAACGGTTAAATTGGCTTGAGATCAAGCCAACACGCGCGTTTTTTCTCTCACACCCGGAGTTAGCGCCATCCACAAGAGCCCGCCCATCATCTAACCGGGATTCCAGCCAAGCGTGGATTCCGATCGTGGAAACGCGCTCACAGACTGAGCTCTCTTCCACCACCATCCCTCCAGGCCAGAGGAAACGACACGTGTTCCTCCGTCCCAACACCCAGAGAGGAGAGCAGGCCTGCCGATCATCGGGAGGCCGAAGAGCGAGGCAGACTCGGAGGCGGCAGCCCGGCCAAACACGCACCTCACGGGCAGCCAGGAGGGAGCCGACCCGAAATCCGGTCCGATATTGGTCGCCTCCGCGCCTTCCACAGGCTGGGGAGGCCGGACCGCTGTCCTCACGACAACCGGGCTCCCTGAAAACGAGCCACCTCCAAGCCCCGGCCGTGGAGCCGCTTCCCGCCCCGGGAGAGAGTAGCCCTTCCTTGCGCTTTATCTGCCTCCCTGGCGGCGGCTCAACAGTCTGGCATCTGCCCGGTGGCCCGCCTTCTTCTCCGGCTCGGTCCGGCTGGAAAGCGGAGCGAGCAGCCAGGAGAGAGATCAGCCCACCGCTGCCGCCGCCGCTCCGTTCATTCATTCATTAAATCCCCCCTACCCCCGGGAACGTACCACAACCATGCAGCTAGAGTACGGCGATCGTCATAAGCAGCAATAGCAGCAATGTAAATGAGTCGTTAAAAGAATCCGAACCTGGAGAGACGAGAATGAACACCAAAGCGAAACTCCGCTGAAAGAGAGACAGCTTCGGGAGAGGGTGGGGGAGCTTTGTTCCGTCCAAAGGGGGAAGACGCCTGTCCTTCTTCGGGTGAAGTTCTTAGGATTGCGGAGGGACCAAGCGGCGGCTGAGCCGGTGGGCTATAGGGAAGCGATCCCCACGGAATCTCCCCGCAGGCGACAGACCCCTCCCCTTTCTCTCTGGAAGCGAGCAGTGCGCCAAGATCAGAATGTGGGAAGTGCTATACCTGTTGAATTATCTTGCTTGGTCATTCACGGTGACACATGGAAGTAGAATCAGAGGGCTGCTGCCCTTTCATTCCCCTGATTGTATGTGTGTGTGTGTGTGTGTGTGTGTGTGTGTGTGTGTATATGTATATATATAGCACAAGCACGACGCACGAAGCCGAAGACACCAGCCTGAAGATGACGAGTGAGACCTCATTGAAACATCGCCAAATTACTCTCAATCTTACACGGGAAAAGACTCCAATACGCCAAGACTTGCATACCTGTGCCCGTGAAAATCTACAAAAACAAATATATATATATATAATTTTTTTAAATAATAAAGGGGATCTAGAATACTTCCCTCTTCCTTGCAGCAGGCCCAGCTGTCCATTATAAAACGAAATGCTAATAAATCTAGGAGGTCCTATATTAAAGCAGCGATAAAAACCAAAGCAGTACAGGTAATTCTCGACAGTTTGTTTAGTGACTGTTTGACGTTACAACAGTGCTGAAAAAAAAGGAATATGTTTTTCACACTTACGACCAGGTATGGGTTCTACTTACCTTTACTACCGGTTCGCAACGGGATCGCGCTGCACAGATCACGCTGCATAGATCACGCTCCGCAGATCGCCGATGATGACATCTGGAGCAGTGGGTGGGGCCTCCCGCTGGTTTTACTACCGGTTCTTGCAAACCGGTCCAAACTGGGGGCAACCCACCACTGCTTACGACCATTGTAACATCCCCATGGGCAGGTGATCAAAATTCAGATTTAGCAACTGGCATGTATTTATGGCAGTTGCAGTATCCCATGGTCATCTTTTGCGACCTTCTGACAAGTAAAGTCAATGGGGAAGCCACATTCACTTAACTTAACATGCTACTAACTTAACAACGGCAACAATTCACTTAAGAAGTGTGATTAAGTGTCATAAAAGGTCATAAAATGAGGCAAAATTCACTTAACTGTCTTGCGTAGCAACAGGTAGTCCTTGACTTATGACCACAATTGCAACAGCTAGTCCTTGATTTATGACCATAATTTTTATTGCTATGTAAGACATAGGAATGTAGACCAACATAGGTCTCCTCTGCAATGTCTACCATGGGTGATTTATCAACCACATTTTAGAACTACCCCCCCTTCCCATCATGCACTAGCTGGGAATTTTGAAAGTTGTAGGCACAATACAATGGAAAGACACCAGGTGGAGAAGAGAGAACTTTAGACCTTTCTTTTCTGTCTCCCTTTGTTCTTCACCTATGGTTTCTAAATACCAGTCATGTGTGTAGTACTTCACAGCTGCACAGAGAAAACTTTAGATTTATTGAGCTGGAGAAAGAAGGAAAAGCACAGTGGTAAATGTGTGGAAATGCAGGCATGCATATACTAGAAAAAAGGGATGCGGTGGCTCAGTGGCTAAGACACTGAGCTTGTCAATAGAAAGGTCAGCAGTTCAGCGGTTCGAATCCCAAGTGCCGCGTAACGGAGTGGACTCCCGTTACTTGTCCCAGCTTCTGCCAACCTAGCAGCTTGAAAGCACGTAAAAAATGCAAGTAGAAAAAATAGGGACCACCTTTGGTGGGAAGGTAACAGTGGTCCGTGTGCCTTTGGTGTTGAGTCATGGCACCCACATGACCACGGAGATGCCTTCGGACAGCGCTGGCCCTTCGGCTTTGAAATGGAGATGAGCACTGCCCCCTAAAGTCGGGAATGACTAGCACATATGCGCGAGGGAAACCTTTACCTTTATATACTAGAAAGTTTGAGTATACCTAGAGATAAAGGCTAGCCAGAAATAATCAGCATGAAGAAATCAGTTCAATCTCACTGATTAACTGATACATATAACCAGTTGAAATAGCAGCTCTGCTTTCTCAGTGAGAATAGATAATAAAGATTAAAATCAGAGGTCATCTCTGTAAAAGTGGACAAATATCTAAGGTTCAGCTTTTCTTAGCATAAAAACATATGTATTGACCAGAAGAGCGGCATCTGTACAGTTTCTGCTTGCGATGTTGCAGGCAATCCTATATAGCAGGGTTCTCCAAACTTGGCAACTTTAAGACTTGCGGACTTCAACTCCCAGAATTCCCCAGCCACCAAGTCCACAAACCTTAAAGTTGCCGAGTTTGGAGATCCCTGATAATCAGAAGTGGGTTCCTCCCGGTTTGGCCGAGCCGGTAGCGGTGACGAAGCAGTTGTGAAATGAGTGACATGGTTGTTAAGAATGCTGCACGGCAGGGGTGGGTTCTAAATTTTGTTACTACCGGTTCTGTGGGCATGGCTTATTTTGTGGGCGTGGCTTGGAGGTCATGTGACTAGGTGGGCGTAGCTAGCTGGTCATGTGACCGGGTGGCCGTGGCTATGTGTATAGGGACTACTCAGAGGGCTGAAAAAAGTCATTTCTGACAGGTCCTCGCACTTTTGACTGGTCCTCACACTTATGACCATCCTCACATTTATGCCCGTGCAGCATTCTTAACAACCATGTCACTGATTTCACAACTGCTTCTCTTCACCATGGTGATAAGATAGGGCAAAAAACGTAAAATGTGAGGACAGTCGTAAGTTTGAGGACTGGTCAAAAGTGCGAGGACCAGTCAAAAATAACTTTTTCAGCCCTCTGAGTAGTCCATATGCATAAAAGGATACAGCAATAGAGAGGGATGAAGGAAGGGAAGGGAAATTAGAGTAGGAGTGAGGGTAAGAGAGGGAGGAAGAGAGGAGGAGAAGGAGAAAGGAAGAGAAAGTAGGGAGGAGAAGAGAAAGTAAGAAGGAAAGAAAAGAGAGAGGTGGTAGGTTTGAGGAGAAAGATTGCTGTACAATAAAAAAGATGAAAGGAAAAAAAGCCAACCCCAAACAAATATAAAGATATTAAGATAAAGAATGAATTGTTAAAACTTTAAAGAATAAAAGAGAATAAATATAAATAAATAGCAATAATTAGAAACAGACATACAAACATACAATTTATTTTCTTTGAACAGAGTATTTGGCCGGTTCACAAATTTAAACAGTGTTTAGTCATTTCAATTAAATTTACAATTTCTATATCTCCTTTTTGCCATATTTATTCCTCATCTATTTTTTTAAAAAACCAATATTACCCTTCATCCTCATCTCTATAATCTTAATCAAATTCAATTTTTCCCTTCTATTCTATATTATACCCCTTCCCATTGTCATCTATTTTTATATCCATCCTCACATTGGTTAATTATGTAATATTACAGTTGTTTAATACAAATTCAACATTTTAATATAAATCAATTAGTTATATAACTATCTTTTTTGTATATTAATCAATATGAACATGAATATTCCAATTATTTCCATGCAATCTAATTTCTTACAAATCAATTATTATATTTACCAATAATAATAAACCAAATAATTTCCCCCATATATTCCTCCAAACCACAACTTAACTATTTCTGCTTTCAACACAATATACAATTAATAGTATCTCAATTATTACAATTCCCTAGTTAAATAGAGCTTTTTTTCTTTTGCGTTTTAAAATCTTGAACTCTCTTTTGCCCTAAATTTCCCATTGTTTGCAGTTTTGCACCTACCTTTTTTGGTAAGGAAAAATAAAAATAAAAATAAATCTCTCTCTGCCTCATTTTGTCACGTTGCAGCAAAATCTGCTCCAGCACTCTTTGCAGCTAGCAACAGAGCCCTCTGCAAAACAGCTGAGAGCAAATCAGCTGAGAGTCGGGAGGCCGATCTAATCAACTTGTGCTAATTAACCTATCCTGAAGCTGAAAGGGGCTGTTTTTTCTATTTTTGCAGGCACCGGTCTATTCATTTGTTTTCTTTTAACACTGATCAGCTGTGGGGCGGCCCTTTGAAGCCTCCAGCAAGAGTTTAAACAGTTTTTTTCCCTCTAGCCATCAGCTGGGACTCAGGAGGCAGCAATAGATTGGGAGTGGGCAGGGTAAGCCAACAGCGACCAGGCTGGGAACCGGTTTGGAGGCGTGGCCAGCCAATCTTATTACCGGTTCTCCGAACTATTAAATTTTTTTACTAGAACTGGTGTGAACTGGGAGCAACCCACCACTGCTGCATGGGCATAAATGTGATGGTCATAAGTGTGAGAACCAGTCAAAAGTGCGAGGACCTGTCAGAAATGACTTTTTTCAGCCCTCTGAGTAGTCCCTATACACATAGCCATGGCCACCCGATCACATGACCTCCAAGCCACGCCCACAGAACCGGTAGTAACAAAATTTAGAACCCAGCCCTGCTGCTAATATATCATAAACAACTATCTATCTCTCTTACTGTGAGCTGCTAGGAGAGGACTGCTATTGCTAAACAGCATATTTCCTTTGATTTTTACTCATGGGTTATTTATTTGCATTTAAAAAGCAGACAGATTAATTACAGCTCTGTATCTTGGCTTGATTTTCAAAGGTTTTCTATTATTTATTATTCAGGGCAGCTGCACTTCTTCAGCTACTAAAAGCAACACATTATTGTATTTCCCCAGAATAAAGATGCACTAAGCTGTGTAGTAAATATATTATCTTCTCCTTTAACCAGGCCCAGGCTGGAGAGAGAAAATATATAATTTCTGCTCTGCTTCCCTTTATGTATTGCAAAACATAGACCCAGCTTTTTAGGCTCTTCATTTAAAGACACAGATTAGCAATTTTCTTTGTAGAGCACACCCATTTCCCCCCCTTAAAAATGGTATTAACCATGCTGCAGGTTAAGATTGCTTGCCTTTCTAATTGGCCCATCTAATCTCCTATGCTTTTAACAGCTGCCTGATATGCAAAAATTACTATACCGGGGAAGAATTGCAAACAAATAGGCTGAACATAATGGGGAGGAAATCTAAACCCTGTTTGTCCTTATTTGCATATCTGCTTGTTAAAGTCACAAAAAATGTGATTGGACACTGCTAAAGAAGGTTAATTCTGGGCTCAAATCTGTTTTATAGTTTCCTAATGTTTTTGTCCCCTTCTACTTTCTACATGATTTCCAGGAGTTAGACTTCCTTCAGATGGGGTGCTTGGTTGCAATACAGGTAGTCCTTGACTTACGACCACAACTGAGCACCAAATTTCTGTTGTTAACTGAGACATTTGTTAAGTGAGCTTTGCCCCCTTTCTTGCCACAGTTGTTAAGCAAATCGCTGCAGTTGATAAGTTAGTAACACGGTTGTTAAGTGAATCTGGCTTCCCCATTGGCTGGTCAAAAGGCTGCAAAAGGTGATCACATGATGTTGGGACATAGCAATGGTCGTAACCAGGGATGAAATGCTCCCGGTTCAGACCGGATCGCCCGATCCGGTAGCAATCCGGTTGTTCCAAGCTGAGTTGCCTGATTGGCAGAGGCTTTTAAAAGAAAAAAAGCCTCTGCTGATCAGGCAACTCAGCTGGGATCGTCAGAGCTTTTTGAAAGCATTTTTTTACAACCTCTTCACCGAAGAGGTTGTAGAAAAATGGTTTTAAAAGGGGGGAAAAAATTGGCAACGCCCACCCAGTCACATTAACACACACACACACACACCAGCCATGTCCACAGAACCGGTAGTAACAAATTTTAGATTTCACCACTGGTCGTAACTATGAACCAGTAGCCAAGTATCTGGTTTTTGAACACATGATTCTGGGGCTGCTACAAAGATCATTAAGTATGAAAAATGGTCATAAGTCAATTTCTTTCAGTTTCATTGTAACTTTGAACAGTCACTGAATGAACTGTTGTAAATCAAGGACTACCTGTTCAGGGAGTTATTTTCTCCCAGTTTGCAGCCTTCCCAGTTTTCCATTTCCTAATTTGAAAATGCCTAAAGGAAGGATGTCTTCTTTGGGACGGAATAGAAGCGCAACCATCCAGGGAGACCCAGACTGCTGGAGAGAGGTTGGTAGAAAGAAACACTTTATGTTTTTTTTTCCTCCAAATTTTTTCCTCCAATTAATGAGAATGGAGGGAAACTCTGATTAAATGATGGATACAGCACCATGGTAGACCTTTCTTTCACTTTAGCTTGGAGAGCTATGGATCCCCAGCATACCTTCTTACCTTTAAAGTGCTCCATGGCTTAGGACCTGAGTACTTACGAGACCACCTGCTGCAATTGATAACCTCCCAGCAACCAATACGCTGTCACAGAGTAGGCCTACTCATAGTACCATCATTAAAACAATGTCGTCTAGTAGTTCCAAGGGAGAGAGCCTTCTCTGTGGGGGCACCTACTCTTTGGAACAAAATACCCCCTGGAATACGAATAATCCCAGATTTTCGCACTTTCCGACGTGCCCTGAAGACCTTTCTGTTTCAACAAGCAGGGCTAGCAGAAACATCTAAATTCTATGCCAAGGTTTTAGCAGATGCACTAAGTTGACTCAATTTATTATTTACTGTTTATAAAAAAAAATTATTATAGGTATATGAAATCTTATTCTGTTCACCACCCTGAGTCATTCGGGAGAAGGGCAGTATAGAAATTCAATAAATAATAATAATAATAATAATAATAATAATAATAATAATAATAATAATAATACCTGATTTCAGGATATTTTTGATCGAAGTTTTTTTCTTGCTGCCTTAGAAAGTTTCTTACTGTTACTGATTTTTTTTTGCTCTGTCCTCATTATCCTGAATGTTTCTACTGATCCTGTATCCACAAATGCTTTTTGTAAGAGGGATTTTTTCAGCTGCAGTTTTCAGCTGCCTTCTGCTGGAGAGAAAACACTAACCTTCAATTAACGTTCAGAAGATAGCACAACTTCAGTACGAAACTGAAAATGGAGACGACTTTAAGTCAATGGGGGTGGGGGGGTGAGGAATGGAAGCTATAGTGGGAATTTAACTGGCATTTTAGTTGGAATTCTAAGCCCGTTCAGCCCAATTAAATTCTTGAGCTATGTAAAGATAGTACAAAACAATTAAAGGTTCCTAAACAGAATTATTTTTCTTTTCTATACTACAGTCTTTAAAATACCCAAGTGCTGGCAGCGTTTATTGAAGGTTGCCTCTTTCTCTGCATGCTCCAACTGCTACTTAATTGGCCTTGGGTGGCTGCATTATCAAGAACATTAATTTTAAAAGCTAACTTACTTTAAACGTTAACCTTTTCAGGGTTCTTTACAGAGCTGCAAAACTGGTTTCTAAATCTGCTTGTTCATCTGGTGATGGGAAGATACAATAACGAAAAGTACCGGTCTGGATACCAGAAGACTGTGTGTTCTAGTCTCGCCTTAGGCATGAAAGCCAGATCGATGATCTTGGGCCTCTCACTGTCTCTCGGCCCAATCCACCTCACAGAGTTGTTGTTGGAGGGGGGGCAACAGGAGGATCAAGGAGTATTAGGTACGCTGACCGCAGGGGTGGGTTATAATTTTTTTTACTACCGGTTCTGTGGGTGTGGCTTATTTTGTGGGCATGGCTTGATGGTCATGTGACAATTCTTTAGGATTTAGCAGAGGTACTGGTCTACCAGGCTTTTAACTGCTTGCAGAGCTGTATCAGTCTACCCATTTGTTTTTGGAGCGCACCAGTCTACCCATTTGTTTTTGGAGCGTTCCGGTCTACCACCACACTGCCTTTTACCGCTGATCAGCTGTAGAGCGGCCTTTTGAAGCCCCGCGGCAAGAGTTTAAACAGTTTTTTTTCCTTCTAGCCAATCAGCTGGGACTCGGGAGGCAGTGAATAGATTGGGGGCGGGGCCAGGTAGAGGTGGTATTTACCAGTTCTCCGAACTACTCAAAATTTCCACTACCGGTTCACAAGAACTGGGGAGAACCGGTAGCAACCACCACTGGTTCACCGCCTTGTGGATGGAGACCCTTTGCCCACATTCATCCGCACTGGTATTTTGATACAGGTAGTCCTTGACTTACGACTGGCTGTTTAGCAAGTGATCAAATTTATGACAGACCCTGAAAAAGGGATTCAAAGTCCTGATGACCACCCTTTATGGCAGTGATGGCGAACCTATGGCATGCGTGCTGGAAGTGGCAAGCAGAGCCATCTCTCGGGGCACACCAGCCGTCGCTGGTCTTCACAGGAGCGCCAGAAACCGGAAGAGCAGCTCCCTGGTGCACATGCGAGTGCCAGGAAGCTGAGCTTTCGGTTTCCGGCATACACTTGTGCGCTAGTCACTTGGTCTTCCAATTTCTGGCGTGCACACGCGTGCAAAGACCAGCTGGCCAGTACGCATGCACATGCCGGAAAATGGAAGCTCAGCTTTCCAGCATGCGCATGCATGCCAGGGAGCTGCTCTTCTGGTTTCTAGCAGTCCCCCCCCGTGTGCACACTCCCGTTTTGGCACTCAGTGTCGAAAAGGTCCACCAACACTGCCTTATGGTCACATGATCATATTTTGCCCACTTGGCAATCGAACTGCATTTATGGACATTTACAGCACCCTGCAGCCCTGTGACCCTGATTTATGATATTTTTTTGCCAGAAACTGCCATTTACTCCCAGCAAAAAAACAACTCATAGCGAACAATGTTGGTTTAATAGCTGCAACATTCACTTTACAATCGCTGTGTTCACCTAATGACTGACGTAAAAAAGGTGAAATCGGGCATGCTCGTGTGACCTGCTATATACCCTCACGACGTATGACTGAAATTGTCAGCTTGATTGTAGTCATAAGTCAAAGAGCACCTGTTCTTGCTGTCAGCTCCTATGATCCAGCTTGTTTCAATAGCGTGGGGGCTGAGTGAAGCTGGTCACGATCAGTGCTGATTAATCTTGCTGACGGCTTTCTTCCCCAGAGAACTGGAGGACATAACCATGGTGACTGAAAGCCTTTCGTGCCCGCCCTTTGAAGAGAGAGCTTTTCTATGCATTGACTGAAAGCTACAGAAAAGCTCCCTCCCTCTCTCCCTCCCTTTTAATAGACACCAATGCATATAAATATTCACTCCCTTATAGTGTTACTGATATGCTGCTGTTCACACACACACACACACACCCCATGCAATACCACCTTGCTACTTAAATGAGAAAACATGGTTAGTTAGACAATAATAATCCCCAGTGACATCACCATTAAAATGTCCATTGTGTATAATGTGAAGGTTGGATTCTATGTCTCCAGGAGAACAACGTGAGAAGAATTTAATAGGAGCACAGAGGATCGTGCCATAAATCACAAAAGTCTCTACATTTGTTGGATTAATTTTTTCCAGTCAAGTTAGGAGTGGCTTTTCATGGAATTATTTTAACAGTTGTTGCATTGAGAAAGTGACTCCAAATTTAGGCACCTTTTAGCATACAAGCTGTCTGAGCAAAACATTTCCTAATGGAGAGTATTTTTATCTCTGCATGCACAGGATGTGTCAATAAAGTTGGTGTGCCTATTGATTCCTTTCTTTTAGATTAGGTTGGTTAAGCCATACCCAGAAATGGAGGTTCATTAGCAGTTCCAACCAAATTGTGACACCTGAGTACTTATGGCTTTTCTTGTCCCTTTTCCCACTGATCTCTTCCCTAACCTACAGCTATTATTTCAGATTGGTTATAGACAACATGGAGAAAACAATTAAAAAGACAGGAGAGAGGATGGTTGCTGAGTCCAAGATTCACTTATTATGCTAACTCCAGTCTTCCTTCTCTCTAAAGGCCTTTGGCATGTGGATTTAAAAAACTGGAATTGTCAAAAAGGACAATATTATGTAGAAAAATTAGGGAGCTGAAGCTCTTGGGTTGGGAAAGACTATGATAAGATACCGAGTCACGATTTGTGAATTCACCAGTATGATACCTAACAAACCACATTATATCTTAATGTGATGTGTGAACTTACGGTAGTTATCATTTAGTCCAACAATTCTAAGGTAAAAATCAATTCTAGTTTCCCATTTTATCATGAGAATGATTTACTGAAAATGATTTACTGTATTGTATTCCCATTCCCACAACACATTTAACTGGGTCAATAAGAGTGATGGGAACACCAGAAAGGAGTTAGTTGACATAATTATCTACTTTCCAGGGGATAAATTAAATTCCAAGGGATTAGATCCTGTCAAACACCTATTCCAACTAGGCAGCCATTTTCTGATAATGCTAAACTCATCTCTCTTATTTTGTGTACTTAGTCCTCCAAAAACAGCGATAAGAGCTGGAAAGTAAATATATCTGGAAATACAAACCTCTGTAATGCAAAACTCTGTACCAAAGTCTAGTAGTCCAGAACATGCCTGCATGATCAAATAAAAATTTACTGATCTTCTGGTGCTAAAACTCATGGGCTCGCCAGGCACTTTCTGGAGGACATAAGCAGGGCTTCTATTTCCCAATTGGTGACTTGATTCAATTGTTGGTGTGACAGCACACTGTCAGTAGCGCCCTAAGGATTGACTGCCTGGATTAAGCATGCTGAGGGAACAGACCCTTTGTGACATCTCTTTGACAATCTAGGTTGAGATAGCAGACATTGTTTTGACAGGAGCGCTACAAAGCTTGGTCCATGCTGAGCCCCAATGCTCTCTGATTAGCCTTGGGATCATTTTAGTCTTCTGCTTAAGCTATTTTAATATCAGTAAAATATAAGCTACCTCCAAGCACATGTCTCATCACCAGGCTTACTATGGATTATTCAGAGGAGCTCTAGGCACAGATACAGAATTAGCCATCCTAAAATGGGCTGCACAGTTGTTATAACAGCACTAGAAGGAATGAAGGTCATTCTGATTAAACTCCTCTCTGTTTCAGATGTCTAGAAGAATTAGAGAAATAATTTATCTTCTGTCATTCCGCTCACCACTTAAGCAGCCGCTGTGCAAAAATTATGGGGGACCCAGTTGAGAGGAATTTAGATGGAAGAAGGCAATGAAGCATGCTTACTCCTTTCTTGTAACAGTAAGGCGTTTTTGGCTAAATTGTTGCTGGATCTGAATTTTTCTTTGCTAGATCTAAAATCTGTGTGTGTGTGTGTTTGCTTAGGTTAATCCTAAAAATCAAGCTGAGAGCCGAACAAGGTGAATGAGTACCTAGTTCTTAAACTAAAGGAGAGAGCGAGAAGACAAGAAGAATTTTAATGTGTCCTGAAGGAAGCATATCATACTTTGGCCTTCAGATTGTAGGGAAAAGCATCTTTACTCTATAGCTGCGGTTGCGGTTGATATCCCCAGGCTTATGGTTATGGGGGACTTCAACCTGCCATCTGTTGGCGAAATGTCTATGGCGGCTCGGGAGTTCTTGGCTTCCATGACGGCCTTGGACCTGACCCAATTAGTTCAAGGCCCTACTCACTTGGGGGGACATAGTCTGGACTTGATTTTTGTCTCTGGTCAGTGGCAGAGTGATCTGGAAAGAGGGGATTTAGTCATCGAGCCCTTGTCATGGTCTGATCACTCCCTCCTTCGCATGGACTTTTGAATCGCTACACCCTGCCGCAGGGAGACAGAACCGACTAGGTGGTTCCATCCCAGGCGCCTGATGGACCCGGATAGGTTCCTGATGGAGCTTGGGCCATTCCCTGAGGCTCTGGCTCACGGTGGGACTGAAGAACTGGTGGCTGCCTGGGATAGGGCAGCCGCCGGAGCTCTGGATCGTGTCATGCCTTTGCGGCCTCTGACCCGGTGCCGATCTCAACTGGCTCCCTGGTTCTCCGAGGAGCTGAGAGAGATGAAGCGCCGAAAAGATGCCTGGAGAGTGATTGGAGGGCCAGTCGCTCCGAATCTGACCGAACACTGGTGAGGTCTCATAGTAAGACCTACCTAGTGGCGATAAAAGCGGCAAAATTTAATTATTTTTCCGCTCTTATTGGGTCTGCAGAGATCCGCCCAGCTGCCCTGTTTAGGGTGACCCGCTCCCGCCTTCATCTGGGAGCGAGGGAAGACCTCTTGCAGGGCAGGGTTGAGGATTTTGTGCAATTCCTGCATGACAAAGTCACTCAGATTCGGGAATGTCTGAACTCTGATTGGGTAGATCCGGATGGACTGATGGAGGGGAATCTTGAGAATGTTATCTGGGAGGGGTTTGACCTTGTGACTCCTGAGGACGTGGACAGGATTCTGGGGAGGCTTAGCACTACCACGTTTATTGGATCCGTGTCCCTCCTGGTTGGTGCTGGCCTCCCAGGAGGTTACATGAGGCTGGTTCCAGGGGATTATTAATGCTTCTTTGAGCGAAGGTTACTTCTCCCCTCTTTGAAAGAGGTGGTGGTGAGGCCTCTCCTCAAGAAGCCTTCTCTGGACCTGGCTGTATTAGCGAATTATCTCCCAGTCTTCAACCTTCGCTTCGTTGCGAAGGTTGTTGAGAGTGTGGTGGTGCGACAACTTCCCCAGTACCTGGATGAACCCGATTATCTAGACCCATTGCAGTCGGGCTTCAGGCCAGGGCACAGCACTGAAACAGCATTGGTCGCATTGGTCGATGATCTCTGGAGGGCTCAGGACAGGGGTTGCTCCTCTGTCCTGGTCCTATTAGATCTCTCAGCAGCTTTTGATACCATCGACCATGGTATCATGCTGCGATGATTGGAGGGGTTGGGAGTGGGGGGGCACCATTTTGCGGTGGTTCTCCTCCTTCCTTTCCAACCATGTGCAGTTTGTGTTGGCAGGGGGGCAGAGGTTGACCCCGAGGCACCTTGTATGTGGGGTGCCGCAAGGGTCAGTCCTCTTGCCCCTTCTGTTCAACATTTATGTGAAGCTGCTGGGCGAGATCATCCGTGGTTTCGGGGTGAGATTCCATCAGTATGGTGATGATACTCAGCTGTACATCTCCATCCCGAACCACCCCAATGATGCCCTTGATGTGATGTCCCGGTGCCTAGAGGCCGTGCGGATCTGGATGGGGAGAAACAGGCTCAAACTCAACCACTCCAAGACTGAGTGGCTGTGGCTTCTGGCGGCCCAGTATAGTCAGCTGGCACCATCACTGACTATTGGGGGTGAAAGCTTGGCCCCTACAGAGAGGGCTCGCAACTTGAGTGTTCTCCTGGGTGCACGGCTGTCTTTGGAAGATCATATGATGGCCGTGGCCAGGGGAGCTTTTTATCAGGTTCTCCTGGTACACCAGTTGCGTCTCTTTCTGGACCGAGATGCCCTGCGCACAGTCACTCATGCCCTCGTCACGTCCCGTCTGGACTACCGCAACGTTCTCTACATGGGGCTCCCCTTGAAGAGCAGTCGGAGGCTTCAGCTGCTCCAGAATGTGGCTGCGTGGGTGGTTATGGGTGTGACTCGGCGTACCCATGTAACACCCCCTCCTGCGTGAGCTGCACTGGCTTCCATTGGTCTTCCGAGTGCGATTGAAGCTGTTGGTTACCACCTTTAAAGCGCTCCATGGCTTAGAACCGGGGTATATACGAGACCACCTTCTGCCAGCAACAACCTCCCACCGGCCAATACGCTCCCACAGAGAGGGGCTCCTCAGGGTGCCGTCGGCCAAACAATGCTGACTGGCGACACCCAGGGGGAGAGCCTTTTCTGTGGGGGCACCAGCCCTTTGGAATGAGCTGCCCCTAGAGCTTCGTCTTAGCCCTGACCTGCACACTTTTCACCGCACCCTTAAGACCCTTCTGTTTCAGCAAGCCGGACTGGCCTAATATGAATTTTAAATGGGTGTAGGTGTGCTTTAAATTGATGGCCAAATTTTATATATCTGATTTTAATTGGTTTTAAATTTTATAAATTCATGTGTTCTAATATGGCTGTACACCACCCTGAGTCCCTTGGGAGAAGGGCGGTATAGAAATTTAATAAAACTAAACTAAAACTAAACAAGGTCAAGTCAGACTCATTTAATCCTGGGAGCCTCAACTAATGAAAGTATCTAACAGAGGTGTTTTTGGGAGAGGTTA
The DNA here is from genome assembly GCA_022577455.1 of Arizona elegans. Taxonomy (NCBI): domain Eukaryota; kingdom Metazoa; phylum Chordata; class Lepidosauria; order Squamata; family Colubridae; genus Arizona; species Arizona elegans. Next base: position 136,453,218 of record JAKOOJ010000002.1, on the reverse strand, counting down.
GAAAGCAATTGTCTTGGGGACATGTGCTATCACCACTGAAAATGGAAAGAAAGAAGTTTAAAATACATTTTCAAAACCATTCTAACATCACCATCTTATCCTGGGATCGATTTCAGAAACGTTACCCCTTATTTTTAAATGTACTTTAAGATTACTTTTCTCTAAGAAAAAGTAATCTTTTACAACTCTGACAGCTTTTCTCTTTTACTGTTCTACATTATGCCCAGACTGGCCTCCAGCATCAACACAATTTTATAGAAATATGCCATATAGATGGAATTAAAAGCTTTGTGACAGGAAGATACAGCTTTTGCTCCACTCTATTTGTCTGATAGCCTGAAAACCTGAAGCTGTTGGGATTCATTCTATCCAGCCTCAAAATGTATCGCAAACTTTTAAATAAAGAATCGGAATACCCTATCAGTACTTCAGGTTTTAAAAAAGATTGAATTTGTGTCTTCCAATATTAAAATATTAATTCATCAAAAAAACTTCATGTTTATTAGCAAATGTCCCTCCCCCCCTCCAAAAGCTACCTATAATTTAATAAAAATACTGGAGATGTAATGCATTTAAATCATTTAATCCATTTGATTTGGAGCTTGTCTTTGGTTGTCCAGTGTTGGTTAAAGATTTGTATTTTTATTAATAAGATTTTAAGATGAGTATTAAGGTTTAAACATGTGAACTTTAAGGCTCAGTTATGTACCAAAAATTTGGAATATGTGAATTTCTAATGAACTTTGGATATATCAGACTTGCATATCAGAATGTAGCAAACTAGATAATGTGCAGTTGGAGGAGGAAAACTCTTACCAGCCCAGATGTAGAACACTGAATTGAGGACATGTTTTGTTGCTTTCAATCTTCCAAATGGCCCTTTGTAGATGCAATAGAAATACTGACCGATATAAGTTGGTATGATTGGCATTTGTTCTAAAAATGAATATTTATATGTTGACGTGTTTTAGCGTGTTTTCTCTTTAATTCTGGCTAAGTATTTTTTTTTTATAGTTTGAAACACATGAAAATTCAGGGCCTCTAGGGTTTTATAACTGTTGGAGAGGAGGTTTGGATCCCAACTTGACAGATCTAAGAGTAAACATACTGGATGCAGGAAATAGTTAAACTTGGTTCAAAGCCTACAGCTTTTAACAAGCAAAATTGACTCAACCGACTTCACAAGGAATCTTGAGTTACTTATTCCATAATACTGTAGTGGCCAAATTAAAAACCATTTTGGAGGTTCTAATAATGTGCTTTGGGGAAGCCCAGGCAAGCACCATGTGTTGTGTCTGGTAGTGGCCAGGGAAGCATTGCGCCCTCCCCCTCCTGGGTCTGCCACTCATGCACCCAATGCACCTTGGTATTGCAGCCTTTCTAGCTGCCCAGCTGAGGGGCTGGCAGGCTGTGGCTACAGCCGGAAACCATCCCCCTCCGCACACAAAGGGTGGCAAGCATGCAGTAGGCTACTGTTTCCGGCCGTAGCTGCCCTCCCCCTGCCTTGCCTCATTTCATCCTGCTGGACGAGCCCTACCCACCGGAGACCCTGGATTCCCTCCCTAACCCTGCTTGGCCCCTACAGGCACCACCCATGTGAGCAATGCCAAGCTGGCTGTGCCCCCAGGCAGCACCCAGTCAGCTGCGACTACCCCTCCCCCCTCTGGCCCCCAATCCTGATCCGGCCATCAATGAAATCGAGTTTGACACCCCTGGTCTAATAAATCCAGAATATATTGTATAGCTCATGGAAGTTCCTAAACATAATACTATTTCTGATAGATTCACTGATATCCTAATTTTTTCTCCCCTTCCTTTTAAATTTTTAAACTGAAATTTTAATTTGTTTTAAATTATTGGGATTTTTAATTGTCTTGGGCTAAATTATTTAATTTGGTTTTAAATTGTTTCTAACTTTTGTATTTCTATATTTTATTCTGTGCCTGTTCACTGCCCTAAGTCCTTCGGGAGTAGGGCGGTATACAAATTTAATAAAACATAAAACAAATATAAAACATATCCATGTGAAGACTTTTGCCCATTCAATTTCTATTTCCAAATTTGTTACAAAAGAGGGAGCAAAGAAAAAGCATCCATCCTCAAACCACTTCTTGAAATTGCCTAAAATGGGAAGAGTTTATATGAAAGCTATCATCTCTAAGATTTATCCTCCACATGTTCATCATTACAATAAACAAGGGTGAAAATTACTAATACTAGTTTCCATGATCCAAATAGAACTCCTTTCTGAGCTGATTCTGTACATTAACTCCGGAAGGCATTGCCCCAATTTTTCCAATCTACCCAATTTCAACAGCATTAAATTAAGTCTTTGAAGAGGGTTCTGTAAAACAGAGGAGAGGAATAGCATCTGTTCAGGCATTCCTTCTTGAATTTTTGCTCCAAATGATACTTAAAGGCATGTCATATTTTATTCATGTTGTTTGGAATATTTTACTATCTTGGTTTCTCAGATATAGATATTATTCCACTCATTTGCTTAAACTAGATTTTCAGTTGTGAAATTAGAGTAACTGTGGTTCATGAGAGAGCATTTGGTCTCCAATAGATGTCAGCATTATCTCAATTATGTTTACTATTTCTAAAGAAGCACAGTGATGATGACAGATTAAAATACAGCAGCAATCTCCGCCCCCCCCAAATTTCAGCCAACAAAAAAAACATATTTTTATACTTTATTTGTAGTACAAAAAGATGAACTATAGTGGTCCCCAGGGCTACTTAGAGCATTTTTTAAAAAAGAAAGAAAATAAGAATTTAAAACACATACATACACGCTTGCACACCCCATTCAGTTCTATGGAATTATATATAAGTAAACAAGAATTCTTAAAGTATATAAAAGGATATCTACATCAAAAAGACTTGTTAAGCATTCAGGACATGTATTCATACATCAACAGAGGTTTCAAAATGTCCTCTTTTTGTACCAAACTTTAGAAAAGGCAGTGTTACACTAGACTATGAAAAAAAGATCATGAACACATTCATTAAAGTATGTAAATATTGAACTGGCTACATATGATGCAAATAACTAAACTGGTTCCAGACATATGCACTGGGACTGTTGTATAAAACCTTGACTTAGGAAGCATATAATGTATTCCAATTAGTTTCCCAAGAACATCCATAGCAGCAGCAGCTGGAGTGTTGGTAAGTAGTGAAATACACCCAAAGGTAAGGAGGAAATACTTATGGAGTAACCACTCCTCCCACCTTATTCCTGGTACTAATACTCAAGACCAGTCTTACCCAAACTGGTTAGTTTAGCTGGCTGTGGGAATTGTACACCCAATGTATTTTGAGATTGGGGAATATTGATCAAGATGAAGAATTAAAAGAATTCAAACTTGACAAAAGATTCTCCCCAGGAAAGATACATGGATAATAAGCATCCCATTAGTTCTTGCCAGACAGTCATTATTTTCTGCAACGCACCCTTCAGATGATTCCAAACAAATCCTTGCAAGAAAATACTACCATCATGCTGTGTAATTTGTATTTAGAACACAAGTAAAATTGTGCTGAAGTGATTATTCCTGGGCCTCCTTCCGAGCCAATTTGTAAACCTGGGTTGGTCCATCCACATGAGTGATGGTAGTAGTGAGCTGAAGTTCTTCTCCAGTATTAACTCCCAAATCGCCTGAAAACATAAAATTGCATTTGAGATGAATGCGTAACTGGGATGATAGTTTTATCGCAAAATTACCACAGCATTTAGAAAGAAATAAGCAGACTCCAATGGAGAAGTTTCATGAATGGACATAGTTTCCATTAAAAAAATGGGGGATATGGGCTATTTCTCCACTTTGTGCAATTCTACATGCATCTACATATTTGTTCAGTAACAGTCCCTCTTTCTAACAACAAGCAGGACTGTGTTTGTGTGTGTGAGCACAAAATGGAAGTCCTATTGCACAATATTTTTAATAAAAATAAATGTGCAATAGGACATTTTTATTAAAAAATAAACATTGTGCAGTAGGACTTCCATTTAATAAGTGTGTATAAATCTCAGGATATAAAGAATCTGAGAATAATCTTTCAATTTAGGATCTAATACAAGAATTATTTTCATTCAGGATTATGCAACAAGCTGTTATAGATGGGTTGTACCATGTGTAATCAAAACAGGGGGGGAAACAATGATCAGATCTAGAAATCTCTTTTCCATTCTTTCCTTAGTTATGTGTTTCCACAATCTAAACTTCCTTTAACCTTTTCAAAAAGCCCTTAAGACCTTACTGTTCTCCTAGGCCCAGGGGTCAGGAGATTAGCTGAACCTATAAAGTAACCTGTTACTTTTTGCTTTTTTAACAATTACTTTTATTGTTATATTGTTTGCTACTCAGACCACGCAAATGGGTGGCCATATCAATCAAATTAAATAACTACACTAACTTGGGGTATGTATTAGCAGTTAAAACCGATTGTCAGTCTTGGTGCGGCCGGCGCAGCCACAGCCCACCGAGCTAACCTTGATCCTACTGCCTCCAGGAGGCCGCCAGCCGCTGCTACAGTCTACTCTCATTCCTGAAAGGAAGGATGATGTCATAAGGCAGCCGCCAGCCTTCTCCGCTGTTGAATTGCAAGCATCTCCGAGCGATGGGAGGCTCCCAGAGGGAAGGTATTAAGCCTAGCAGCCCTAAAAGTGCTGGCCTGAACTGGGAGCTGAAAGGGCTGGCCTGAACTGGGAGCTGAAAGGGCTGGCAGGACCGGGGCTGATTGTGGCTTGCTGACATTCCCTGTACGCAGTAGGAAGTAGGTAGGAATGAGGTGGGTGTCACCAGTGTGTGGGTGGGCAGCCCATGGATTAGGAGCGTGGGTAGAAGGGTGGGGCTGCTTTAATGGGTTACTTAGGCACAAGACTTTATAAGGTGATGGGGAGCAATAGCTCCAACAATATTTCCTTTCATTATTTATGGATGTCAGTCTGTACCGATAAAGCATCTTCTAACCATCATCATCAAGGTTTGGAGTCTTTTATTTCGGAACCTGACACCCATAATCAATAGAACTATGCATATAATGCTAGGGATCTTCTAAACATGCTGAAGTCCTAACAGACTGATTAGTTGTACTAATCAGTGTAACGGAATCACAACTGCAGGAAAGTGCATCTCACCATTTGACTGATCTTCACCGTAATTTTTATGGGAAGGTGCATACAGGAACATCAGGGCAAAGACATATAGGTTCCACATTCCATAAATCCCTGTGAAAAAGGCACTGTTCCAATGAAATGTAAGGTCGCCCCATTTCCAGTGACCTTCAGTCACCTAAACAGGATAAAAAGTTGATATATAATCCAGACATAAGAGTAGACTTAGCACAAACAAACAAAGTCAATGATTTTCATCTCCAGTAGAGAGACTTCCCCTTCTTCCAAAACATCTATTTCTGGCCTTCGCTCCACTGCATGGCTTTAACCCAATGTTCTCCCTATCTGCAGTGAGCTAACAACAAGAAAAACAGCTGGGTTTAATGTTAAACCAGGAAAAGAAATCTATGAGGCTTCCTCTTTTCCCTCAGTTATGAAATAAAGATATGAAAAGAGTCCTTGTTGATGCATTGCTTCAGGATATAAAAAACAAAGTAGCAGAACACATTGTTACTAGATAGCAATAATTTTCTGTAGTCATTTTAGATTTCTCACCTGACTGAAAATGAAAAATATTACTGTCATGGCAGCACAAGCTAATGTGATCAGCATCAAGAACTTGAACCGAAAAATCAATCCCTGTGAGAAAGAGAAGCAAATTTAATCGGGGAGAGAGAAACAACAAAAAATATTGAAATATTCCAAATTGAAGATTCTGAAGAAGAAATCCTATATAGTACGGGGAGAAGTCCTGGAGGAGGTTCTCTTCTCTATTGAGCCAGTGCTGTTTGGAGACATTTCTGCAGTTATATGGCCTGCATCACATCATGCTGCAGTGCCAAAGTGTATGGTAAAACACTGAATGCTGTTATTTTCCCATCAAAACGGTACCTATTTATCTACTTGCATTTACATGCTTTCAAACTGCTAGGTTGGCAGGAGCTGAGGCAAGTGACAGGAGCTGACTCAGTTACATGGTGGCAGGACTTGAAACTGACAGAGTAAGGAAGAAAAAAAAATCCCATCTGCTACTATTCCCTTGGTTGGTTGTGCTATGCAGTTGCAGACAAACAAATGCAGGCCTTGAAATAAAAGGCACAAGGGCAACAAATTTAATTTAATTTAATTTAATTTAATTTAATTTAATTTCCAATTTATATACCGCCCTTCTCCCTGAGGACTCAGGGCGGTGTACAGCCAAGATAAAAAACATAGAATACCAATATTAAAACATTTAAAAATATATATAAATTTGGGCCGAAAGTTAAGAATCACAAACAATTAAAAGAATTTAAAAATTTCTTCTAAGCCAACCCGGCTTGTTGGAAAAGATGGGTTTTGAGGGAACGACGGAAGGCATTGAGGTCATGGATTCTTCTTATCTCCGGGGGCAACTGATTCCAGAGGGTAGGAGCCCCCATAGAGAAGGCCCTCCCCCTGGGAGCCACCTGCCTACATTGTTTGGCTGATGGCACCCTGAGGAGGCCCTCTCTGTGGGAGTGCACAGGTCGATGGGAGGTCGTCAGTAGCAGCAGGCGATCTTGGAGATAGCTAGGCCCTATGCCATGGAGCGCTTTAAAGGTGATAACCAACACCTTGAAGCGCACCCGGAAGACCACCGGGAGCCAGTGCAGCTCGCGCAGGAATGGTGTTACATGGGAGCGCCATGTTGCTCCCGTCACTACCCGCACTGCTGCATTCTGGACCAGCTGGAGCCTCCGGGTGCTCTTCAAGGGGAGCCCCATGTAGAGAGCGTTGCAGTAGTCAAGGCGAGAGGTGACGAGGGCCTGAGTGACTGTGCACAAGGAATCCCGATCAAGAAAGGGCCGCAACTGGCGAATCAGGCGAACCTGATAAAAGGTCCCCCTGGTAACAGCCGTCAGATGTTCCTCCAAAGACAGCTGCCTATCCAGGAGGACTCCCAGATTGCGAGCCCTTTCAGTGGGGGCCAAAGACTCGCCCCCAATAGTCAGCGATGGAGTCAACTGACTATATCGGGATGCCGGGAGCCACAGCCACTCAGTCTTGGAAGGGTTGAGCTTGAGCCTGTTCCTCCCCATCCAGATCCGCACAGCCTCCAGGCACTGGGACATCACTTCAAGGGCATCGTTGGGGTGGCCTGGGGTGGAGATGTACAGCTGGGTGTCATCAGCGTACTGGTGGTATCTCACCCCAAAGCCACGGATGATCTCGCCCAGCGGCTTCACATAAATGTTGAACAGAAGGGGCGAGAGGACCGATCCCTGCGGCACTCCACAGATGAGAGGCCTCGAGGTCGACCTCTGCCCCCCTGCCAACACAAACTGCGACCGGTCGGAGAGAAAGGAGGAGAACCACCGCAACACAGTGCCTCCCACCCCCAACTCTTCCAGCCGGTGCAGCATGATACCATGGTCGATGGTATCAAAAGCCGCTGAGAGATCTAATAGGACCAGAACAGAGGAGTAACCCCTGTCCCGAGCCCTCCAGAGATCATCCACCAACGCGACCAATGCCGTTTGGGTGCTGTGCCCAGACCTGAAACCCGACTGGAACGGATCTAGATAGGATGTTTCCTCCAGGAATTGCGGAAACTGTTGCACGACCACACTCTCAACAACCTTCGCAATGAAGCGAAGGTTGGAGACAGGATGATAGTTGGCCAATATTGCTGGATCCAGGGACGGATTCTTGAGGAGAGGCCTCACCACCGCCTCTTTCAGGGCGGCGGGGAAGTGACCCTCACTCAACGAAGCATTAATGATGCCCTGGAGCCAGCCTCGTGTAACCTCCCGGGAAGCCAGTACCAACCAGGAGGGACACGGGTCCAGTAAACATGTGGCCGCACTAAGTCTCCCCAAAGTCCTGTCCACATCATCGGGAGTCACAGCATCAAACTCCTCCCAGATAACATTCTCAAGACTGTTCCTCGTCACCCTGCCCTGATCTACCCAGTCAGAGTCCAGATCCCCCCGGATCTGAGCGATTTTGTCATTCAGGTATTGTCCGAAATCCTCCGCCCTGCCTTCTAAGGGATCCTCCCGCACTCCCAGATGGAGCAGGGTGCGGGTCACCCTAAACAGGGCTGCCGGACGATTCCCTGATGACGCAATAGAGGCGGAAAAGTAGTTAGACTTTGCCGTCTTTATCGCCACTAGGTAGGCCTTAATATGCGACCTTACCAGTGTTCGATCAGATTCAGCGAGACTGGCCCTCCAACCGCTCTCCAGGCGTCTTTTCCGGCGCTTCATTTCCCTCAGCTCCTCAGTAAACCAAGGAGCCGCACGGGATCGGCATTGGGTCAGAGGCCGCAAAGGCACAACTCGGTCCAAGGCCCCACCAGCCGCCCGATCCCAGGCGGCTACCAGGTCCTCAGCCGAGTCATGTGCTAGATCCTCAGGAAATGGCCCAAGCTCCGTCTGGAACCTCTCAGGATCCATCAGGCGCCTGGGGCAGATCCATCTAATTGGGTCCGCCTCCCTGCGGCGAGGGGTCGCGGTTCAAAGATCTAGGCAAAGGAGTGAGTGGTCAGTCCATGACAAGGGTTCCATGTCTACATCCCCTATAACAAGACCACTCAACCACTGGCCAGAGACAAAAATCAGATCCAGAGTGTGACCTCCCCTGTGAGTAGGGCCATGAACTAACTGGGTCAGGTCCATGGCCGTCATGGAAGCCATGAACTCCCGAGCCACCTCAGACGTTTCACCGACGGATGGCAAGTTGAAATCACCCATGACTAAAAGCCTGGGTGTATCTACTGCCACCGTGGCTATCACGTCGAGTAGCTCAGGTAGGGCTGTTGCCACGCGGCAGGGAGCCAGGTACGTAAGCAACAAGCCCATCTGAACCCCACCTCACAAGGAGGGACTCACATCCGGCTATCTGAGGCACAGTGGTCTCCCTCGGACCCAGATCCTCGTTAATAATAACCGCCACCCCTCCGCCCCTCCCCTGGGCCCTTGGCTGATGGAATGCTCTGAAGCCTGGTGGGCACATTTCAACCAGAGGGACGCCACCCTCCGGGCCCAACCAGGTCTCCGTAATACCCGCCAGGTCCGCTCCTCCCTCTTGTATAAGATCGTGAATGAGGGGGGCCTTATTGACCACGGACCTGGCATTGCACAGCATCAGCCGAAGGCCCAGCTCCTGAGTATCTAAGCCACCTAGTATCCAAGCAGAGCCTTGGGGACCGGGGCAAGCAATTGCTCTCAAACAGCAAGTGCGAGCCCCCAACACCTTATGTGGTCCCCTGCTCCCGCCATATCTGCCCCTCCCGTTCACCGTGCCGATGGTACAGCCCTCATAGATATCGCCCCCCATCCCTTTTCCAATCCCTTGTCCGGTGCCTCCCGGATCATTACCCTGTGCCGGGCATGGCTCTGACCCTGGTGAATTTCCCCCCCCCCATCCGCCATAGTCGTCTTTCCAGTATCTTTAAAAGAATAATTACAACCCCCTCCCCCAGAACCCCTTAAAATCTTTAAAAATTTCCCTAAAAAGCCCCATAAATTCTTCCTTGATCCATGCCATCTCTCCAGACTCCAAAGTCCGTCATCGAGATAGGCCCTCGATAATGTGGGGGGCCAAACCTACGAGAGGGGAGAATCTCGCAGGGTGAGGAGTTCCGACACCAAATTGAGAGCCTTGGTGGTGCAGCAGACTAAAGTGCTATCAAGTAACACCAGCTGCCTGCAATTACTGCAAGTTCAAATCTCACCAGGCTCAAGGTTGACTCAGCCTTCCATCCTTTCGAGGTAGGTAAAATGAGAACCCAGTTTGTGGGGGCAATAAGCTGACTTTGTATAAAAAAGAACACTGCTTAGGGGGGCCCGAAAGCCCTACTAAGCAGGTATATATAAAAGTATGAAGGCTATTGCTTAACGCATTGTAAGCCGCCCTGAATCTCTGGAGAAAGGGCGGCATATAAATCGAACCAATAAAAAAAAAAATTCTAGATTTAGGCAACTGTCACTGACAGCAATTGTCAGTAACAGTTGTCAACAGCGGTCGACAGCTAATGTAGTATAGTGTTCAAGATGATAGATTAAGAATAAGGAGGTGAGAGAGCTCCACCTACAGTGTCTTGTGCTCTTGAATGTAGGTGAGGTGAAGAGTAAGCAAGCAATAGACAAACCAGCCTGTAACATTCCATTGATCTTTTATCAAAGCCAGCTTGTGCTTAGAGAAACGTGGGATTTGAAAGGGAAAGGAAATGAACTCTTTTGTCATCTGGGAAACTATCCAGATAAATGTATCCTTTCTAATAGCAGGGTTTTTTCCCCCCTTTTGCGTAGAGGGCACAGGAAGATAATTTATTCCCAGCTCTGCTGCGTGACCTGAGAAGATAGATCCATCCAGCTCAATCTTTTTTACTTTTTTTCCCATAACAAAACACTTGCTGCTACATTTATGGAATGGGAATTAATACCCAAGGATAAATGTACCCTCTATGCAGAAGCTTTAAAAAGATACCTTAAAAAGATATCTTTTAAAAAGATACCTTTTTAAAGCTTCTGAAAAGCTGCTTAATTTGCAGTCTGGTCTATGTATAAAGGCTTTCCAGTTGCTTATTGGATACAAGTCTGAATCATTCCTTCTAGGAAACAAGTTCAATGCACATAGAGTTCCACCTGCAGTACAATGGACAGAATGGGAAACAATATACAAGCAGGTGTATCTTACAACTATGGGGTATGATGACTCAGTGCTCAAGACACTGGGCTTGTTGGCTGCATAGTTGACAGCCCCAGATCAAAACATGAGTGCTGTGCAATGGGGTGAGTGCCTCTTACTTGCCCCAGCTCCTGCCCCATTAGCAGTTTGAGAGCTTGCAAATGCGAGTAGATAAATAGATACTTCAATGGGAATGTAACAGCATTTTGTGCATCTCGGCATATAGCCATACAACAGTCGGACAGAGGAAACCTTTACCTTTATCACTAAGTAACAATAAGAAAAGTTTCAGAAGTCTTTATCCAAATCCTTTCTTATCTCTCTATGGCACTTTGGCAAGAAGCATTAGCAAAACAGAAAGGCTTTGATTCTTCCATTTGAGAAATGTCACTTTAGGAAATGGTGTATTCATGTCTTACTTACACCTCATCCTACTGGAGAGTCTCCATTATTCCTAAATATCTTTTCTAGCTGTAGTGGTAAAAAAAACCATTTCACAGTGATTGGACTGGTTTGGTTACCCATTTGTTATGGAGGGGCCAGACAATAAGGGGCCAGACAATAAGGGACAGAGCAGATAGCAGTTTGCTACCTGCTCTGGTTCTTGAGAAAAGCAACTCTCCTTACACTTGCGTATAGGAAAAGGACTGCTTCTTTTTACACAGTCCTAGAGGATGCGGTGGCTCAGTGACTAAGATGCTGAGCTCGTCGATCAGAAAGGTCGGCAGTTCGGCGGTTCAAATCCCTAGCACGTATAATGGAGTGAGCTCCCGTTACTTGTCCCAGCTTCTGCCAACCTAACAGTTCGAAAGCATGGAAAAATGCAAGTAGAAAAATAGGGACCACCTTGGTGGGAAGATAACAGCATTCCGTGTGCCTTTGGCATTTAGTCATGCCGGCCACATGACCACGGAATTGTCACCAGACAGCGCTGGCTCTTTGGCTTAGAAATGGAGATGAGCACCACCCCCTAGAGTCGGGAATGACTAGCACATATGTGCGAGGGGAACCTTTACCTTTAGGGGGAAGAATAGCTCAAGGCAAGGCTTTAGGGGCAACATTTCAGTTTACCAAAGCCTTCATTACTATAATCAATGTTGCAGGGTTCCTAATGTAAATCCAAGCCTACGAGATTTTGTTAGTAGGAATAATTTGTCCCTTGAACTGGATTAGGTTCCACACAATGGTCTTGCTGGAATACCAACAGAAACTGATATTGTTTTTAAACACAACTACCCCCAACATCTTACAGGCTCCTTACCTCATAATGAAGTCTGCGGGCTTTACTCATTGATGGCAGGCTGGATTGTTTGCCACTGATATTTCTGAACACTTGAAATACCATAAAACACAGGAACAAGAAGTAGAGGCAGAGGCAGATTCCGGCAACAATAATAAATGCCATCTTAAATGGTAAAGTTAAGGGAAATAGCAGTAGGTAGTTCATTTGGCATCTTGTTTGCAAAATCCTATTCTGCTTTTAAATACAAGCACAGTAAGAAATGTTGCATTTGTCACACTTGATGTTTGACAAATAAAATAAACTTGGAAGTTAGCCTGTAACAAATATGCTGCTGTTCAGCAAGCTCATTGTGTTATTAATGTCTCCAATCATTTCTGCCTACCCAGTATATTCCAGCCGAGTGGGTGTGTTCCAGGTCCCCTCCATTAAGCAATATTTTGTAAGTCTTAAGTAGTGTATCTTCTCTGCTATGCCTCCCTCAGATAAAGATGGAACCTTGGGAAAACTTACATCGATCTCAGGCCTGGGATTGATGCTTGATATTTGTTTAAGGTCATTATTTTGTGTTGTGTAGTTTCTTGTTTATTGAGTCATTTTAGTCTGGTCTGTCTGTCTGAAGTTATGTTTTCAGCTGTTTTTATGGTTCCCCCCCCCACCCGTTTTCTACACCCCTCATAGTTCACTGGAGTTGGGCAGCCAATAAATTTAAATAAATAAATACATAGGCTAAAACAAGGAGTCCTAACAATTGTGTTCCATATAAAAATTCTGGGCAAAAAAGCAGCTAACTACCCTGAAATCTCAGAAAACGCTTGTTAGAGGTTTGAGCTGCCATGACCTTGTAACTTAGCATTATTTCATCAGCTTCACATAAGTAAGATTCCATATTGGTTTGTGACCCTTGAAGCGACTATATACCCACCTCTATACAACTTGGATAAACATGTGATATACAGGGAATTGCTGGACGGTGGGGGAAATCTTAGATCTAAAGCGGAACTACAAATACGGGGAATCAATTTGGACTGGTGGGCATATGCACAAATTCAAGCAAGATATCAAAAAGATAAAGCCAATGAGGGGGTTTTCACTTTACCACAAGAGTTTGATAAGGCCCTCCTGGAAGGTGATAAGAAATGTATCACTAAGGTATATAACCTCCTCCTGTCCCGATTTGTAGCTGAGGAAATAGTTAAAGACTCGATGATAGCCTGGGGGAGGAATTTCGGATATTCATTAGATCTGGAAAAATGGCAACAAATATGGAATAGAAATGCAAAAATGACGATGGCAGTGTCTTTTAAAGAAAATATATTTAAAATGTTATATAGATAGCATATACCACCAGCAAGAATCGCAAAGATGTTCCCTGGAACCTCAGCAGAATGTTGGAAATGTGGGTCAGCCAGGGGTACATTTTACCACCAATGGTGGACATGTCTACAAGCCCAAAACTATTGAAGTAAGATAAAAGTTTGGCTCATGGAGATTACAGGAGTCAGTTTTCAACTGAGACCAGAGGTCTACTTGCTAGGAATAAACCCTGGGGGCATAAGGAAAGCAGACTGGTACCTTTTCATACACATTACCACTGCGGCTAGAATTGCATATGCGCAACTTTGGAAAGGGAAGGAAGTACCATCGGATCAGATGATTATCAACAAAATTTTGTGGTGTGCAGAATGTGATAGATTAACATATATACTTAAAGATAGACAAGAATCAATTTTCAATAAAAGCTGGGATAAATGGTACCAATGCATAGAAGTAAAAATGTCATGCGGTAGATGTTAGGGAAGCATGTAGCATAGAAATGTAAATAGTAAGCTAAATATAAATAAGGGAATATTAGATATAAAATTAACAAATGCAAGATGCAGTATGATAAACCAAACTGAGGCTGTAGTATGATGATATGTAATGTTATTTAGAAACTGTATATATATGGGGGTTGAATCAACCTCAGTCGTATGTATGTGATTGTGTTTCATTATAGTCTTTATTTTGTTTTATGTTTCTAATTTATAATAAAATTTTATTAAAAAAAAAAGTTTCACATCGAGCATTAATGGCAAAGAAACTCAGAAGAGGAGATGCGGAATGGAGATCTCGGGCTTTCTTTCACCAAGATTGACAATGGAGGATTGGAGGAAGGGAACTGGCCAGCTGCTGAGAGAAGAGTGGGGACAGTAGTCAGATACTGGTGTTGAAAGGAAGAATGGCTAGCTAAATCCTCATACGTGAGAGGGTAGGTCAGATAGGAGGACCTTCAGGGGTGCCATTGTCCCAAGAGGAACAGTTATATCACTTTGAGAATAAAATCTGTGTTTCCATGTACTAGTATGTACATGGTTTTGGATCGCATTCTGGAAAAGAGATGGGGAGCTTGAGGATGGCCCTGGTTTACAGTGAAACAATAAGCCACGTTGGCTGGAGAAAATATTCTTCTAAGACTGCAGGTAGTTCCTGTGGTTGTCAAGTAGGACATTAAGCGAGACATCACACCCCAACTTGTGATTTTACTGCTGGCTTCTCCATTGACTTGATCAGCTGTAAAGCATGCAAATGTGATCACGTTACCATGGGGACATTGATAAATTATAATGCCTGCTGGTGGCAAAGTGCCTCAATGTCAATCATGTGACCACGGTGATGTTGAGACAGTCGTAAGTATGAGGACTGGTTGTAAAATTATTTTTTCAGCATCATCACAACTTCAAACAGTTGCTATACATGGCAGTTATTAAGCAAGGACTATCTATAGCTGTGATGGCGAACCTATGGCATGCGTGCCAGAGGTGGCATGCAGCACCCTCTCTGATAGCACGCGATCTGTCACCCCAGTTCAGCTCTGCTGCACATGCACGCACGCCTCCCACTAGCCAGATAGTCTTCGGGTCTCTGCTGTGCATGTGTAGGGTGCATGCAGGGGGGGCAGGGCAGATGCAGGGGGCTGCGTGCACATTGCATTTTGGGTGTTCGCGCACATGCGCTTTGGCCACTAGTCCAGAAAAGGTTAGCCATCACTGATCTATAGAATTCAGAAATGGCTCCTGCCGCTGTATGAATTTGGGAAATAGATAATTTGATGGGTGTGGGAGATAAACGAAAAGGCTGGTGTGTGCATCTTTATCAGACTGCTGACAGCAGGAGCAAGGAGAGGAATGTGTTTAAGGGGATAAAGGGAGGTTGTGGTTGATCCTGATATCCCATGTTGTAATATTGATATTGATGGGGAAAGTGAACTTATCAAGTAGCAAAGATTGGGGGATATGAGGGAGAGCACAGATAAGCCATTCCATTGGAAGGGGAGCTGGTAGTTTGGTACCAGTTTTTGCTTCCGCCCTGTGGTCTCATTCCTAAATTCAATCTCTGGTGGCCTCAGGTTGATACAGACAATTCCAGGTTCATCTATGATAAGATCTTGTTCACTGATGACTTGAAAGTGGACGAAGAGGCAGACCTGGCAACTTACATTACTAAAATCTGGTTGCATAAAGGTAGCAATGTCACCCTCATAGAATTCTGCCTTTCTGGATTTCATGATTTACAGCAATCTTGATGCCAAACCAGCAGGTGGAAGCACTGTTCTATAGAATTGTTTATAACCATGACATCTATCTGAGAGATACTGGTCTTAAATGTTTCTCTGTTCTGTTGGATCATGGAGACAGTTTGGGGATCCTACCCAAGCATTGGAGTCTACCCTGTATCATTTGGTGTTGGGTGATTTCAGCTTCCATTTCCTAATGTCTGAATCTGGAAAGGCTTTGGACCGGACTATGGACAAGTATAAATCCAAGGGCAATCCTATGCCATAATGGTAAGGGAGGAAAAGTAATGCAGCCTTGAATCAATGTTACACATACTAGCTCTAATGACATCCACAGAACGTAAACTTTGAAGAAGAACATCCTCATGTGTATGCATTACCTTAAATTCATGAAGGTAATGCAAATGAAGGTAATTCAAAGGATGCTTAAACTCTTCATGAAGTTCAAGTGAAAAAAACCCTATCAGCTTATTACCCTCCCCTTCCCAAATTTCAGAGGCTTTGGGGCAGAACACAGTAGCTAACAAATGGTTCTGATTGTAGTAAAATGCAAAGGATACAGCCAACTCTGTGCCAACATCTGTAGCCCAGATACTATAGAATGGATTTTTTAATTGTACTCCTCTGCAAAAAAAACAACAAAAAAAGCCCCAGCAGATCAAATTAACAATATCCACAGTAAAGCTAAGTTACAAAAGCTATGAAAAACAAGGCATTCTAATTACCTCTCGCACATGTCAAAGGCAAACAAACAGAAAGCACCTACAGCTATTGGTCCAACTTGTTTCCAGTAGGCTGCGAAACGATTTCGTTCATTCTGATCCTAAAACAGATTAAATTAGAAGATAATAAAATCATTATTAGATGAGACAAAAGTAAAATGTATTGATTTCGCAGGTATAATTACAACGGGAACTGTAGCAAAGGATTAGTATTCCGAAATCATACTTTATATTAGAACAACAGTCAAGACATGGACATGTCTTGCCATAAAATGTAAACTGTCATGCTTTAGTAAAGCTAAATTAAGACTATGGAATGACTCCCCATTCCCAGCAACCCTGTACATGTTGATTCCCAGAAGAAAATACAAGGATGAAGCTTTTCTGTCAGCTTCAGCTAATTAAAGCTAAGGTTGATCCAAACAGTATAAAAATGATAGGATCTTGAGTTTCATTTTCCAGCACTCTCTTTTACATAAAATCTTATTCCACTAAGAAATTATTAATTTGACATTCATTTTGATAATAAAGCCCTTCCTATGTTCATAATTTCTAGCTGTATTATACGGTTCTCATAATCCCCACCCAGCTCAATTTATGGCTTATTTTCTGAGAATAATGGGAGTGCTAGAAAGTGGGGAATTGCTTTGCAGAATGAAAACAAACTCTAAAATATATAACAATGGACAATGGGGAAAAATCCTAGAATAGTATATTCACAAACTCATGTGAGAACACCTACCATCATATGCTCTCCACAAAAGATGATCCAAAAAGACAAGAGCATAGCATAGAAGATCCCTTGACGAATATCTCCAAAAAGCAGCATCCACGTCCAGTCAAAACCAATAGAAAACCACTCTACTGGAATGTTTATGAAAGTCATAGAGATTCCAAGGGTAAAGATTATCCTGAAACAAACAGTAATGTTTTCAAAAACTCTTCCACTTTCATCAGTTGTTCCAATAAGCTTTATGTAATATTCAGATAAATGCCTCCTAAAATGATCCCTGGCTCCACCTACTTGACCTGCTACAAAGGCCGATACAGACTTTGCACTGATGGAAGCTGCATACCACCATAATATATAGAGGTACCAGAGATGGGACAGACACACTCAATATTCTTCCTGACTCTACATGTTTGTCTGTCTGTCTACCTATCTAGGACAATTCTAGCAATGATATCAAGTCGACTCAGTTTTTAAAACAGGGGTGTCAGACTTGCATTGTCACAGCGATGTCATGTGATGTATCAGGACTTCCCCCACTTCGGTAAACTGGGCGTGGCCAGCATGTGACATCCGGCCTACAGGCCACGAGTTTTGACAGGCCTGTTTTAAAACATTTCTCTGAATTCACATGAAAAGTTCACCTTATCTTTAGTTAGTAAAGTCTACCTGAAAAAGAAATTAGTGCCTCAGTGCATCTGTCCACAGCTGGTAAATTTGTTATCAGCCACAGTTATGGCAAGAAGATGAATCTATAATGTGATAACATTTTGAATGCTATAAGACAGATTTCTTGTTATTTTTCAAATACAGTATGTTGAGAATACAAGGATCAGTCACCAGGTTGGGAGAAAGCTGTTTTAGCTGTTCTACAAGATGCAGATAAAATAATGTACTGCCAAATTTAGGAAGTGAATAGAGGGAGAATATGTTTCAGTACAAGGGTCTTCCAAATGTCTTAAGATTGCTAGCACAAGAATTCTTTAACATTAAAACTCAAGACAGTTACAGTCCAAGTAATCTAGAGGACACCAGACTATCCCTACCTACTTTATTATATGTTACGCTGTAGATTTGCCAATCTTGATTTAACAGAGCTGTAGAATAAACTGGTAGCATGGGCTCCTCAAGGGGGAGCAATAGCTGCCATTCCAACAGCAACTACACAAGATTTGGTCTCTCTTTCAAAAAAAACAAACAGAACTTTCAAGATCATTGCTTACTTTTCCAGGAGCACAGGTGACCGTGTCATCTGCATGATCCGTTTCCAATACCAAACCATGATGATGAAAATGCTGGGTGTAAGGAATGTTTTCATGGCAAACCAGACTTTTGTGAAGCCTCCATTTTGATGGATACCCTGAAAGTGAACTTAAGTGTCAGTGCTGCTTTTCTTCACATTGCTAATACAAATCCTAGTCTTGCAATGCTTCATTTGTTTAAGCTACCATAGCCTTCCCGCTTATCCAGAAGATCTTATAAAAAACAGGTTAAAGCAACAAAGACAAATAATATAAACACACTGTTTATATAAAAATATGCACTATACAATCACAGTAGCAGAGATGAGTTGTACTTGGGGAATATAAGACATGGGAAAGTTGTAAACAGAAGAGTAAGAAAAATCAATCAATCAAACATTTATCTGGTGCTAAAAGGTGGTAATGTTGGAATGTCAAATGGACCTCAAGGCAAAAGGTCTTCAAAAAGCAGGGTGCTGAAATCAAGAAAGCTTTTGCCAGAGGTGGGATGTTAAGAAGGGCACCCTTAGAGGCTCTTTTAAGTATTAGGGCCTTAAGCTGCTAAGTTTGAAATTTGACTAATAACAAATAAATTTCAAAAAACAGAAGAGAGTACATGGAAAGACACCCCTGAAGTGAGGAAAGGATCACTGAAAGGTCTACTGAAGGTTCAACAGAGTGAAGAAGCAATAGAGACAGATGAAATACTTAGATCAAACATGAATGATATAAGAAGATGTAAGACTCCAAGGGAAGAGTATGGGAGATATGCCAAGAAGTCAATAAGAGATGAGATATGAAAACGGGCAAGAGATGAGGGATAGATGTAGAATACTGTTTAATATAGGAGTTGTTCTATTAAAAAATAGTATAGAGGTAGTAACTAGAAATGGGAAAAATATTACTTTTTAACTTGGGAACTATTTTATTAATGGTCAGAAAATAGAAGCAGAAGTTAGAAATTTAGAATCAAGGAAGATATGTAAACAAAGATGAAGTACTTGTAATTAAATAATGAATATTGAATAATTAGGATAAGTAAACATTATGATTAATAGACTTGGAGGATAATGGTTATAAATGTGATGTTTATGTCGGACATTATTAATTGATTATAGACAAAACTGAACAGAGTGTTTAATTAAACAATGGAAAATGTTGAATAAGGATAAGCGAAGACCATGATGAATAGATTTTGAGAATAAGTCATAATTATTGTGTGTATAAGATCTATTATGTGTATTTCAGAGAGCTTGTACCCAGACAGTACATTGCTATTGCGAATATGGAAATTTTACATATAACAAAGAAAATTGAATCATCACCATCAAATAAATTTCAGCACAATTCTTTTAGGACTGACGTTATTTGGTTTCAGAAGAGTGCTAGTATTCTCCACTAGCTTCTGAACTGTCCTCAAAGAAAAAGCCACATAAATTGATATCTGGATTTAAATGAGACTAGTCATTCAGAAACTGTTTCACATTTAATATGTGAATGCAGCAAAATCACACAAACTGATTACAAAGCTAGACATGACCGAGTTGCTAAATTAATCCACTGGTCATTATGGAAAAAATACGACTTACCTGTATCCAAAAAGTCATGGGAACATAAAGTGGAAAAAGTTATAGAAAATGAGAAGGTAAAGATCTTGTGGGACTTTTGAATACAGACAGATCATCACTTGGAACACGCCAGATATCACAGTTGTCAAAAACCGAAACGTACAATTTATTGACATCAATAAATGACATCAGGAGATGCCAGAGTCGAAGAAAAAGAACTGGAAAAAATCATGAAATATCGCAACCTGACCATTGAAACTACATGGCTATGAATGAAACATGTAACAGTGATACACATTGTCATCGGGGCACTTGGTACCATATCCAAGAATTTTATAAGGTACATCAATAAATTGCAGCTTCATGCAATAACACCAGCGGAACTGCAAAAAACTGCGCTACTTGGAACATCATACATCTTAAGAAGGTACTTGGTTGATACCTAGAACGCTGGCAGCAATCTGTATCAACCATTAGCACCAGTCAGTGGTATTTGTGATGCATTTTTGAATGTTCAGTTGACTGAATTTCATGTTTAATGAATAAAGTAAATAAAAAACAAATACATTTCAGCGCAATTCTTTTAGGACTGACGTTATTTGGTTTCAGAAGAGTGCTAGTATTCTCCACTAGCTTCTGAATTGTCCTCAAAGAAAAAGCCACATAAATTGATATCTGGATTTAAATGACGCTAGTCACTTTTTTGTAATTTTATGTGAAGAAAATAAATAAAAATGCAATCTAAGTCTGCCCCTTTTATCACACCCCATATTCACTTAGTTTAGCTTCTTGGAAGATGAAGAAAAGAAAGAAGTATTGCACTTGCTCTGTCTGCAAAGTGTAATTCAAAGTCAGGTGACAGACAGGTGCTGATAGTCTAGCAAAATGGCTGCTTGCTCCTGGAGGCATCGAGGAAGCAATTACCAGCAGAGCAAGTGAAAAATTAGTTAATTTCATGGGTGCAAAGAAGCATAATGGCTGAAGAGGCATCAAAGAGGGAAAATCTGCAGGGAACCTGGAAACTATGTATAGGGACCACATTCCACATTTCCAACCACTGAATTATCATATTCTTTTCTTCTTCTTTTCCCCCACCCCAAAGATTATGCACTTAATTCTGTGTTTTAAAAAGTAATTATAGGAGGTGGGAGACAACCTTTATTTTTGTTTGCTTTATAATTAGCACAGTGTCTCAGCTGCATAAGATCCTGTAATCAATATAAAACATCCCAAATAATTAGATGGCAATTCTTTTCTGATTCTACTTCCCCAGCTACCAAACCTACTAGTCAAATTAGTTGAGAAGATTTTAAAACACTGTGGAAATTGGGTTTCCAAATGCTTCTTCTGAATGGTAAGGAGCATCATATGTTCATTTCCATGCTAAATTATTGAAACAAATTCTATTGTCCACATTTTTAATCTGGTTTCTTTCTAGTGGACTCTAACCACAAAGAATTTAGAATAAAATAGTAAGCGCAATTAATTCCATATTCAGAATTTCAGAATATCTCAACAAATATGTGAAATAAATACAGATGTTTGGATTCTGTTAGGCTTGCAGCTTATGTGTATGCTTATACAGAGAAGGAAAATAGTATAAAAAGATATTAACAGATACTTACCACTAAACGGATATCCTTTATTTCACCAATTCCTACATTAATACCTGCCTTTTCATTCACAGGAAGACGAATGTTGAGAAGATAGTATTTGTGAGCTACGGTTCCAATCTCCATGAATGGGAGAAAGTCACAATCGTAAAACTTCCCTTCGTGCTCTACAGTCTATTGAAAAACCAGACAAGAAAACAGTGCTATAAAAATAGAACATATCCACTCATAAAACTATTGTTCCTTTATAACATATGAACATATACACTGTATTTTGGAAATTATAACTGCTTTCTTGGGATAGGTTCATATTTCCCACCAAGCTAAGGACAAATAAACGATTGTGTGGTTTTTCTTTATGTGACCTTCAGCTTAATGGGACAAGTTCACTTAAAAATATTGTATGCATTTTTCTGAAATGGAAAACATTTTCTCCTCTAACCCTAACCCCAACTTTACAATTATATGTTCCCCCAGAAAAATTGGCTGTCAAAGTAATTAAAGACTATATTTAGTTATATCATTAATATCATTCAAAGTAAGTACAATTAAACATAGCAAAATAAAATAAAATAAAATAAAAAGAACATTGAAACCTACATCTTACTAAAGCCAAACTATAACATTTGTTCAGCCAAACCTGGAAGTGTGAAATAATTCATAATGTTAATGCTTTCCACTAGCTATGCTATACTGTAGTCCACATACTGAAATACTTTTATAGGCGAGGGAGGGGGCAATTTATGAACATCTGTAGTGTGGCAAATGATTCTTGGTTGTGATTGTGAAAAACACTGGTGGAGTAAAATTTTAGTTTTCCAGTGCTGGGTTATCAATAAAACCGTTATTAATATACTTACTAGTCCTAGTAGGTTAATAGTAAAGTACAAAGTTTCAGAAACAAGCCTCCTTACAATTTATTTATATTTCTGTATAAATTTATATTTATAATTTAAAGTTCTTAAACTTCTTAAGATACTTTAATTAAAGTTGGAAATCTTAGGACAGTCTCCAACTATGCTGTATCCTTGGCAGAATTAATTCAGTGCATTTGAAAGCAAATTATACAAAAGTTTTTGCATTTTACTAGGACAAGTGTATTAAAACGGAACAGAACCACAAAGAACTTACTTTTGGAGCACCAAATGTACAGTTGAGCTTTCGAGTTTCTACTGCATGTGCCATTTCTGTCCACTCACTGACTGTATCATCACGATATCCTAAGTGCACATCAAGACTAACTTTTGCATTTTCTCCTGCAAAAACAACAGGATACAACATGTTAAATGTGTCAAATAATATTTTTATGGCAAAATCAGAACAATTACTTTTGGCTGCCCCAAATATTGATTGACTGTAACTCTAGACATTCCTTGCCCCTTATGTCATGACAAAGAGCAGTGTGACAATTCCTTTTGTGCATTGTATTATAGTTTACATCTTCCTTGGTGTAGCTAAAAATCCTACCTCACTCCCTTCACTTACTTTCTCGATTTTTTTTTCATGGGTGGCACATCTTTATGAACACCTGTGCTTTGCTTAAAATTAGTGTGTCACTGACAATCTATATAAAACCAATACTGCTTGGATTTAGATTAACAAAATACATTTTCAAGCAAGACCAATATTACTCCACACCATCAAGAATGATCTACATAAAATTATTTATCAAATGTGTATCCTGCTGCAGTCTAATCAGACTCTCAGCAGCTTGCCACAAAGGTTTGACACAAAATTTATAATAGAAAAATCACAATAAATAAAAGAACCTATTAGATGATACCACACTTCAAATGCCCATTGGAAGACTCCTATTTTTAACTTTTTCATCCTCCAACAGGAGGATGATTCTAGAGACCTGGTTTCCAGGCTTCAACCTGCCTAATTTTTTGAAAATCAGGAATTATTAGCTGGTTCTTTTAGTTAGTATGACTGAATCTAAAGGGCTGACTCCAGTGGAGAGATGCAGTCCTGAAAGTGACTTGGAGTAAAATTATAAAGAGCTTTACAAGTTAAAGACAGAAACATGGAAAACAGATGACAGAAAAAGACTCATTGAGTCTGCCTTTTGAGTTTTTGTTTCTTTGTTTTTTTTCTAATTAATTATTTCAATTATTTTTAAAATTTGTATTTATTTTTCATTATTTTTCATTTTATTTAATTACTTATTTATTTTTATTTCTTTGTTGGATGATAAGATATTTGTTTATCCAGTATTTAAACAGCACAAATATATTAGACAGCCAATGTAGGGCCTGCAATTCAATTATAATATGATCCCACTGAGCACCTAGTTCACTGCAATCTGCCCTTCCAGGTGGTCTTTAAACACAGCTCTATGTGTACAACACACTGCAGTAAGCTAAGCAGGTGATAATTGGGGCATGGGATTTGGCTAAGAGTTTTACATCATGACTTTGGACAGTGCTGGAGATGCTGTCAAAGTCTTGTCCCAGTGCCGGGAAGCTATGAGGATCTGGATGGGACAAAATAGGCCTCAACTGAAACCCAGCAAGGCAGAACATTGATTTGTACATCAGGACTTTCCTATGGTCCCAGTAATTCCTTTGAATGGAGTTTCATTACTGCAGACAGAAACGGATTGCAGAAGAATCAGAGAAAGATGCCAAGGTGCCATTTGCAGCCTTAACTGGGATGTGAATACCTTGCTACAATACCCCCATCACTACCCACTTAGACTACTGCAATGTCTATGTCCTGAGAGATTATAGGTAAAACAACAAAACCCTTAGACCGATAATAGTGAACCTTTTCAGCACCGTGTGCCCAAACCGGAATGTGCGTGCATGTGCGCGCACTGAAGTGCCAAAAACCCAAAGACCAGCTATTTTTTGGCCCATTTTCAGGCACTCCAGGGTCCACAAAGACCAGCTGGCTGGCACGCATGTGTGCACTGGAAACCAGAAGAGCAGCTGGCAATGGCGTGCATGCCCACAGAGAGGGCTTTGCATACCACCTCTGGCACACATGCCATAGGTTCACCGTCGCGGCCCTAAACAGTGTCCAGTGTCTAAAGACACAAGTAAGAGCCCACTAACTTACGGTTGACTCAGTCTTCCCACCTTCCAAGATTGGTAAAATGAGGACCCAGATTGTTGGGGGCAATATGCTGATTCTGTAAACAGCTTAGAGAGAGCTGCAAAGCACTGTGAAGTGGTATATAAGTCTAAGTGCTATTGCCAAGTAGAATCAAGATTCATGTTAAGTGGCTTTAATGGCAAAACATTGTACTAACTGTTCACAGCAACCAAGTGGTAACGCTACAAGGTGGTTCTTCCCAAAAAAAGGAATTAGTCGCCTAGCAATGGTCTGCTGGGCAATTATTGTCAATGCAGCAAACGTTCCATCTTTTATATTGCTATGGAAGATGTCCAAACTGACAGCAACAGTGCTTGAGCAAACTGTTCTGTAGATGATGGGGTGCTCAAGAATCTAATGCCCTCTCCATGATCAAAGGCAAAGGTTAATTCCTGTCTAAATAAAGAATAGAGAAAATTGATGGGAGCCCTTCAAGGTAGGCTTGGTCAGGAATTGGACACCACAAAAACTACCGGAACTCTATTGTTGAAGGGTGTAGTAACACAATTTTGAAAGCCTGATGATTTTTTGTCTTCCCCTCTTATGTCAATGTGTGATGTAAGAGCAAGTTTTGTTTTCACTCCCTCCTGTCTTCCAGGGCTAAGCTTTATGGTGGTTAAATTTCTTCTTCAAGGTTATCTCTGTATTTCTCTCTACTTACCGAGAATCTCAGCTTCACTTAGGTACTTTTATGCACTAAAAACAGCATAAACTAACAGTGTCATATCATTCACAATGTTTATTTCCAGTCCGCAGTTGAGTAAGAACTTCTCTAAAGCTCTTCTTTTCTACACATCTGTTACCATTTCAGAGTTATAATTTTATTGGGATTACATGGAGAGACGCTCATCTAGAATGCTGGGAACGGGTGTGGAAGGGCTTTGTGGTTCAGACCAGCTATTTATAAAGTACTTGAAGGTGTTTCTTTTTTCTATGGGTGCACCATCCTTTTCCAGTTACTTTTCTATTTTGCAATAAGCACAAACTGTATATTTCAGATTTAAATGCAAATTCCTACATTAAAGTCCATCCATGTTGTTTTATTGTGCACACTTTTAGTGGCACGTAAAAGTGCGTGAGCCCTTTTGAATTTTCAGTATTTCTGCATAAATGTGACTTCTAAATGCAAAGAAAACTTATCCACAAATCAGTACACAAGAAAGACCTCTGGATGGTAACTGAAACATCATTTGATCAATTCCCCTGCCCAGAAAATCTAACCCTCTTTCTGGGAAATGGCCACCCAGTCACAGCTTAAACCTAAGTTAAAAAGCTATCTCTTCTGTTAGATGTGAAAATATCTGTGTTGTCAGGAATCTCTTCCTATATTTGCTTCTAAATAGTTTTGTTGGTAAACATCCTGGCATCTTATCCTCTGATGTTACAAAATAAGTGATAGTCTCTCTAGAACATATATGTATGTACAGTATATATATATATTTGTTTTCTTTCCTTTTCGTAGGCTTTATGTGTATTTCTCTTTAGCCAGGTTCTTCCTACGTAAACCAAGATTTTTATGCAACCCTAGTTCAGTGAAATCACAATCCACTAGTTTCTAGGCTTTTTTTTTTCCTGGCAGCCAGCAAACACTCTGCTACCCATTGGGAGATTAAGGAGACTAAGATACACTCTGCTAGACAGTCTCCTTAGTCTCCCAATGGGCAGCAGAGTGTTTGCTGGCTGCCAGGAAAAAAAGCCTAGAAACTAGTGGATTGTAATTTCACTGAACTAGGGCTGCATAAAAATCTTGGTTTACGTAGGAAGAACCTGGCTAAAGAGAAATACAGTATATATATTTATATCTATATGTATCTATCAATATTCTTTTTTTAAACTGGATGCCAGAACAGGTTAGTCTTACAACTGAGGTCTGCTCCAAGTGGAATATAAAGGTGACTAACACTTACCATTAATTGGATACTCTGCTTTGGTAGAGAAGTCTACATGTCTTTCATAATTTGATTATAATTTTCCAGTTCCCATCCCTTGATTTCTTTCTTTAATAGTAAATGAAGGGCATAGATGCACAAGCCCCTGTTGTGTGATTATGTTGTTTTTGTTCTTAGCATCAACAATATTTGAGAGAATATAATAGAAATCTGGGATGCTAGATTAAATAAGTAACAGAAGGTGACTCTGCAATTCCAGACATGTACAATCATGACAGTCAACTCTCACAAAGCAAGCCCCATATTGTTAAAGTAAAATAGCAAACTGCCCTCTGAATTTAGTCTAAATTATTGAAGCAAGAAAATTGGAACTACTGAAAATACAATTACAGAAATAATGAATAAAATAACGCTAAAGTCTTTATTTCTTGAAAAGATAACTTTCCAAACATTTTACAATCTTGTTTTGGAATTATCCTTTTTTAGCCATGCCCAAATAGGGGATTTCTTTTGTAGAAAATTGGGATTCTCTCTTTAGTCTCTCTAGCACTTCTCCCCACTTTAGTTCTGCTTCATGTTCCCATCTAGTCAAATGTCAGGTTCCTTCATACAAGTATTTCCTTTCAGAATTCCATCCATCGCCTGGATGACTAAGCTCTTTCAGCAGCTGTGTTATTACTGGAAGACAGTCAATATTTTTCACATAGTATATTTGTTTCATGGGATTTGTGCAAAATGTGACTTGGTGCTGCATCAGAACAAAAACTGAAATCAGTTTGGCAACCTCAAAATAAGAAAATAAAAGAGGCTCCCAAATATTCAACAGTTACCACTATTTAAAATTAGATGTTAGTCACTTCTATGAGATAAGTGGTTTCCTCCAGTTTTTTTTAAAAAAGTATCGTGTTGACAAAGACTGCAAAGAGATAATGATGTAGGACACTTGGAGTTAGTGAGTTGGGCAACCACATAAAAAGAGAGAGGTGGGGGGAGAGAGAATATTCCAATGATTGCCAAATGTAAAATATAATATGTATAGTAAAATCAAGGTTAAATTCTAGGGCCTCTTTCTCCTGCTCATGAGGTGTAGCTTCCCACTCTGGGGCAGTAGGAACAATTTCTATTTATGTCTTATTACAGTACTGTAACAGACTAAATTCCATCTTAAATCAATTTGCTTCTGTCCTTGCCAGAACAAGCTCTCACAATGACCTAGCTTCATTTCAAGAAGTTGCTCGTTCTTCTGCTTAATACTTTTTTTAAAAAAAAGGGGGGGGGATATTCTGCTGAACAATCTTTTTCTTTGTGTCAATCTAATGCTTGCACAAAGACAATTGATTCATGTATTTAAATATTACACTAATTTTATTCATAGCAATAGTTAAGTGAAATACAATATTTAGCCAGAAGAAAGACTTAATTTCCATAAGCCTGCATAATAAATAATATCCAGGGGAAAGAAAAACACAGCACTCTCCAAGGTCACAAACAGCTTGTAAGATGTATTTTAGAATTTGCATTATCTGGAACACACACATCCCAATATTTTTGAAGAAATCCTACCAAGAATCGGATTTTAGGTCACCATCAAAAAAACTTCTGCTCATCAAATGGTAATTTTTTTAAAGAACTCAACATTATTACTCACATCATTGCTGAATTTCAGCACTATGCAAAATAAACAAAACCCAGGAATTAAATTTAGGTAGATTGGTGACTTTAGTTTCCCATCATATTCACTTTGTGACTCAAATCAGCCCAGGGGTCCTGGCCAAAGGAAGCAAGTGGACTGAGTCACGTAAGTGAGTCAGTGAAACCATTTTTATTCCATTGGTGTCCCCCAGGAATGTTATATGTTCCTATACACACACCCTCTCCAAATCTTAATGTCAAATGCCAAAATAACTCTGCCCACCAGGAAACAATTGGAAGCAAAAAATTATGGCAGATATTTTAGGAATAGGTTTCTGATTGCATTGCCTAAGAATAGAAAGAAAAAAAAAAGAATGTATTGAAAGCCAAGTTAGTAAAGGATTAGGGAGAAAAAGCAGATACAGGAATGCAAAGAATGTTGTACAGCCTTATAGATAGCAGAATCTGTATGCATCCTCTGGCTCCTCTTGAATCTTACTAAAATTAGAAGACTACTGAATTATGTTTAAAAAAAAAAAGTGAACTCACATATTGCTAATACAACTATCCCGGATCAAAAACTTCAATCCTATCAGAGAATAACACTGTATTTAATATTTATTTCCTAAAAGCACTCCAGTAGATGGTTTGGCTAAAAAAAACCCCCACCCATTTAATTTTGGTTATCATAGTCAAATCATCAAAATTAGGCAGCCTATATACATGTTATGTAAACTAGGGCATTTACCGTATTTTTCGGAGTATAAGATGCATCCCCCCCCCCAAAGTGGGTGAAAATTTTGGTGTGTCTTAAACAGCAAATGTTGCGGCGGGGGCGAGGTGGTGTGGCACTGATCAGCTGTCCTAGAATGGGCCATGGTGGCGAAGGGGCCATGGTGGCAGCAAACGACCTGAGGCAAACAGCCTGTGGAGGCAACAAATGGCTGACAGTAAATGGGCTGTACTGATTGGGCTGCAGCAGCATTGAATGGGCGGCAGCAAACAGGCAGCAGCGACGGATGGGTGGTGGCGAATGGGCCCCGGCGGCAGTGAACAGGTGGCAACAAATGGACCAGATAATACCGGATGGATGCTGGGAGGCAGAGGCAGAATTTTTTTTTCTTGTTTTCCTCCCCAAAAAAGGTAGGTGCGTCTTATAGTCTGGAGCATCTCATAATCCGAAAAATACGGTAGATAAATATGCACTTTCCTTTTATATTTTTTTAAAATGCATCCCAAGCCAATTCACAGCATGGTAACAAAAGTACATCAGAAATATAAAATGAACAATTAGTATCATTTAAAATCTATGATAAATCTAAATAAATTTCTGCTTTGGAAATCTGTAAACTTTCAACTTGACTCACACATTATCATATTTAAGTTGTAATTATGAAGAATTTACCAATACAAAAAACAAAATGTTGTAATAACAGAGTTCTAGTCCAACTTCCTGCACAGAGTCAAGCTATTCTCCAAAGCAACTGAGGACAGGACAAGAAGCAATGGATGGAAACTAATCAAGGAGAAAGGCAACTTAGAACTAAGAAGAAATTTCCTGACAAGTTATAACAATTAATCAGTGGAACAAATGCCTCCAGAAGTTGTGAATGCTCCAATACTGGAAGTTTTTAAGAAGAGAGCAGGGAATTGGACTAGACCACCAAGGTCCCTTCTAACTCTGTTATTCTGTAACCTTGTTATGTATTTCCAATACAGGCCAATTGGGAATGTGGTAGAATTCCTGTTCTGATAGCTGTCAGGATCTAGAGTGGAAAAACAAGGTCAAATGAAGCAAGATTCAGAAACATTCCGATTCTGGGATGATATGATCTTTGGATTTTAATTGGGTTATGTTCTCTCACTGAGAATAGACCTACAGTTTGGATATCCTCCTTGATTCATAACTCTTGGTGAAAAAGCAGATGGAAATCACAGCCAAAAGGGACTGAAACAATTTCTTAGCTCTTATTGCATTTTGTATTATTTACATTGGTTGTGTCAGTTGATTCTTGTGTATTGCTTATATGTCCTTCAAGACTGAAGCAGCATATAAATTTTATAAATAGATGAATACAATAGATCCTGAAGCCACAACTTGGTATCCTCTTAAATCTTCCAAATGACATATGTTCTTAGGGGGCTCCTATGATGGGGAAGCTTGACATTAAAAAATCCCCTCTATGGGAGTTTTGCAAGCACAGTCAGCAGCATGGACTTTTTTCAATTGGGCTAGTTGAGGGTTTACATCAAGTCCAAATTCCCTTTCTACTATAGCTCTATAGATATGCTGGTGAATGGCTGTCAAGATCTACAGTACATCTTCAAGAATGGAAGTTACATAATAACCAAGCACTTCCTGGCAAGTACTGAGTACAGACAATGTTAAATTTCTATAATTAAGATAAAAAGCTAAAGCCATTTTCAAACAATCAAACTCACTGCCAACTATTACCTAATGTTAATGCAAATTAGTAAGGGATAAGGATTAGGAAAAGCAACATACTGGATGATGATTAAAATAAAAAGGCTGTTAAGAATAAATTCTGGCTTGGAATTAGGCCAACTGAAACTTTCATTTGCCATCTAGAAATGGCAAAGACAAGGCAGAAATATATTCACTCAAATTAGAGAGGAAAAGCAAGCCAAGAATGATCTCAAATGACTTTCACCTTCATGGCTATTGACTGCAGCAACAAAATCAGTCGGAAAGGAAAACTTCTGATATCAGATGAATTTGGAAGGAATGACTATTTTGGCCAGCATTAGTTGCAGACTATCATTTTTTAAACAATTATTATCCTGATTAATCTTGCTGGCACCCACATATTCCTTGCAAGTTTTAAAAGGAAATCCCACAAAAATCTCAGTGTTCACTGAACTGAATTAATTTGAAATTAAAGTAGCTGTTGAATTTTAACCTATGTTATCATGTGTAGTTCTTTAATGTTTCATATATTCCTGGAAAAATATGCAATTGTTAAGACAAAGATTGTATGTATGTATGTATGTATGTATGTATGTATGTATATCTTAAGTTAAATCACTACACATATTGTGTTACTAGTACTAAATCTTGAAAGGCTTCATTTACTATAAACTCTACTTGGAATATTTATATATTTAGTTAATTGGATAGAATATCAGCTTCTAACACCATTATGTCAATTCAAAGATTATAGAGTACTGTTTATGGAGAACCCATTTTTATCCTTTTGCTTATGTTAAAACTGATATTATGGAATAAGCCAGTTAAAATTCATAAAAAGTCTGTTATTTGGATCATCTAAATTGATACTGTGATTTATTGAATGATAATGAGGTTTTATTACTCCAATTGAAGAGAATATAACAGGGTTGAACTGTGAAGCCCATGGTAGCTGATGATGCTACCAAGTCAGGTCTGCAAACAAATAACCAAGCTCAGAGAGTATAAAGGACTTGAGTTTTTATTATACCAGTATTCTATATTATAGAGAAAATACATTAAAAAAAACTGGCAATATTTTATAATTTCTGTTACATATTGATTTGAATCAGTGGCATTTCTATTGCAGAAACACCTTATAGGTACTCCTTGACTTATAACAATTCATTTAGTGACTGTTCAAAGTTACAACAGCACTGAATAAAATAATTTATGACCATTGTTCACACTTATGACTGTTGCAGCATCCCTATGGTCACATGATCAAAATTCAGATGCTTGGCAACTGATTTGTATTTATGAGTGTTGCAGTGTCTTGGGGTCATGTTTTGTGACCTTCTGTAAAACAAAGTTATGGGGAAGTCAGATTTACTTAACCATGTTACTAACTTAACAATTCAGTAATTCATTTAACAACTGAAAAGAAAAGTCATAAAACTCATTTAACAAATGTCTTGCTTAGCAACAGAAATATACTTGGGGCTCATTTGTGTTCATAAATTGAGGTCATACATTCCTGTATTTATTAGGAATGATTACTAAATGTTATGAGACTAAAAACCCACCATTAGTTGTTATAAATTAATTGTCAATAAATTAATTCTATGTGGAAATATTAAATATTGCCTGGAATAAAGAACTGGAGACCCCCCATTCTATCTATACAGTGAGAGATAGTCTTAATGTATGAAAAAAAATCAATTGATTTAAACTATGACTTACTGAAAAAATGTATTTCAAATTTACTTTACATATATTAATCTGAATTGGGAGAAATATTTTAATATTATCAGATATCCTTGTAATTTTTCACAGTTGTATATATACTGATGGTTGGATAATAGGAATGGATTTTACATATCCTCCTCATTTCTAAGAGATTGAAAAAGCAGATTATATATGGACCATTATAATGAAATTATAGATGACCAGGCTGAGCTTGAGGGAGAGGTCAAGCATGTCATCACTCTCAAGTCCCTTCATGCCCTCAAGAGATCTAAGTCCAGCTCACCTTGAATTCCATTTATTCTTATCAAGAGTCCAAAATGACTGCCAATTCATTTTGACTGTTAGCAATTCAGATTTTTGTAAAAAATGAGTTAGCATGCAATAAACCTGTATTCATTTGAACCACTTTGGCTGCTCATTTCCTGCGCTTGACAGAAATATAGCCATTCTTCACTGAAATTTTGGACACTAACTAATTTCCAATTCCATTTACTTTACAGTTATTCCATTAACTTTCATTAACTTAGAAATGCCTTTTGCTACTTACTAATTTGGTTGTTACTCTTGAAAGCAATGTCCATATGCAAAATGCAGAGAATAAATTGGAACCAGGGACTCATCTCATTCTTGGGAAGTGGTATGTGAATGGCAAACACAATGTTATTCGCTTCTATTTGTCTGTTCACAGCTTCATCCAAGTCTCTGAGTTTATTACACTGGTCAGGTCCCCACGGTATAAACCATTTGGTCTTATGATGGTCTTTCTGCAAGTCTATGCACTTTGCCGCCATATAAGGCACAGCAGCAGTAGGGTCTGGAGCTGAAAAACAAACAAACAAACAAAATTCATACATAAGCATTTTAGCATTCACAAAATACTCAACAAAAGCTCACTGTCTCTCAGCCCAACATAATTTACAGGGTTGTTGCGAAGGTGGGGGGGAGAGAATGGGACAAAATGAAGGAGTACCATGAAAAAAGCAAACTGTTCACTGACTGAAATTTCACACTAATCTAGATTGATTTCTTGATCTTTCTATTTCTGTGAGTGGTGTCATACACCAGTCCACATAATTTGTACATTTAACGTAATTTGTTGAATAATGCAAATAGCTCAATTCACACAAAGCATCAAGCCCCCCCCCCCCCCCCCCCAGTATCTTGATTTAGTGCAAACTTGGCAAAAGGAGCTGGACTAGTAGGCCACAAAAAATGTTGACAGGCAGGTCTCTGCTCTTAGAAGGCTCTAAAAAGGCAAAAGGGAACTGTAAATACCTATCACCTATATTTAGTGACCAAGCTTAGCCAGAAACTGTAAATGACTCAAAGACTTTGTTATATATATATAAAAGCTCCATCTTTTTCCATTTATTATTCCTTTTGGTGTCCATGAAAGTTTCTAGTGCAATAATAGGCTAATAAAGCAATATTTATTAAAGTATTAATAAATGGCTTAGGGCCGGGGTATCTGCGAAACCGCCTTCTGCCGCCAATAGCCTCACACCGACTGGTTCGCTCGCACAGAGAGGGCCTCTTCAGGGTGCCGTTGGCCAGACAGTGCCGGCTGGCGACCCCCAGGGGGAGAGCCTTCTCTGTGGCAGCACCTGCCCTCTGGAATGACCTACTCCCTGAGATACGCACGATATCAGACCTCCGGATTTTTCGTCGGGCCGTGAAAACACACTTATTCTCTCTAGCCGGGCTGGCTTGATCCCATCCTCTCAGTTTTAATTGAATTCGGTTTTAATTGGGTTGTTTTAAATCTTGGGCCGAAATTATTTAATTGTTTTTAAACTGTTTTTAAAATTTATATGCAATGTTTTATCTTGGCTGTACTCCGCCCTGAGTCTCGCAAGAGAAGGGCGGTATAGAAATAAAATAAAATAAAATAAAATAAAATAAATAAATAAATAAATAAAGTGTTAAATTATAATATGTATATAAATGTATTTATGAGTGTATTATCACACCTATCTAATTCAACAATATGCAATATGCAAGGCAAAGCATAGAGGTAACCTGCAATCCTACAATTTATAAGCCATTTTCTCCTACTGATAAGAGACACCCCCAGTAACATTGACATGACAAGCTACTGTATATAAACAGAGAGCAAACCCCACCCCCATCTAGCACTGAAGATGTTTGTTAATTGGGCAACAAAACATCTTCAAGAAGCCCATCAAGCTCAGAGAGCACCAAAGACTCCATAGACCAGAGGTGTCAAACTCGCAGCCCACAGGCTAGATGCGTCACGTGCTAGTCTGCCCGTGCCCGGTTTAGCGAAGGGGGGGGGGGGAAATCCTGACATGTCACGTCATGCCATGATGCCGTGATTTGACACCCCTGCCATAGACAGATATTATTGGAATTCAACCTAGCTGCATCAAGGTGAGTGAGGCACCCCTTACCTATGGATCCAATACAATATAATGAAAAAAAAAAGTAATTTAATCTGCTGCTAAATCTATTCAGGTCAGATTTCAGAATCATATAACACAACAGAATAAGGTTGTGGCTTTCCACACAAAACACCAATGTGACTCTCAAAATGACAATTATTTCCTACCCAGTCTGCTTTTTGTTTTGTCTTATAGTGTACACACTCAATTAGCCGGTCTTTTAATCCTGCTCATCAAGCAGCGACCTGCTCCAAGGAACCAAATGAATCTCCCTGGGCCTCTTACCCACTAAAGATTTCTTCTTGTCTGATAGTGGATTATACAAATTTATTTTACAGTATGATGAACAAGCTCTTAAATACCTGAAGCCAAATCATAGACATCCCACTGGGAAAAAATTTCTTCTATCTCTTTCTCTTCCTCACTGACAAAGATACACTGCCTGTATTTGGCTCAGTTCCTAGTTTTTATTATTAAATGTTAAACCTATACTCCACTGAAAAGGAATATTTTTTTGAAAAAAATAAGAATATAACATTGGGCTATAAGCCCAATGGGTATCCCAACCATCATGCTTCAGACCAGTTTCAACCCTATTTTAGGAACTAAAAGTTTTCATGAGCTAATAGCTATCTACTTTGGTCTTAAAATCACATTTTCAATATTCTATGAATGGAATTTTTCCTTAGTTTTCAAAATAATCTTTTAGCAAAATACCATTTCAGGAGAAAAAAATATTATTCAGAAATTGTTTTCCAAGGCATAGGAAAAACTAAACAAAACTTCCTTTCCTATGAAATCGAAGAACAGGCAGACTGTTTGCAATTTTTTAGAGTTATACCTTGCTTGTTCTGAATCTAATCATATGTCCTTTAGCAGACGGGTAGTTCTCAATTTACAACCACAACTGAGATGAAATTTTGGTTGTATGTCATTGCACTTGCAAGTTGAGGCACTCTATATGATCAGACCCAATTCTCCAACCATTTTTATGGTGTTCATTAAGCAAATGATGTATTTGTTAAGCAAACCAGGCAGTCCTAAATCTGAATCCACTCTCCTGAATGTGCATTTTTTGCTGAAATGCTAGTTTTAAAACAATTTATAATTGTGATAGGTCAGCTAAAATGAAGTTTATTTCATAACAGAGAACAGGAGTTAATGTTTTCTGTAGGGCAGGATTTGTTGTTTTTGAGGGCAGGTTATGTGGAATGACCAACATGTCAATGCTATCCATATTCATTTTGACTTATTTCATCTTGCTAAAAAGGAGAATGAAAAGCGCAACTATGTATGATATAGTCTCAAAAGTTTTAAGAAAAGCAAGCGTCTATCAAAGAAGCACACAATATTTCCACAGCTGTTTTGACCCATCAACATATATATTTTTGAACTAAGGAGGTTGAGGGTACGTTATCTGCACAACTGCAGACTTAATTTTGCAACTTTTTTTAGCATGAATACAGGCGAGCTTTTGGGATGGAGCTAGTTTTATTCATCTGATAGATGACTTACGAACGAGACAGAGAAAATACAACTTGGTTGATCTTGCTTGTTCTCTTCGAACAATCCGATACTGTCAACCTTGACACTGTCCTGGTATTTTTAAGAACAGTATCAGATAGTAGAAAGTATTCATCATTCCTTTAAACACTGGCAG
Source organism: Arizona elegans (assembly GCA_022577455.1). NCBI lineage: Eukaryota > Metazoa > Chordata > Lepidosauria > Squamata > Colubridae > Arizona > Arizona elegans. Next base: position 136,416,933 of record JAKOOJ010000002.1, on the reverse strand, counting down.
AGTCAAGAGAGTTTGGGTGGCAGAATGTTATCAATATGCTGACAACACTCAACACATCTTCTCATAGGAGTCAAGAGATGCTGTGCATATTCTGAGCCAGTGCCTGCACCCAGTGTTGTATGGATGAAGCTGAACTGTGACAGTCCTTTTAAATAATTCCAGTACAATAATTGGGAGAGAGTGCATTGCCTCAGAAAGAACGTGTATCTAGTTCAAGGTTTTGAACTGAACATGGAAGCCCTTCATTTGGGATTGGAACACCTGACAGATCACCATCCTCATCACAGGTTGGGGTAACTGTTAACAGCACGTGTTCAGTTGCATATGACAAAGATTATAATTTTGCACTTATTCTGCAGTAACTAAATCTGCTGTAGTGGTGTTCAGCCCCTAAGCCATAGATCTTGAAGCAAACCTCTCCATAAAAAGCACTATCTGCTTCCCAATTTTTAAAATGTGTATCTACAGATGCTTAAGAGTAAAATGTTTGGCTTTTTTCACCTGACTCTAATGACATAAATGACAGATCACTGATTACTGACTGAAATAAAACTGAATTGACAGCCAATGCTGCCTTAGAAACTGGGGTGACTTAGACCCTTCCTTCCCACTCCCGTTCAGTTTAGAAGTGGATGGGTTCTGGTGCTGGGGAATTTTTCCTTGAAAGAGAGTTGTTCTGCAGTCTTAAAAGAGGCAGTGGTTGCCCATTTATGGCATGGAACTGGGTTATTTGAAGGACTGCTGGGGATATCTACCCATCCATTTGGTCTGACTGAAATTACGCCATTTGGTGGGGCCCAGGATGAAAGTATTTTCTGTTCTCTTGGCCACACCAACCTATTTCAAGGCACTGCCACCAGCCCTGGGGATTTGTAGGTCTGGCCAAGAGTCCTTGCAACTGTTGACTTATTATTGGTAAAATGAGTTTTTATTCCAGCTGTGGATCATCATATGCATGCTGCTATTTGTTGTTTTTATGCTATTTTAATTGTTAGCCACTCTGAGTCATAAACTTGAAATAGATGGGCATATAAATTGAGTTAATATAAATATGTGAAAGCATATAATATACTGTAAATATACGGAAGTGGGGAAGGCTTAGGGAGCTTTCTTGAATGGATTCAAAGGACCTTCTTCTGAATAGCCTTCTTCAACCAGAGTTTATTCCAAAATTCAAAATGCAGCAATAGATCTTAGTTTCAATCATTTTCCTTTAAGTCAACTCATAAATAGTAGTCTGTCAGAAACCAAGGGGGACACAACTACTGTGACCTAATTAAGCACTAGTGGAGCTAAACATATTCAAGATCTCATTTCAACATTTATGCTATATCCAACCTGATATTATAACGTATCTACAGGAGTTTTGCCCATAATTTTCTACAGCTCCTTCAGTGTTATTTTCTGACCCTTATTCACACTCCTACAAATCCTTTAGAAAAATCTCAATTGCATGGTGTCTACACTGATTAAAGTCTGAAGCCTAGTGACCTCATGTGATGTTAACTGCTCCCATGCTCCAACAGCATTCTCTTTTTCTATTCAATTATCCCCTTCTGAGCAGAGGCTATCACCACCAAATGAGTGCATACAAAGGCCTTCTGCTTCATTACACTAACTCAACAGCAGGATAGGAATAAACAAGCTAATTTATCATCTTTACCTCTCTCATCTTACAAGCCTAGCATCTTTTCTTTTTTCTTTCTTCATTTTAATTATCCAGGAACATCAAGCTTGCTAAATTCATAGCATTTAAACCAACCTAGGGCCCTCCAGAAGGATTGGATTATAACACCATCATCCCCAGTCTTTCCCATTTTTACTGGCTAACCAGTTTTATTTATTCTGAAAGTTAGCAGATGCTTTTTGCCAGCTTTTGTATAACAAAGGCTTCATGCCTATATACTCTTTTGTGTAAATGTCACTGAAATTAAAAGATCCGAGTAAGCCTATTTAGGGTTGTAATTTCATCCCTATGTAACAGATTTTAAAGATATGGAATCTTAAGACTATAACTAAAATAAAGTACATAACTGAATCAATTTGTGGTCCAAATTAATATGCTTCTTGTTATCAAATGGTTTATTTTTCTCAGATATTTAGAAACAAAGACTACAATATCCAGGTAACAAGGGCAGATTTCAATGAAGCCAAGTCAGCAGCATAATTGAGGGCCTTATTTTCCTAAGGCAGAAGAGCAACCATCTTCTTTATTGCTTCAAGACTAGAGGCACTAAAATCACAGCCTCATGGTTTATGAAGCATCCCAAGAACATAAAATTCCATTAATGAATGTTGAAGGCTGTGTGTTCTATCCCAGGTTCTATAAAATGCAGAAAGACCAGGAAAGTGGAGATAGAGCCATTACTATTTGATTTGATTACTATTTCTTCTGTGCTACCTTTTAATTTTATTTTCCCTTGTATTGCTCATGCTAAGGCTACTGCAGAATGGAACAGGCTATAAACAGAAACAAAAAAACACACACCCAAGGGACCTAGGCATTAATACAAGAAATGAGACAAGTTGAAATGGTCCATTTCTTAGTAATGGTGAGTTGGTAGGCTTCGATTTAGAAGTGTGGTTGCCAGAACTTAGGCAGGAGCATATAAGCCTCTAATAAAACTGAGACACAGAAGTATCATATTTCTCTAAGCAAGACAAACATAGCTTGGAGTAGATAAATAGAAAAAGAGAAAGAGAACAGCGGCCTATTTATTTCTTGCCAGCAAATAAAATAAATTTTAACATGTAAAAATGAAATTTAAAAGCCTCTCAATTGTGATCATTGGGAGAACTGGCAATTTGCATTCTCACCTAATAATAATAATAATAATAATAATAATAATAATAATAATAATAATAATAATAATAATAATAATTTATTTCTATACCGCCCTTCTCCTGAAGGACTCAGGGCGGTGTACAGCCAATTTAAAAACACAGGACACAACAATGATTAAAAATTAAAATAATTAAATAGATTTGGCCGATTTAAAACCCCAGAAATTTAAAATACCCCAATTTAAAATTATTATGTTGATAGCACTGCCTGGTGGAACAACAGGGTCTTCAGTGTGCAGCGAAACACCCGGAGGTCGGAGATCTTACGTATTTTGTTTCCTTTAACATACTAGTAATATATCCACCTGCAACATACATATTTTTGCTGACTTTTTATCACTTTTGGAAATATGGTACTGCTAAGGAACAATTTCATTCTTAACTGTAGATTTTTTAATGCTCTTGCTGTGGAGTTCAGATATGCTGTATCTTGGGTTTGCCAGCTGCAAAATCAATACCAGATACAGAGTAACTATCCTTCAAATAACTCATGCCAAGAGATACAGAACTCGAGAAGTTTTTTTTAAAATTTTTTAACTTAACTAGGAGGATCAAAAGAGGATCAGTATTTTCTCATTTTTGCATCTTTACAGTATACTACAAAATCTTTCAGTGATCCTTTCCCTGGATCATGAGATAGCACAATTTCTTTAAAACCCTAATAAGGATAAAATATTTCTGAAAGAGCACAAGTGCTGCTAATCATTCTGTGTCACAAATATGATTAGGTATCAAGTTTACCATGGCTAACTGCTTGTGATTATAACTGAAAACCAATACTGTAACTATCCAAAGGGGGAACGTTTGCTAATTGGCTCATTGCAGAAAAACATGGTTGGGCCTTGCCTAAGCCTTTCTTTTGTCAGTTTTTACTTTTGAAAAGCCATGTGTCTTGCTACTGCAGCCAAGCTATTACATCAGTTCACAAATAGGTCTAAATAAAAATGATGAGCCCATTGTATTCAAAGTGAATTTGCCCATCTCTAAAATAGCAACCAATTTTTTTAGTGAGTTTAAAACATTTGATTTTCAGGTAACAACTGGAACATTGAAACCATTTTTATAGATAGAAAGCATTTCTCATTTCAGAGGCAGATTTCTGCACATGTATCACATTTATGCCTTGAAGGAATGCTAAAGCATCTCTGGTATGTGCATGTAAGCTTTCATCTCAATAGAGGCATCACAAAAGTTAGATTTTTAGTTCCAAACAAGCCGAAAGGAATTCTTTGATAATTATCTCTCTCCTAAATGAATCATAATCCTTAATCCAGGCAAAGAACTTTAATTTAAATAAGGTAATTGTTCTCAATATTTACATTTGCTTTAGATTTATTTTCCAACATGGTTATCATCATTTTGGCTTCCTACCCTCGTTTATCATGACAATTACTTATTTGAGATTAATCAGTTAATGAAGCTGCCATGTAAAAGGCCTTATAGCTGCAAAGGTTTTTAAATCTAATTTTGCAAGCTGTTTCTGAATCTCATTTGCAAGTGAGATCTTGCAAACATCTTCATTGCAGAAAATCTTTTTTAAAAACAACAACAAGCAGCAATAACATTTTACATTCAAATTCAGGAATCTTTTTTTTAAATCTTTATGCATATTTCTAGATAACTACAAGAGAATGATTGCACATAAAAGTTAAGTGATAAAGCACTGCAGAAAGTGCACCTTTTCTAACTGTAAACAAAAAGACAAAACCAAATTCAAATAATGAGTTTAATGCAATCTATGTTTTATCCCACATCTTATAAGGCATTTGCTTCATGATGAGCTAGAATTTGATACCAGTGAGTGATTCTTTTTGGACTTCCCAACAATGGGAGTGGTTAAATAATTGACATTCTTTTCATAATATTTTTACTATGATACATCTCCCAAAGAGGCCAGAAATAAGATGCCAAGCTCCCTGGTCCATCTTAGTAGAAATGGAATAAAGCAAGAATGTTGGAAGGTCATGAAAATAGCAGCTGCTTCTGTGGTTAACTATTTCTACCCTTATTTTCCAACCTGGTGCCCTTCAGATATATTGGATCCCAATTACCATAATGCCTGGCTATCATAGCTATTAAAGTTTAAAAAATCAGCAGGTACTAGACAGAAAAAAAATACTGTATGTCACATCCACCATCTTTAAATATAGAAGGCCACCAAATGAAATTCAGATCTGAAATGTAATACATTCCTGTTCACCACTACAGCATAAACACAATCATGGCATGTTTCACAATAAATTATTCCACAGTAAACAAATGATGTTACATTAAATTAAGAGCAAACCACATATCTAATATTGATAATCGCCCAGAGTTACCTTGTGGTAAGATGGGGGATCAATAAATTTAATAAAATAACCATTTGGATATAAGATCATCAATAAGCTATAAAGAAGTATCACTAAATGTCCCATAACTGCAGATTCTGAAAAGTATCCCTAGGGAAAGATTAATAGAAAAATACATTTGTGTCCATTCATGTAAGGATGCATCATGAATTGCATTTATTACAAATTGGCAGTATGAATTAAAATGTCATTCATTTCAAATATTCCACATAGCTGGCTCAGTAACTATATTTCTTGTCCAAGGCAGATTTATTGGGTTAGGAACGTCCCATGTAAATGTATGTTTTTCTCCCTATGCAACTAATATGAGATTTCCTAGCTTCTCTGAATTCACCTTCAAGTTGAGCTCAACTCCTGATGTTTTCATGGACATTGTGATATCCAAATAGTAAACTGTGATTTGAACGGTCCCTGAAAATAAACATTAACTAATCATCATAATCTGCAATTTAAAAGTGAGGGAATTTCACATTGCATTAGAAGTAGATGGGTACCATATACATGCCAGATCTTTAAAAAAGAAACAGGATTAGAAATGGAATGTCTGAATTAGGGTTTAGATACATGTTAAACAGACAAAAGCAAGACCAACAATTTTAATTAATCAGTTCTGGAAATCACATCACAATAGTGGGATCCATTACTTCAAAATATAATTATAAAAAAACCCAAAAATCCCCCATAGCCCTCCATACCACATCACATTTACAACATTGCCCAGCAACACGAATTCCCAATGGATACTTTGGTATATTTATATCCTGGTCTATAAAGTAATACACTTAGGTAATTTGATCATTGACAGATCTAAGAATCAATGATTAATTGCTTACTTTTTTCCACAGAGAGTTGCAAAAATAATAAATCTTCATATTGATGACTATTATGAATATGGATTTTTCAGTAATGGAAACCCCACTGTAGAGTTTCATGCCAGGAAGGCATACCAAATTTGCTCACTCATCTTTAGAAGGCAGATCAACACTGTTTTTCTTTTATTTACAAAAATCTGGGACTGGATGGATAACTGCTGTTTCATTTATCAACTTCCAATTTTTGTAAACTTAATTGCAGAAAAATATGCTTTCCTAACAGTTTTCACTGCCTTTAAATTTGACTAAATTGATTCATAAACTGCTTTGAAAATCTGCTTAGTACGAAAGCAAACAGATCTTTAAAAAAAACCTATTTAAACTATTTAAAATGCTTAATTGAACCAAGCTTGTCTTTGAAAAAGATGATAATAACAGAAATACATTCTTTGGATGACTCCATATACCACAGAAAAGACAGCTATTGCTTTTTCAAGCTTCAGCTATGACTGTGTTGTAGCTGTATATAGTAAAAGCTTCTATGATTTGGATATAACACTCAATACAGATTTTGCAATGCATTATGGGACATCACAGCAGGAAGTCTGAATACCATATGATTTTGAGTTTATTTATACCATGGGAAAAGAAAAAGGCATGCACACCTGCACATTAAAAAAAAACACACAGAAGTCACTACTGGAAGTCCTTTCAAAAATATCTAACCATTGTATTTACAAAAAAATGTGCACTCCTGCACACACCCCCAACACAAGAAATCCCTTGAAGGCACTGTATTGTATTCCCAAAGATTAAATTCAGTTGTATAAAATGAAGTGCTTTAAAAGTGACTTATAACTTAATACCCAAGACATTTTATCTGTGAAGCTCAATATTCAAAAGAACCACAAACATGCAGATGAATAAATACATCTGTATGAATTTCAGAAGAATGCAAAATTTGAGTATAAAAACAACACTCTTGCTTCATAGTAATACAATGCATTAGGATACAGTAGATTTTTCCCCCTGCCTCTAAATTATGCCTAGGTAAAATGACTACACAATCAAATGCACAGTGCAAGCATGCTGGTCTGGTCTGAGACAAAAAGCTGGCTGAAATGTGTTGCAACATGTCTGTTTTGTCCATTACAACTGGTTTCTTGTTGTCTGGCAGACTCACACTGTCTAGTGCTTAGAAAAACCTTAGCAGTATGCAAAGACCTTGCAGCATGCAAAGAATTTCACACTGATAAAGAACAATACCAAAACAGATTTAAGTCACCCTTAACATTTACATCACAAAAACTTTCAATTGTAGGCCATGTATTTAAATGTTTCCATAAAACAGAATGTTTCCCATTTTTCTTGAGAATATTCTTCCAAGATCACCTTTCAAAAGAAATTGCTGAAAGGTGAAATTTGAGCATGTGCAGGGCTGGCTTTTTAAAAGTTCTCTTCTCTCCCCCACCCCAAATCTGTGAGGCTGTTCCTTATTTTGTTTCTTAAACATAAACAGATTTCCTGGGGAAGCTGTTTCTCCTTTTCCCTTGAACTGGCACTGTTTCTCCAGAGAATATTTGGCTAATGGTTTTTAATTTAAAACCAATAGAGAGCTATTATTTGTGAAACAAAATGAAGGGACAAGCCCATCCAGCATATATGTGCTGTAGCTATTTTATCTATGATCCAGTGACATACCAAATTGAATGATTCATGTCTGAGACTAGAAAGTGGATGAGAAAATAGTGGCTCTGGGTCCAAACTGCAAAATAAGCATTAACTAATTAACAATGTGGCTAGCATAGTTTTCATTCTTTTTAGTATTTCCATAGAGGAATTTTAAGACCTGCCTGGGCCTTGAAAATGGGGCAATAAAAGGTTTTACATGTTTGAAGGAAAAGAATTAAGATACCCTTTCCTGTATCCTTAGTTTGTGTTCTCATGTTCCTCATTCTCGTGAGGTAATCTATTAAGATGTTTTATTTTCGTTTAAGGCAGCCAGCAGCATAGATTATGTAGCTGGGAGGGAGAAAGAAACTACCCTCAAAATCACAATGTACATTTCTGAAGCTTTCTCCTCAATAGTCTCACAGAGGAAGTCAAGGCAACATCAAAAGAAGCCACAAGACTTTCAGTGGGAAGGGATGGGGAATTAAAAAGTCAAAAGCAAAACTCTTCTCTCTCCCTGGAGGGGGAAGGCATCCCTGACTCTTTCCTCCTGCACTTCCTCCTCCCATTCTGCTAAACCCTTCCCCGCCCTTAAGAGACTGAAATCCAATCTAAAGAGAGGCTGCCTAGGCAAAATCACGCAGTACTCCAGAGAAAAAAAGGAAGAAAGCAAAGACCCATTAAGTGGGATACAATGCCGGAACATGCCTTTCGTGGGCTGGAGCGGTCCCACTTTTTCTTTGAAGGAAATCAGGGCCCTTCTTGCAGCCGAGTTGGAGGAAAGGCGAATTGGGGAGGGGGGACGCGAGAGAGAGAAATTAAGAGACTGATCAACTTTTCCACCCCAAGGGGTTTTGCACCAACTGAGTCGCCATGCTTAGAGGTTCATCCTGCCGTTTGTTTCCGTGAAGCAGATCCTAAAGCCGTGGCAAACCTCCCTGTGTTCTAAACTTTTTCGACGCCTCCCTGCTTTCCTTTGCTTGCGGCCCTAGACAGCAGTGGGCACAAAGAGGCCCGTGGCGCGCTGTTTTCTTAACTACAATAGCAGGGCAAATGAGATCATAGAAGCAAGCCAGGGATACAGTAACAAGTATCCAGACAGAGAAGAGGTGAAGCCCGAGTCGGAGAAAGACGAGGAGGAAGAGGAAAAAGTTTGCTTTTGGAACACTTACCTATCAGACCCCCCACCAGAAAGGCGACGACTTGGAAAATCAGCAAGATCCCGCCAACAATGCAGAGCTTTTTAGTGCTCATGTTCTCGATAATTGCCCCAGCCATTTTTGCAGTGTTTTCTCTCCTGCACTCTATGCGACGGCGGCGGCTGCGGCTGTAAAAGTTAAAGCTGCAAAGGAATGGGAAGGAAGAGAAGAACCTCAGGACTGATTGCCCGGGAAAGCCCGGACCTGTCTCCCTCCCTACCGAGAGCTGTGATTGTAGCCGGCCCTCGAGTGCATGTGGCTGCTTTAAAGGAGCAGGAAAGCGAATCACATGATACCCACCTCCCTCCTCCTCCTCTCTCCCCTTCAGCTATTCAGCAGCAATTGGTGTCAGTCTCACATAGGAATGGGGAAAAGCCGAAGAAAGGCTGCTTAAATTAACAACTTGAAGGGAGACGAATGGATTCCCATAACTCGAGAAGATCTCGCAATTTTGTTTCCCAGGACATCATCTAGTGAATTCTGGAATGATAGTTACAAGACAACGTGTTGAAAAGGTCTAACAGATTTTGGAAAAATAGAGGCAGGAACGATGAAAGTAATTTTAAAAATTCATTTATTTTTAAGGCGCTGAAAGTGGGAAATACTTTGAAACTTTTCCCCATGGTAAACTGTTTTTCATTTCCTTTTTTTTAAAGATCTGTTTTTCAGACCCTTGCGTTAAAGCAAAAATCATTCCTGTTAACTGTTTACAATTTAGAAGCCTGAAGAGTGGGGAATGAAAAAAAATCATTTATCTAGTCTCTTATCTTTTATGATTTCAGCTTGAATTAGTAGATCCAGCTTTCCAGGTGCCTTATTGTGCACTAGGGCATTTACAAACTTTCAAATTCTAAACACCAAATATAAGAAATCTAAATGCCTGGGAAGCACCCCTAGACAATGTCATATAGGGGATAAATGAGACAACAAATGCTTGCCTAAAGTCCCAGATTTAAGAGCTGGCATCCTCTGTCTCACGTCTGCCTGTCTCACATCTGCCTGTCTCTAATAAAAAAAAAACTTGTTTGAGGAGATGTTGTGGCTTTGGGAAATTCTTGTTCCACTGAAATTTTTTTTACAATGCCCTTCAGATAAAAATAAAAAATAAAATCCAGGGGTCAAGTTAATGTGGGTGGTACACTTCAATGCAAAAATGATCATTGTTAGAATATTGTGATCTGAAGGGCATTGTAACCTAGTTATAATATACAGGTTAATATTATGTATAGTTTTCATTCCAACATAAATATTAGATCTATATTCAGTTTACCAGGTGAATTTTCTTTTGAAATTTGAGCCAATGGGGAACTGGGAATAAGCATCCAACTTTACTGAAATATCCCTAATATAATCAGGCCAAAACTATCTTGAGTCCATTCTTGCATTTCTTTGCCTTGTCTTACATATTGTTATTCATTGATGTAATTTCTAGAAACCCAGTTGCATTACAACTAGGATTCAGAAATCTTGTCTTTCATGTTTCTCTCTCATCTTGCTACAAAATGCTTGTTCCATGATCAAGAGAGTATATGCCTTTGTATGGATTCCGAGTTTGCCTATTCAAGAGTTTTTGATCTGGAAAGGGATATGTCTGACCCATTCCTTACCTTGGGATGTGTGGGGTTGGGAGGCAATCTGCCCACCACCAAAATTTATCCCGTTACTATGATTTTAAATGGGATAGTTTTATCCTGCAGTGTGTGTGTGTGTGTGTATACACACACACACGTGTATATGTGTATGTGTGTGTTATATAACCTTTTTAAATATAACTCACACTTCTTAAAAACTTAAGTAAAACCAATTTATATATTTAATAGTTTTAGCACCATGTCATCTAACGTTGGTGCCTCTTTACTGTTATACTAAATCATGCTAAACTAGCTAATTGGCTCTACATGTGAATAAATTTGACAAATCACAGTTTTGCTTCTGAGCAAACAGTCACATATATGCTTAGTATAGTAAACTGAATTGATCATTGGGAATGTTATAATGCCAACTACTCAAGAAATTACAAAATCTAACAGATAAAGTTTAGGCTTAGTCACTCTTCCCACCCCACTCCCTGCCAACTTTCCTCTTATTCATTTGTGAAGCTTCCATTTGGGCAGTAAGAGTCACGTTAAGAGGAAGGATAACTGGAACCCAGCCCTCTATCTAAACATGAATACAAATAGAAGGTGGATGAATCCGGGTACAAAACCTTTCAATATCGACTTCATAATTGTTTTTATTCCTCAGTGCTGTATGTAATTTTAATTCTACTGAATTTATAAGGGTTTTATTTAAAAAATTCAAAGAATCATATTTATAGTTCCAGGCAAACATGTTATTTGCTTGTGTGGAAAAACATGCTTACCTGGAACTATAAATATGATTTATAAGCATATTTTTCCACACAAGCATATCCCACTTAATATAAGAGGACTGGATATCCAGGGAAGTATGGATAGGCTTGCAATCTTAAAATGTATGGAGACATAATCAAGCAGAATGAATATTAATTTTGACAACTACTATTCTGCTCAAACTGTACTTATGTATCAACTATTTTTAAATATGGTCATACTGGGGGTAACATTTCTTCTCACAGAATCTGAATTTGTACAGAAGCTCTAAAGTAAAATTTCTGTATATTTAATTGGGCAATATTGTTAATATAAATTGATTAAAGCTCCAGAAAATTACACTGTTTCTTTTACAGTGATCCCATTACTCAACACTTGGTAATAAACAAAAGTACAACTTTAGAGATTATAGTAAAACAAGATTTTTAGCTATAGTTGAATAAAGCACATTGGCAAGTGCATACATTGCATTAAACAACAATATCATCTATAAAATAGAAGGGCGTAATGCATACAACATGCTAAATCAGTATGAAACAACTACATTGGTTTATTTCAAGATTATTGTCCAAATCCAAGGGCATAAAAATTACTAAAGCTAAGGCTAAAATAAGATTCACAAGGTTCCTTCTGCAAATAAATTGTAAATTCCTATGTTAAAATTACCAACTATTCAGGAAAAAAATGCAACCAGGCCTGCTTTTTCTTGTTTTAGCAACTTACTGTATCTCCAAAAGTCAGCAGAAGCTTCTCATAGTAGGAAGATAAGCACAATATCTTATAAATGTGTGTTATTGATGACATAGGACTAGAGGATGGAAGATGTCCTGGTTTCGTCTAGATGAAATTTACAGGCAGCCTTTTCTAGTCAAAAATTAATGTGTAATAAATAAATACCTACTCCATCTTGTTTGCAAAGGACATTGACAGCTGCTTATTAAACCATCTTCACAATATTTTGAATAAAACAATGATTTTTAAAAATGAAAGACAATGAACTCATGTAAACATAATCTACCTACAAAAGTTGGCTATTATTAAGTTACATTTACTGGCTACTTCACATTCAGCAATAGTTCTTGATATACAATATATGATGATCTGGGAAACTGTAGGAAATCCATATACATTCATATCTTAATGTTTAAGATCTTTATCTTAAGACATAATAAAAATATTTTTATTCTGCAACAGCCAGCCGAATTGCATTCCCTAGATTTTTGCCTATTTTAAAAATACATTAAATGAAAATTAGAACAATTAGTAAAACATGGTACTAGCTAGCAGCCAAGACACACTCTTCATATACAGTCAGAGGTAATACACTTTTGTAGTGGTCAGATATTAACAAAAGCAACTGCTATAACCAGAACCATGCTGTCATTTATTTATAATATTTCCAGAAAGCAACTAGATGGTTGCTAAACCAAACAATTAGCTTGTTGATCCAGAAACAAATTGTAATTTTATTATGAACATGTGTTGAAGAAAAAAAAAATCCCACTCAAATCTGGCTTGACATGATATACCGATGTAATTTTTCTTAATTTGCCACAGCCTTTTTTCAGGATACTTTGAGACTTCCAGTTTAGACTAAAACTTTCAGATTTCTTAGTGGTCTCCTATCCTAGGACTAATTAGGTCTGATTATACTTTTTGAAATCAAGGCTGCTGGGTATGTTTAAAAATTGGTTCTAAAGACGTATTTTAGCAGATAGCTAGCATAGCTTATTTCTCATTAAAGTCTCCTTTTTGTCAGTTTTCCATATGAACCATGACAAAAGTAATGCTTCTGTGACAAGAATCAACTTGCATGGAAGCCTGGAAAAAGAGGACCTGCTTAATAGATAACATTGAGAAACTGCTCATGCAAGGTCAAAAGGATTTATCTTGCATCAGATTCTCCTGCATATGTAAACAGATACTTGTAGTTCAACCTTACTGTTAACTTGACTATAGTTTTTGTAAATAATAGAATAAGAATTTATTAAATTTGTATGATACTGAGGCCTATCTCAGCAATCAAATACTTAGTAAATAATATTCTTCCAATTTTGGGAGAAGAGCTGCCTTTTCCAAGCAGGTGTCATCTACTTGTGCAGGACTTCCAAAATTTTCAGGCAGCAAATGTGATCTTGCTGGCCAGGAAATCTGGGAGTTATAATCAAGGAAATCTTTTAAAAAAGAAAATATCTAGACTTTTAATGTTTTTTAGAAAGAGCCCAATACCCTTAAGAAATCAAATATGAGTAACATATATCTGGACATCTTAATAAATTACAGAGTAGCTTGCAACTGAACTACAAAGATTTTGTTTTTTTTGACTAATCGATAATTAAATGCCCCCACCCAGTTCTATTATTGGTATATAAAAAAGTAAAAACAAAATGTTTTGTGGGGGAGGGGTGTCAGAGGGAGGGGAAGAGAGACAGAGAAATCATAATGCACATAGTAATATGATTTCCTTGCAAAAGAGAAAAGTATTGTTTTAATTAGGAGAAATAAATTCATTTTAAATTTTGCAGAACAGCCAATTATATGGTAAAACTGAAAACATAAGTCATAACTTAATTCACAGACTAAATGAAGCATGCTAGACAAAACTACAGTCTTCTTCCTTGACATTCTTTGACCTTTCCTGGCAGAATAAAAATGCAGTGAAATGAGTTTTCAAACTCTTCCCCCACCCCCTCCTCGGGACTTATAATACAGTCTTAGTCTTAAGAGAGCGCATATCAGGAAGTGTTACAGGATTTCACAGTGTGGGCATGCATTTCTTTGGCATGGTTTGAAATACATTACTCTGCTGCCAAGAAATAAATGCTCTGTGAAGGAATGCCCTGTGAGAGGCAGTCTAGAAGGATAATAACATGAACACCCCCTACTGCTAAGAATATGAATCATCCATTTCAAGGCTTTGTGCATTTTGCTCTATCTGCACTGCCAATATGGATTTGCCTTTCTACCTCTTCTCACAGATTCCTTCAAGACAGAAACATTATCTCACTTTTGCCTCAATTAAGCTACAGACAGTTATCTCTCTCCCAAGTTCCTAACACAGAGACACACTGGATTATTTGGATACTGCTTCAATTGAGCCTGACCAAAGGGAAGTGAAGCACAAAATGAAAAAAAAGCAGTGCCAGAAATACAGATTTCCAAATACACACACACACACACACACACACACACACACACACACACACACACACTCCAAGATTGTCTTCTGTGCTCAGCAATTTAATTTTATAAACATTTTGCTCAAAACTGTTTATTGTTTCGTATGTATTTCTGCGAAATGCTATGCATACGACTGGTTTGCATCATGCCACAATTGAAAGCTTGTTTGCTGAAAATTAAGTCCCCATTTCCTCAGGATAAATTGGACACACACTTCACTAAATATGTTTAGGATTGGAACTTTAGTAGACGCACAACTTGAGTTTTTCCAGATTAACTGAAGGGATGAGCTGATTCTTGCTTATCTACATTTCTCTGCAGGATTAGCGGATTTAGTGCAGAAGGGAGTGTTTAAACTGCATGCCTTTCTCTCTCTAACAAAGAACAGCAGCAATAGCTTTTAAACCTTGATATATATGTGTGTGTGTGTGTGTGTGTGTGTGTGTGTGTTAAATTTATATTTACTGACAAAGAAATAAAGGGAGACTAGTATAGATCCATTTCAAGCTATTTAGCTCTCATCAGCTAGCCATACCCTTCTGGGCTTCAAATCTGGGCTTGCCTGCATATTAGTCAGATGTATTAACCGCTAAGCCACAGGTTCTCCTCGCTTTGTCAGCTTATACCAGGGGAGATTAAATGGGTTTTCTATCGAAGCAACCTGGTCTCCCCAAATATGGGAAGGAGCATACTGCTTCTTTTCGCCTTTCAGCCCCAATCCAGGAACCCTCAGGCAGTCACTTTCTGGGGCTTTCTGGGATTGGGGCTGAAAGGCGAAAGGAAGCAGTATGCTCCTTCCCATATTTGGGGAGACCAGGTTGCTTCGATAGAAAACCCATATATAGATATAGATATAGATAGATATAGATATTATATATTAACCCTTATTTCTGTTATACTGCTAGAGGTGCAGTGAATGGACAGAACAATTGCAATCATTCCATGCAGCAAAATAATGCAACTTTTTTCTAACCATAGACCAGTAACCACTTTTTGACATGGCCAGAGCTGCACTCTAAAAACAGAAGGCCAAACAAAACCAATAATTATTTAAACTTATTTAAAATTGAAGTGAATGAATTAGTGTAGTTTTTTCCACATGTATTTAATTATTTTCTCCTGTCATATTGAACATTACAATTCAGAGGCAACGTTTGAAGAGGTACAAAACAGCTGCACCCAAAATTTTCAGGGGCTTTTCAGGAACTTTTGCTATGCAGAATCCTATTCTGTGGGATAGATGTCATGATGGAACATACTACTGGAAGGATAGATTTTATTCAAATGAAACAGATCTGACAAGAGGGAAAAGGAAGTCACATTATATGTAGAGAATGATTACATCTGTGTGGGAATTAGCTCTACAAGAATGAAAATCCTGTTAAAGGTGTCTGAGTGAATATTAAGGGAGAAAGAACTAAAATACCATTGTTGTGGATATATACAGTACCTTGGTACTCAACTACTTTGAAATTCATTTAATTTGGTATTCAACACATTTCGGCACAAAAATTTTGTTGGACACACAAGCTAGAACTTACTGGTATCAGCTGCTTTGTGGCTCACTATATTATTCCTTATGGGAAAATTTTGGTACTCATCGTTGGTACTCATTGAGCCTCTCAGAACCAATTAATGATGAGTACTGAGGTACCACTGTACTTAAATCCAATGCAACAAACCAAGCAGAAGCTAGCTATGGAATCTTTGCAAATCAAATAGTCAAGATATTCAGGAAACACAATTGTTTTCAACTTCCCTGAAATCAACTAGGAATCAAATTCTAAGATATGCTTTGTAGAAAGTTTCATTATCAAAAAACTGGAAAAGGCAACCAGAAGATCAATTATATTGGACTTACTTACTAATAAAAAAGAAATGGTTAAAAAAGTGAAAAGTGATAGGATCCTTCGGGGAGAGTTACCAGAAAAAGGAGAAAGGATTTCCATGGATGAACATCCTGAAGGTAAAAACAGTTGTGGCACAACAGTTTAAAAGAGTTGGGAAATTCTGGAAAAAAAAAAAAGAAAGAAAGAAATTAGGAAGAAGAGGATTTCTGTACTTTGAAAACAGATTTCTGTACTTTTGGGGGGGGAAAAAATCAGAAAGGAAATTAATCATTAGAAAATAATGTGGGCCTAGGAACAGAATTAGAGAACTAAATGGAACAAATTATGTATTTAGCTAATGAGAAATAACCAAGATGGTTACATCTTACAATTTAAATTTATTTTTTTCATCATAGAAAGCTAAAACACTTCCTTGTGTTAACTTTATTATAATATAAAGTTCCAATTGCTCATGAAAATTAATTCCTATATGAAGTGCTGACTACTCTGCCCTTCTCATCAATAGTGGAAAACTGTGAATTATATTAGCAATTTGTTTTATTTTTATCCCGCCTTTTTAATATATATTTTGGTCAACTCAAAATGGTGAATTTGGTTTATGTTTTCATTGTGGCAATTAATTTTTCTTATCAGAGTTTTATTCTCTTTTGCTTCATCTCTGAAATTTCCACACCTGGGATATTTAAACTGAAGATCAAGTTCTGTGTCTGTAATCAACAGATGGAAAGAGTAACAAATGAAACTGTGTCTAATAATAAAGACAATCTTATGCCTGAAGCCAGAAACTGTGTTTTTTGTTAGGCTAGACATGATTACATAAAGAAAGAAATTACTATTTAATTATATGCTATAATTAATATATATGCTATACACGTCTTTTGAACGTCTTTAGTCCAAAAAAGCTTTAGAGCAGGGTTGCCAAACTCGCATCTTCACATTGTCATCACATGACATATCACGACTTTCTCCTTCACTAAAATGGGGGTGGGCATGGCCACTGCAGGAGGCATCTGGCCCACGGGCCCGCAAGTTTGGTACTTCTGCTTTAAAGAGTAGAGCCAAATAATCATCTTAATTCTTTTGCAAAATAAAGAGCCTTATTTTCTTACATCACATATACAAATACACTGAGTACATTAGAGAAACATATATTAATTCAGTGAAAAATTAAACTGACAGTAATAAGATACATTTCATTGTCCACAGTTCTATCAAATTCAGGAAGAAACATTGAGAAAATAACAAACTATACTTTTTCATTTTTTCCCAAAAAGCTTTGAAACACATCAGCAGTCTTGAATCATATTCCCCTCTTTCTCCATATTTCTTGCTATTTAAATATGGCCTATGAATTTTGTGGCTTGGCCTGATTGCTCTTCTGCTGGCATGAATCATATATGGAAGGAGGAAAAGGAGAAAAAACAGCTCACTTTTAGCCTTGAAGGGCTAAATGAGGCTTCATGAGCTGAGCTGACTGCTAGTTGGGGCTGGTGTGAAGAGATTTTGATTCAACAGTCCCACTGGTGCAATGAGATTTATAGCTCTGGCGGCGGAGCTATGTGCACTGCGAGACTCCCCCCTCTCGCAGGTTTGGCCCTCCACTCTATCGAGGGCCTACCTTGATGACGGGTTTTGGAACCCTGAGAGGTGGCATGGTGCGAGAAGGGAGTTGAGGGGCTTCTTGACTAAGATTTTAGATAGTATTTTAAGGGGTTCTGGGAGGGATAATTTATGGGGGGCTGGGACTAGCCCGGCGAGGGACGGCGTTACAGGGAATGTGCGGTCCGGGATTAAGGAGGGGCCAGTGTCCATACCATAGAGGGTTGTCCCACCTGTACTGTGGTTGGGAGGGGCAGATATGGCGGGAGCAGGGGGCCATATAATGTTCGGGGAGCATGCACTCGCTATCTTTTTTTTTAATTGAAAAAGTTTTCAAATACAAGTTTTTTCCCCCTTTCCCCCCCTCTTCCCTAACCCCCCCTCACCACCCATCCCCCAATGTGACTTCTTCACAACAATAAGCTAATTCATAACTAATTACATAATATTTTACCATACCCTTACTCCCTCCTCAAAATACTGACCCTTAGCATAATATTCTTATAACTCCCATTTTCGCAATAATCTGCCCTTTTTCTCCTCCCCCAAACTTATAGTATATTATTACAACAACATAACATTTAATCTTTTATATATATTAATATAACATTTCAAAGCAGCCTTCTCCCTACATCCAAATTTAACATTTATTCAGTTCTATCCAATTCCTCCCTAAATATATGACTTAAAAATCCTTTTTCTTAAACTAATCAATCAGTAAACTAACCTATTTCAACCCAATTTCCTGCAAAATTACCATACAATACAATTCTAAATATAATCCACTGCCCACTCTACTAAAATATACATATATCTATATATGCATTCCATTTTATAAAAAGAAAAAAGACAATAACTTTAAATTTATAATCCATATAATATCTTCTTTGATGTCTTTCCACTGGATTGTTAAATCCATCATCCATAATAGGGTAAAATAACATGCTGGTGCAACAGTTTGTTCAAGATCTTCAATCATCTTCTGCCCCCATCAGTAGTAGATATCCTCATATATATATAAAAGTAAAAACAACCACCCGAGTGACATTATAATTATATCCATATAGTTGTAATTGTGGTTTTCATCAGGATTATTAATTCCCATCATCCTATTGGGTAACATCCAGATCTTCTGCATGCCCCAGCGTGACTCTCTTGCCTTGTAACTCGAAATAGTTATAATATATTTACCAGTAAAAGAAATCCAAAGTAGATAATTCAAATCCAACAATGTAAGGCTCTTTTCACATCCCAAAATCATGGCATTGCAGAGATCTGCCACTATCCTCAAGATAATATTAAACAGTAGTTCGCCTCCACTATCTTTTCACATATTCATTCATTTTTTTTAAAGTCCCTGGCTTCACTGTTGCTTGGTTTAGAAACTACTATTTCTATGAGATCTATTTCTTTTCCTTTTCTTTTGCGGGTTGAATTTCCATCCTGGTTTCCTTCCTACAAATTGTGTATCAGCTGATTGATTTTCATTCTGCTTTATAAGTTGATCTTGTTGGTTTTGTTTTGTTATCTCGTATTTCTTTTCCATCACTTGTATATCAACTGGTTGGTTTACGCACTTGTCTGTAACTTGATGATTCATCACATTGGGGTCGGATGACACTGCTCTCATATTTATAGACAGTCCAGCTGGGGTATCCAGGGAGTCCGAAGACAATTTATCTACCACAGCCTCTGTAATTTGATATTTTCCCTTTGTTTCCAACTCCTTTTACTTGTCCTGTATTGTGCCTAAAGATGTTAAATTCATTTTTAAAATTTTTTGATAAAATTCTTCTGCTTTTTCAACAGTGTTCAGTTGGTATCTTACTCCTTGGTGTCTCAATATTAAACCAACTGGGACATCCCACCTAAATAGGATATTTCTTTTTTTTAACTCAGTCACTAGAAAACCAAATTTCTTCCTCTCCATTAACATCTTAGGCGGGAGCTCCTTAAAAATCCAAATCTTTCTTCCATGAAATTGCAAGGTAGAATTAAAAGAGTTCTGCACAATATTATTCCTAATTTCTTTATCTGTAAAATAAATCACCACATCTCTAGGCAATTGCCTTTGCTTTGCCAACCAGGAGTTTATTCTATAAATTCTGTCAATCCTGCAAAATACTTCATCAGGTTGAACCTTTAAAATCCCAGCCAGAATTTCTGAATATATTTTCCTTAAATCATCTCTGTTATTTTCCTGCAGACCTCTCAGTCTAATTGTATATTCTGTAAAATTATATTGGATCATTAAAACTTCTCTTTCAATCCTCTGTTGTACATTTTCTTCATTACCAGTCTTTTGATCAACCTCCATTTTAGGTTTGTCTTCTGAACTATTATCCTGAGTGTTTACCAAATCCTTTTTAATTTTTTGGATCTTGTCATCCAAATTCTCCACAGTTTCTTTCATTTTAGACTCTAATAGTTTAGTATTTGCATCCAACTGAATCAGAAAGTCTGATAAACCGTTAGCTGTTTTTAAAATCTTTCGATCCAAAAAATCAAACTTTGATTTCACCAATTCACCAATTTCTTTAATTTCCTGCTTAAATTTTTCAAGTTGCTGGTTCACAATCTCATCCCTTCTTACAATCTCTTCAAGGAGAAATTCTATTATATTAAAGTCAGGTTTCTGAGACTGGAGAGTTAGAACTTGTTCATGTAATTTGTTAATGGGGGAATCCCCCCACACTGCCTGTTTGTCTAACTGTATAAGTCTCAGTGCCATTTTCCACACAGACAAGATTTACTGGAAAAGAGAAAAAAAAGCTTGTTTCCAACCAAGATCAATATCAGATTCCCAGGAAAACAAAAGAAAACAAACAAGAATGAGAGTGAGGTTTTGCCTTCAATTACAGCCAGAAGTATTCATTCTGCTATTTTGTAATAGAAAACGGAAGGACTTTCCCTTTCAGCCTCTCTTCAAGCCGCAGCAGTCGCCATTTTAAAAATCTTTTTTCCTTTCACTTCTTAAACAACTTCAGTAACTTTTCTAAAATAAGAGGAATACTTGCGCTTCAGGATCAGAGGTCCAGCTCACGTCTTCTTTAATTAATTTAACAGATTTATTAAATTAGGCTTGCTTTTGCCACCTAGCTCTGCGTATAGCAGAGATCTCCCAGAGCCCGGAGCATCGGCTGGGGATACGGGGAGTCTCTTCCGCTCCGTCCCAAAAGTAA
This sequence comes from Arizona elegans, assembly GCA_022577455.1. NCBI lineage: Eukaryota > Metazoa > Chordata > Lepidosauria > Squamata > Colubridae > Arizona > Arizona elegans. Next base: position 136,395,894 of record JAKOOJ010000002.1, on the reverse strand, counting down.
ATAAAAAACTTTTGGGATTAGGCAGAGGACTCTACCCACCCCAGCCGGCTCTATCTCCGTTTCCTAATGGAAACGGAGTTTTTTCGAGCCGCCATTCCGCTATAAAGGCGGCTCTTACAGGCAGTGGGTTCGACGATCCTGAAGGAGCGTCTGGCGGGGACAAGCAGCAAACCGGCTTCTTGACTAAGATTTTAGATAGTATTTTAAGGGGTTCTGGGAAAGATAATTTATGGGGGGCTGGGACTAGCCCGGTGAGGGATGGCGTTACAGGGAATGTGCGGTCCGGGATTAAGGAGGGGGCCAGTGTCCATACCGTAGAGGGTTGTCCCATCTGTACTGTGGTTGGGAGGGGCAGATATGGCGGGAGCAGGGGGCCATATAATGTTCGGGGAGCACGCACTCGCTATCTTCAAGCGATTGCGCGCTCCGGCCCCCAAGGCTCCTCTTGTTCCCTGGGAAGTTCAGATCCTCAGGGCCCAGGTTTTCGGCTGATGCTGTGCAACACCAGGTCCATGGTAATAAAGCCCCCGTTTGTGATCTCATACAGGAGGGGGGTGCGGACCTGGCGGGTGTTACAGAGACCTGGTTGGGGCAGGAGGGGGTCCCCCTCGTTGAACTGTGTCCATCAGGTTTCTCCGTGTTCCATCGGCCGAGGGATCAGGGTAGGGGTGGGGGGGCGGTTATTATTAAAGAAGATCTGAGTCCGAGGGAGGCCACTGTTCCTCAGTTAGCCGGATGTGAGTTCCTCCTTGTGAAGTGGGGTCGTGGGGTTCAGATGGGCCTGCTGACTGCGTACCTGGCTCCCTGCCATGTAGCAGTGGCCCTGCCCGAGCTGCTCGATGTGATAGCTGGGGTGGTGGTGGATACCCCAGACTTATGGTTATGGGGGATTTTAACCTGCCGTCCGTCGGTGAGACGTCAGAAGAGGCTCGGGGCTTCCATGACGGCTATGGACCTGACCCAGGTAGGGTCATGGCCCCACGCACACAGGGGGACACACTCTGGACCTGCTTTTTGTCTCAGGTCAGTGGCTGAATGATCTAGATATAGGGGATGTAGTCATCGAACCCTTGTCATGGTCTGTTCATTCGCTCCTCTGACTGGATTTCTGTACTGCTGCCCCCCGCCGCAGGGAGGCAGAACCAGTTAGGTGGTTCTGCCCTAGGCGCCTGATGGATCCGGATGGATTCCAGAGGGAGCTTGGGCCATTTCCTGAGGTTCTGGCTCACGATTTGACCGAGGACCTAGTAGCCGCCTGGGATAGGGCGGCTGCCGGAGCCTTGGATCGCATTGTGCCTTTGCGGCCTCTGACCCGGTGCTGATCCCGTGTGGCTCCCTGGTTGTCCAAGGAGCTCAGAGAAATGAAGCGCTGGAAAAGATGCCTAGAGAGCAGTTGGAGGGCCAGTCAATCCGAATCCGACCGGACACTAGTGAGGTCTCATATTAAGACCTACCTAGTGGCGATAAAAGCAGTGAAATCTGAGTATTTCTCCGCTCTTATCACGTCATCAGATAATCGCCCAGTCACCCTGTTTAGGGTGACCCGCTCCCTACTCCATCAGGGAGCGAGGGATGATCCCTTACACAGAAGAGCTGAGGACTTTGTGCAATATCTGTATGACAAAATCATTCAGATTCGGGAAGGATTGGACTCTGACTGGGTAGTTTCAGGCGGGGTGATGGAGGCGGGCCTTGAGAATGTCATTTGGGAGGAGTTTGACCCTGTGGCTCTCAAGGACGTGGACAGGATTCTGGGCAGGCTTAGCGCAGCCACATGTTTACTGGACCCTTGTCCCTCCTGGTTGGTACTGGCCTCCCGGGAGGTTACACGAGGCTGGCTCCAGGGGATTATCAATGCTTCTCTGAGTGAGGGTAACCTACCCAACGCCTTGAAGGAGGCGGTGGTGAGGCCCCTTCTTAAGAAGCCTTCCCTGGGCCCAGCTGTATTAGCAAATTATTGTCCTGTCTCCAATCTTCACTTTGTGGCGAAGGTTGTTGAGAGTGTGGTGGCGCGACAGTTTCCCCGGTTCCTGGGGGAAACCGTTTATCTAAATCCATTCCAGTCGGGTTTCAGGCCTGGGCACAGCATGGAAACGGCATTGGTCGCATTTGTTGATGATCTCTGGAGGGCTCAGGACAGGGGTTGTTCCTCTGTCCTGGTCCTATTAGATCTTTTGGCGGCTTTTGATACCATCGACCATGGTATCATGCTGCGCCGACTGGAGGGGTTGGGGATAGGGGGCACCATGTTGTGGTGGTTCTCCTCCTTCCTCTCCAACCGGTCTCAGTTTGTGTTGACAGGGGGGCAGAGATTGACCTCGAGTCGCCTTGTGTGTGGGGTGCCGCAAGGGTCAGTTCTCTTGCCCCTTCTGTTCAACATTTATGTGAAGTCGCTGGATGAGATCATCCGTGGTTTCGGGGTGAAGTGTCATCTGTACGCTGATGATATTCAGCTGTACCTCTCCACCCCAGACCACCCCAATGATGCCCTTGATGTGATGTCCTGGTGCCTGGAGGCTGTGCAGATCTGGCTGGGGAGAAACAGGCTCAGGCTCAACCCGTCCAAGACAGTGTGGCTGTGGCTTCTGGTATCCCGATATAGTCAGTTGGTACCATCGCTGACTTTTGGCAGCAAGTCTTTGGCCCCCACAGAGAGGGCTCACAACTTGGGTGTCCTCCTGGATATAGGGCTGTCTTTAGAAGAGCATATGACGGCTGTGGCCAGGGGGGCTTTTTATCAGGTTCGCCTGATCCACCAGTTGTGTACCTTTCTGGATCGGGATGCCTTACGCACGGTCACTCATGCTCTCGTCACATCCCGCTTGGACTACTGTAATGCTCTCTACATGGGGCTCCCCTTGGGGAACACCCGGAGGCTCCAACTGGTCCAGAATGCGGCCACACGGGTTGTGATAGGGCGACTCGGTGCTCCCATGTAACACCTCTCTTGCGCGAGCGGCACTGGCTCCCAGTGGTCTTCTGGGTGCGCTTCAAGGTATTGGTTACCACCTTTAGAGCGCTCCATGGCTTAGGGCCCGGGTATTTACGAGACCGCCTTCTGCCGCCAGTAGCCTCCCACCGACCAGTACGGTCCCACAGAGAGGGGCTCCTCAAGGTTCCGTCAGCCAAACAATGTCGGCTGGCGGCCCCCAGGGGGAGAGCCTTCTCTGTAGGGGCACCAACCCTCTGGAACGAGTTACCCCTGGAGATATGGCGGATCCCGGATCTGCGCACTTTCCGCCATGCCTTAACGACATTTTTGTTTCATCAAGCTGGGCTGACCTGAGCATATTTTTTAAGTTGCTTTAATTTTAAATTGCTAAATTATGGGCGTTTTTTAATATGGGGGTGTTTTAACTGTGGGCCAAATTAATTTAATTGGTTTTTAATATTGTTTTAATTTTTGTATTTTTTGTATTTTATTTGCTGGCTGTTCACCACCCCGAGTCCTTCGGGAGAAGAGCGGTATACAAAATAAATAAATAAATAAATAAATAAATAAATAAATAAATAAATAAATAAATATAATAATAATAATAATAATAATAATAATAATAATAATAATAATAATAATAATAGGTATTGGAGACTAGAACCCCACTTCCTCAGACACTGTGAGACATGTTGCAAGTCTAAACTTTACAGAGAAAGAGAAAGTATAGATTAGAGAGAAAGCAAGCAGACTAAAAGTCTGCTTTTAGTTTGGAGGGAATCTGGAGAAGCTAGGCAGAAAAGACTAGAGAGGTGTTTGAGGATGTAGCATGCAGGGCAACTATCAGTTCCTATTTGGGGAGAGGAGAACTATCCTGGATGTTGGGAAGTGAAGACCCAGAGGGACAAGCTAAACCCAAGGCCAGCAGGGCAAGGAAAGAACCGATTGGTTGCAGAAAAAGCTGCACCTTAATAAAGTTTTAGGCTGGTATTTCAAACATATATTTATAATTCTGTCCCTTCATGCTGATAATAATACAATACTCTGTTTTGTAGGTCTAAAAATGTACCAAAGCCTGAAATTTCACACACTAAGGAGTTAAGTGCAGATAGCAGAATCAGATACTTCTATACAGGGCTAAAATTCTACATAAATTTACTTAAGAATAACTCCAAGTTGCTTTTCAAAACTAAATTTATGGACATGCTCTGCTGGAATTACTTTAGGTTGCAATATTTCTCCTACATAATGTTATAAAAATATATTTTTAGTCTCCTAAAATAGGTTGTTCCTTAAGTAGTTACCTGAGTAGAGTTCTAGCTTTTTATAAGAAAAAATGCCTGTTTTAAATATAAATAAATAATAAAATGTGGCATATAGTATTTAACTTACCTTACACAAATAAGTCATTCCACCTAACAGTTAATTCAAAGATTTGACTTTAAAATAGGCAACAAAACAAATGTAATTAACTACATAGTTGCATTTTTAAAGGACAATATGCTCCCAGGAAATTCAATAAAAACTTTATTTGATTAAATTATTCATAAGGCATTTAACAATTTATAAGGTACTCAACCATGATTTTTTACGATACTGTCATTCTCTCATAAAATAGATGCATTTAAAATTTAAAAAAAAGAAAGTGTAAATAGAACATTTATGGTATTAAATGATGTAGATGTAACAAAAAGTCTGGTTTATAATCTCTAGTTTTCAGGAAGTAAATGATTAAAGTACTTTAGGCACTTGTATCTAACTGAATTTTTTAGTTTTTAAAACTCCAAATCCATGACATATCATAATCCAAATCCAAAATCATAATAACTTTGGATTAATTCACAGTACAATAAAATTACAGTATTTTACAGTTCAGAAGAGAGGCAAACATGGGAAACAGACAGAATACTTAAATAATGGGTGATAGATCTTGGCCAGTCTTTAACAAAAGTTTTCCATTGTCATCACAAACCATTAGTAGAAAAGAAAGCTTATATAAACATATAAATTGCTGCTGCAAATATGTAAATCAAAATGTTTTTTGATATAAGGGTATTTACATAGGCTTGATGAATTTCAAAACTCACAAGACAATTATACATTTAAAAATGTATATTGAGAAATGTAATATAATGAACAGTTATTTATCTTTCAGCAATCAAGCTACTCATCAGAAAAAATAGCAATTCAAATCTTTATATTTTTCTCAAGTGTCTTCATCCTTCCCTGCTGCTGGGTACCTAGCTTCAGTTGTGTTTTACTTTTTATGACACAAGTATTCTGCTGAGTGATTCCAGTTGACCCTGGCAAATAGATAGTTAAGCAAAGCAGTCACTAAATGAAACTGTGACTGTGCCTATGATCTTACTTCAGCTTTTTTTTTTTTTGCTTTACAGATCTGCATAAGATCATAAATGTGAGGATTGGTTGCAAACTTACATTTTTGTCACCGTCTGCAAATGATCACTAAATGAGGACTATCTGTATGGTAATGAGTAATTACTTTTTACGTTCCAATTTACAAACTTTTATATATTATGGTTGTTACCAGATGGGCCTATACATATTGATCTCGGCTGCCCATTAAGCTTTTAATCAACTGAGGATTTTATAAAATGTTTTTGAATAATATAGAGGAGATGTTTAGAGAAGGTGTCTATTAATGATAATAATATTTCTCAATTTTGGAGCATTCTGATCAGAAAAGCAAACAAAGTCCAGAGTTAACTCAAGTATATACACAGTATTCTATGGAAGATGGAATTTCTAATCTGCCTTGCAAAGCCAGTGTTTTGTTGCTACTATCACATTACCTCAAAAGTATACAAGTAATCCTCGACTTATGACAGTTGGAACTGTAATTTTGATTGCTAAGTGATTTGATTTAGTGATGTGGTTGTTAAATGAGTTAGCACATGACCAGATCTGATTTTACAACCACTTTTACTATAGTTGTTAAGCGAACCACTATGGTCATTAAATCTCATTAAATGAATCATGTAGTCATTAAATGAATCCAGATTTCCCAATTTACCTTGTTGAGAGCTGTGTGGAAAAGTTGTAAATCACCATCATGTGATTATAGGATGCTGCAACCATTGTAAATGCAAGACAGTTACAAAGTGCCCTGATTGTGATCATGTCACCATGGGGATGGTGCAAGAATTACAACATTGAGGACAGGTGATAAGTCAGTTTTTCCAAGGCCATCATAGCTCCAACCCATTGATAAATGAACAGTCATAAGTCAAGGACTACCTTATATAATATTCTGACACATACTCAGGATACAAAGTTGAACGCATTTCTTACAGAAACTATAAATATGAGGTAGAAGACTTAAATTGTACAAATGATCTCAGTTGCTTCACTACTGTCACTGTTAACACTTTTAAAATTTTCTTTCGCTAAACTAAAGATCTGGCTGGCACACTGTCAGATTATAAAATCACAGAAAAAGACAGTGAGGAAGAACCTTCAATTTGAAAATCCTTGTGACCCACTTTACTGAACAAAAGTTCTGCAAAGAAACCACAGGTGATCCTTATTCAAAAATAGTTCAAACTAACATTTCTATACAACACATTTTAATTGGCAAGTTTTAGTAATAGAAACATTTTAAGAGCTAACTTACTCAGTTCTTTCAAAAAAAATTTTTAAACATTCCTTTCAATTAGCAGGCTCCCTGCAGAATTAACTGACATGAATAATGAACAAATGGCTCTCTTATTGTATTTCCTACTGTCAAATTTAGGTGAAGATGATTCAAATGATACATATTTATACCACACATAACACAAATAAGTACATTGCGTAGATGAGAATGCATCAACAGTTACATACCAATAAAGGATAATATTTGTAGCTCAAGGTTGAAATGAAAGGTTCTTGGTGCTCTCTGAGCTTGGCTGTTTTCTTTCAGACATTTTATTACCCAAACCAGGTAACATCATTAGTGCTACCTCGGACAGCACCAAGGACCCTGTTACATACCATTTTTCTCAAAAATAGTGCTTTTGTCTAGTGTTTACAGGCTACAGATAGTACTAGGACAGTGCTATGTTTGAGGCTGTTTTTAGAAACTTTTATTTTAGAATTTTTATTCCACCTTTATTATTTTTATTAATAACTCAAGACAGTAAACATACCTAATACTCCTTTCTCCTGTTCTTTCCACAGTAATCCTTGATATGTAGATCTCTAGAAGCAAGAGAGCCATTTGATGTAATGATTAAGATATCAGTTTACAGTGAGACCATGAGTTCTAGTCCCACTTTAGGCACAAAGGCAACTAGATGACCTTGGGCCAGTGACTTTCTCTCAGCCCTAGTATGCAGGCAATGGCAACCATTTTTGAAAAACCTTGCCAAAAACGCTGTAGGGACTTCTTCAGTCAAACTCTGAGAGTCAGACACAACTGAATGGAAGGGAAAAAAGCAGATACCTGACATCAACTAGTGAGAAAGAGCACATGTGATCCTGATAAGTCATTTTCAGAGTACCAATTTGTGGCCGCTGATATGAATGGATTCTGGTTTCTTGTTCAACAGATTATAGAAACTTGGCAATAACCAGTCTTTCTACTTTTATTTTATAGACTGAAAAATGTTTTAACTTCTGATTAAAGGATATAAGCTTGAAGACTTGATGATGCACATTAAAAAACAGCTTCACTCATCACCAAAGGAAAGCAATAAACACTTTTATGGTTGGGTGGGGGAGAACTACACTGGGGCGTAATGTACATTACATTATTGTTCAGGAACATGTAATTTCTCCAAAGACATAAGGCAGAAACTGGAAGATATAAGTGCAAGAAAATACCATAGAATTAAATTACTGAAACATTTAGTTTTTGAAGAATTATGAAACTTTCAAAACTGCAGAAACAAGTTTTCATTTTTTTTAAAAAAATCTAATTCACAGCTATATGATTTAGAATATCTGTCTTGATGGTGGTGCTTGTGGAAAAGTACTGCAAAAAATTATAGGTTTCATCAACTTATATATATCTTTTTAAATTGTTTTTTAATTTTTGTATCTATGTTTTTTACTTTGGCTGTACACTGCCCTGAGTCCTTCGGGAGAAGGGCGGTCTATAAATTTGAATAATAAATAAATAAATAAATAAACAGAAATATCAAAATCACAGAAACTAATAACTGCACATTATTTTGCATTAATTAGACACCCCCACCCCAGTCTACTGTATCTTGTTCTGAGCATGCAAACTTAGGAAGTGTTGGAAAAAATGCCTGGGTTTGAATCTAGCCAGATTCTCATAGAACACACAGAGGAAAGTTTATTCAGACAGTATAATGTGGAGTACAGCAATCAAAAGGTAGACTACAAGATGCTCTTGTCCTGAGGACATGTAAAGTCCAAAATGGGTTTTCTTCGTAAAGAGTGTGGTAGATGTATAGATCTTCCCAGATGTAGAATATTATGAGGGATCTGATATAGTATTGTGATTTAGGAGATTTGCTTATCTTGCTTCCTGGCTGGTTTCCTGGGAAGATGCCCTTTTGTCATCTGTAGCCTTCCATAAGATGAAAGCTTAAGTTTCTTCTGTAACTTTGTGAATTAGAAGAGGTTTTTGCCTATTTAAAGGAGTGATCCAGTTGGAAGGTGGATAGTTTCCTTCTTAGAGAAGAATTCATAAGGTAGAACAGATCAGGGGTGAAATGCTCCCGGTTCGGACCGGATCGCCCAATCTGGTAGCGATGGTGGCGGGTGGTTCAGAGAACCAGTAGCAAAAATCCCTGCGGCCCCCCCCCATGCCCAGCTGAGCCGCGAGATCATCAGAGGCTGTTTTTTTTACTTTTAAAAGCATTTTTTCTACAACCTCTTCGACTGAAAAAATGCTTTTAAAAGTAAAAAAAAGCCTCTGATGATCGCGCAGCTCAGCTGGGATTGTCAGAGACTTCTAAAACCATTTTTTTCTGCAACCTCTTTGGCCGAAGAGGTGGTAGAAACAAAAATGCCTTTAAAAGCCTCTGGCGATCCCAGCTGAGCTGAGTTGCTGAGTTGAGAAAAGATCAAGTATCTGAAAGGATTTTGCACAAAAGATTAAAATCTGATCTACCTTGTTCCAGAGTGAAGGACCCAGAAAAATAAATTCAAATAACAACATATTCTGGATGAATATCCAGAATAGCAAGAGGTATTTGATAGATCAAATTATCCATACATAGTAGACTCCCCTTGGCTGGATTTGTTCAAATGAGATGAATCCATGTGGGATGTTTTAACTGGGACTCCTGCACTGAGCAAGTGGTTGGACTTGTGACTAAATGGCTCCTTTCAACTTACTAATTCTATAAAGGCAGCAAGAAATAAATGTTGTAGCCCTGAAATAACAACCAAATCTATTTGCATCATAACATTTTCCATATTTCTTAAGAAATCTTAATGAACATAGTGCCTTTGGAAGTCAACGTCCAGGTATTTTTTATTCAGAATCTGTACAGGTAAAAACCAAAGCAAGACGTATTTGGATAAAATTGCCAGGCATTGTGCTGTAACTTATAGCCCTCTGCTGAAAATTTGCTACAACTTAAGCCTGTTCATAAGAAGCTGAATTTAAATTTAGTTTGGAGTACTAATCAAATAAATCTGAAAAAAATGAACAAAGAAACTTCACTTAAAGGGCTAAAAAACAAATCAGAAACACACATATATGACACTCATGCCAGATAACACTAGTTGGTTGCTCATTCCTTAAAAAGATCTGTATGGCTCCAGCAATTCAGAGAGCATTTTTAATAAATAACTTGTACAAGAACAATGCTCATGTAAGAGATGAAAGCTGCCATGTCAAGAAAAATCCTGAGTGATTGTACATTTGAATGATTTTATAGATATATTGATATAGATTTTAGCTTCTTAACCCACATTCTTACTAAAGGATTAGTTCAAGATATTGAGATTGTTCTGGAATGTGACAGAAAATGTAGCTAGATATTATAAATGTTTCAATGTAATTTTTAAAGATATATGAATAATCCTGATGTTTCAAAAAGTATTAAACAGTATGCGAGACAAGATGGAAAGCAGTAGGATATAATAGAGAAAACCAGGCCATTAAATCAATAGTAGCAAATGCAAAGTTAGCTATTCATATACATTCAGAACCAGTGGTGAAATTCAGCCAGATCTATCCGGCTCGCACAATTCGGTAGGGCTGGCGGCAGGAGGCTCCGCTCACCCGCCCATATGTCATCATGTCCCGTTTTTTATCCTCTGCACATGTGCAGAAGGCTCTGCGCATGTATGGAGGAGGCGCACATGCTCACATTTGTGATCCGGTAGTGAAGATAAGTGCATTTTACCCCTGTTCAGAACCACTGCCAAATTGTGTTTTATCTCATCTCAGCCAAACAATATAATTGGTATTATGGTCAACTCATATAGAAAGCTAATATTAAAACACCACTGCTCGTCCACAATTGTGCATAGCATTTCCAGAGCACATAGGACACTGCATGAAATAGTACACATATAACACACACACACTCATACACAGAGAATAAATTTATCTTAGATAATTTATAAGAGCGTAGAAAGTACTTAAGAATACATGCTGAACTGAACTGAAAGTGAAATGACAAGATATGGTTAAACTGTTCCATCTACAGGCTAAATTGTTCCATCTGCAGCTAATTTTCTCTTTGTGGAACAATCAGATTTTTAAAAGAAGCACTCAAAAGTGTTTCACTACCGCCTGATAGTAACTCATATGTATTCAAATCAGTAAAAATATTCATGTGTTTTTCTAGAGAGAACCCTTTACATGCATTTCAAATTATTATAATTTCTGGCTCTTGTAATTCTAATGCAAACACACAGCAGAATGGTCATAATTTAGTACATGTATGGTTCATTGTTGAATGTCTAAATAAGAAATAGCATGTGCCATAAATGTCTAGGAGACTTTTAACTCTGACAATATATTTACTTCATCAATTCTTAGCTCTGATAGTACAAGAAAGTATATTTGCTATACTGGTACATGGATGTACTCATAAATAAAAAGTAAATCATTACACTAAACATTATGACTGTGTTATATTGCAAATCACTTTTAAAAACACTCTAAGCTTAGCTGAAATTCTTCAAAAATCAGAAAAATTGAAAAGTTATTAAAAGGTATAGTAGTAGTTAAGACGTTGAATTAAGACACCAAGAGCTGGTGAGTTCTAGTCCTTCCTTAGACATGAAAGTAATCTGGTTGATTTTGGGTCAATAATACTCTCTCAGCCCAACTCACCACATAGAAATTGTTGCAGTGGAAGAAGTAAGCAGAAGCATTATTTATGCTGCCTGAATTTGTACAGAAATAAAGGTAGGATAGAAATAAAAAACATATATACATCTCTAGGCAAAAAATGAGAAAATGAAGTTCTATGGATATTACTGAATTGCATCTCTCAGCAGACATCACTATTGGTCAAGCTAACAGGCTGCTAGGAGTTTTATTTCATCACTGACTGGAAAACACAGTTCTACACTCTTGCCTTGAAAAGATTCTGGATTAAGAAGCAAGCAGTGGGAAAAGTCACATGAAAATAGAATTTTAATTGTCAATTCTGCATTCTTCTCTTTTACTTCATCAGCAAATGTTTCCTTCCTCAGAGGATTATGACAGCTTGCTACCAGTGATGCTGAACATTGAGACACCATGTTAATTAAATAAAAATATGCCAGTGAGTAACTCTGAAGGAATGTTTTCCAATCTTGAACAGATGGCTGCCAGACAAAGTGAGATGTTAATATATTTAACAAGTTTATATATGAACATTTTAAGGATTAGTGATCCAGTGGAAAAGCAATATGACTTTAACATAGCTGACCCTGAGACTTTTGAGAATTTCTCTTCTAAACATAAAATTATCTGCGGGTCATATTATACAAATATATCAATTTCCTCAAATATTTCATTTACTGGATGATTTAAAAAAGGAGGAAAGGGACACAATGCCACTTTCATGTCACATTGTCTCTGGTTGAAATATTAGAGGTTGTCATTATTGTTCTATGGGACTAAACACTCTTTATACTTTGATTCAGCAACTATTACTTTCTTCTTTCATGATGTGACAAAACCGATGAAGTCTTCTTCAGGTTGAGGTCAAGTATTGATGATTGATGAGTTGATCATTTAGCCATATTATTTTCTTGGCAAAGTTCAGAAGAAATTTGTCATTTCTTTATTCCACAATGTTTTTTTTAACTTCCTGGATTAGAAGGCCAGTATTAGTACTGAAAAGCGTGCCTCTAGGCTTACAACTGCTAAAAGTGGGGATCTACCAGCTCTTTTGCCACAAATTCAAATTGATTACACTGTTGTAGTTAAGTGTATATGGTCCTGGAGATACTTGGTGCCAACCCATAAATTTATATTCAGGAGGAAGAACTGTCATCTATATCAATATCTGGATATATCTATATATGTTTTAGTCAACATGAGAATCTTCCGAGTGAAAACATTTTGGCAACTACTAATTAAATGTCCCTTTCCTCACTAATTTCAAAGAAAGAAATGCAAACTTTATTCAGCAGAGGCTAACCAGCACTTCAGATTTTAAGCAACTCCGTAAACCAAACATGTCTTTTCCTGGGTTCACATCACAGCTGAGAAGGGCAGCCATGTAATACAATAAAACTGCAGCTATTAAAAACTGAAAGGTTTTATATGAGCCATCCCACATGCTCCAAAGCGCTTTTACTCCCTTTGAATTTAAAATGCTGTACAGTACACGATTACATTGTAACCCTAACTGAAAAAAAGGGGAAATTACCTTTTTGTTTCAAATGGGTTGAAACTAGTGGCTAATTCTATTAGCAATTTAGCCTGTCCATTCAAACCAGCTCCAGAAACAGTGGGAAGTAGGACTGTGGTTGTGGAATAGTAAAAGGAAGCACTGTCTTGTGTAACATGTGAGTAAACAAGTTTGTATAACGTCAAATATTTGCTGATATAAATATTAAAATAAAAATTTAAATTAATTTACATTAATTTACATTAAATTACATTTACTTTTCTTTCCAATTGGTAGTTCTTTAGAAGGAGTACAAATGAAAATGGCCATATTTAATATATGTGGAAGAAAAATAAAAACAATTATCTATGTCTATGAACAAAATATCTATGGATAAAAACCATGTCCATCTAACCCAGATAACATTTATTTTATTTATTTTATTTTATTTTGATTTATATGCCGCCCTTCTCCGGAGACTCAGGGCGGCTTACAGTGCATTAAGCAATAACCTTCATATTTTTGTATATTTATACAAAGTCAGCTTATTGCCCCCACAAACTGGGTCCTCAATTTACCTACCTTAGAAAGGATGGAAGGCTGAGTCAACCTTGAGCCTGGTGAGATTCGATCTTACTTTAATTGCAGACAGCTGGTGTTAAATTACAGTGCTTCTGTCTGTTGAGCTAAACCAGGCTCCTAACATAAGGTTGAAGTCTTAACAAGCACACACAATTGAATCCTGTTTAAATACTGTATGACACAAATCATGTTTAAGATTGTTTAGTTCTTGACTTACCACAGTTTTTAGTGTTCGAAGTTACAACAGCACTGAAAAAAAGTGACATGACCATTTTTCACACTTATGACTGTTGCACCATCCCCAAGGTCATGTGATCAAAATTCAGATGCCTGCAACTGATTCATATGACAGTTGCAATGGCAGTGATCGTCTTTTGTGATCTTCTGACAAAGTCAATGGGGAAGCTAGCTACAACAGTGTTACTAACTTAACAACTGCCATGATTCACTTAATAACTGTGGCAAAAAAGTCATAAAATCAGGCAAAACTCAAGAACTGTCTTGCTTTGCAACATAAATTTTGGGCTTAATTGTGGTCATAAATTGAGGACTACCTGTATCCTCTTCCTTCAACAGTTCCTATATTTGTTGAAAAAAATAACCATCTGGTTCAGTTCCAAGTGGAAAGAAAGACACTGGAAATGTGGGGGCTAATTGGAAAGATGGTTTATTGATGGACAGGACTACATGGGTTTGAGGTCCTGGGCAACTGACCACAGGGAATGGAGAGTGAGGATTATTTATACCCTCTCCTGGGCCTTGAGCTTCCTGTTCCTGTGGAAAGAGCATGTATTCTATTGGTTGCTGTAGGGGTCACTGCTAATTTAGTAGGCTGTCTGAGTCCCAGGCTTGGTTGAAGCTTGCTGAGTGATGCAATGAAGGGGCTTGTTGTGCCATGTGGTGAGCTCTGCTGCTAGATGGTAGAGGGCTAATCCTATTATGTCCTGAACAGTCATGTCTTAATCCCATCACCCTGAAGCTGAAGGTCTTTTGTCTTGTAGATAGGCTGGCCCAGTCCTGCTGGGGATATTAAGAAAGGTGGGGGCTGCTTTCCAAGAGCATGTTTCCCCTTTAGGGAAATATAATATTCTGCCTTTTTTAATATTTCCCAAAATATTTCATTCATTTAGGAGAGGGTTGGTGCTAACTTTCTACATATTTAAAAAAAAAAACTGAAGCAGGCAGTATTTCTTCAGTTGTTGCCCTAGGACCACAGAGTGTCCCCCAAGACTCTTCCAGGGGTTTGCACAATCCCAAATGGTTTGAAAGCTTCTGTTGAAAAACAAATAACACTTTTAAAATCCCATCAAGCAATCATGAGGAGTGGGAGGTAGCATCCCAGTCCAATCCAAAATTTCCGCTGCTAAGCAAGACAGCCACTAAGTGAGTTTTGACCCATTTTATGGACCTGCCCCACAAATCAGCGTTCCGCTGTAACCTTCAGCTTTATTTATTTATTTATTTTCACGGAGTGAAATTAACACCCCGAAGGAAAACAATCCAACCAAGGTTTAGTAGCCGCCATCGCAGGTGAGGCTCCTCCTGAACCTTCCCATCCAGACGATGTTTTTAAAAAGCGCCTGGTAAAACGAAGACGAAAAGAAAGGGAGCTATGGGGCTTTTGGAAGGAAAATAAAACGAGCTCCTACTTTAAACTACAAAATGAACGACTAATGGTGAGACTCAGGGAAACTTTTGGCGGGAAAAGTGCCGGCCTACCGACTGGCCTGGCAACAAACGGCTCCTGAGTCTCACATGAGACAACACCGCCTCAGCGCTTCCTCGGCGCATAGTGAAGGACGGAGCCGTAAAAGCAGCCAAGAAACGGAGCGAGCCTGCGCAGTCCGCCACGGAGCGGCTGGGAGTTCAAGTTTGTGGAGACCGGAGTTACTGAGGCCAGGAGAGGCGGCTCGTCCGTTCGTCCCTTTCCTCCCTGAAGGCGCGGCGCCTCTTGTCCTAGTGCGGGGTGAAACTTCTGGGAAGCGTTACGCCTGATAAACGGTATAAAACGGCCGAGTTTGGGGGCGGGCAGGGCCGCTTCGAGCCAAGTCGGATCGTTAACTCTCGGCAGGCTCCGCTGTGCTCCGTCAGCGCTCCTTTTCGCTACAAAATTTTCAACGGTCTGAAGGGTGCCGGCCGTATTGTTTGCTTTTTGGTTACGGAATTACAGAATTTCTCGTCGGGGAGCGCCTTTATGGAGTAATACCGAGCCACAGCATGTCCGTATGCAACAGTTGCAAAGTCAGGTTTTGCAATATGGGGTGTCCTTTCGGGATTTGGGTATCCAGGTTTTCGGAGCAGTCGAAGTGCATTTGTGCAACTAATAAATTACTCTTTCCCTCCCCCCGCCAGAGGTATCAAATGCGTTTTCTATATCTCAGTTACTATTGCAAAACGTTCTGTCCAGAAGTGTTTTCAAAAAGGGGTTGGAAACGATCTGAAACGGCCAGTGGACTTCTGTACTGATGGCAAAAAGCCTAGGAGCTGATTTATTTTACATATGATTCCAACTGATAGTTATGACTGTAGTGAACCCCCAAGTATTTGCAATCTTATTATCTGGAAGACTACTCATTTCTGAGCTTGTTCAGGCTTTAAAATGTTTGGGAAATTCTTCATTTTCATCTTCATTTTCATGCCTAATTCTGAAAAATCCCTGGAACTGGATACTAAAGCTTGAGTAAAGCTTGAGAAAATAGTTACTAATAATAACTTTTTAGTAACTGTTTCAAATAATACTGAAGCTTTGATATCCAGTTACTAGTTGCTAGTTACTAATCTTCCAACAGTATCTTCACTGTTCTCTACTTTTGCATCTCAGATGTGATAGGTTTGATTCAGAATCTGACAAGAGGCCGGTACATTTTATCTAAAAGGAAAATCTGATATTGAATTAGGATAAATAATATAACAAACATAACTGTACAGATAATCATCAACTTAAAACCATCAGTTTAGAGGCCGAAGTTAACAACAGCATTGAAAAAAGTGATTTATCCCCATTTTTCACACTTAACCTTTGTCGTATCCCTGTGCCATGTGATCAAAATTCAGATGCTTGGCAACTGGCATGTATTTATTCAGTGGAGCATAGTCAGTAGAGAAGTCAGATTCACTTAACAACCATGTTGCTACCTTAACAACTGCAGTGATTCACTTAGCAACTGGGGTAACAAAAGTCATAAAACGGGGCAAAATTCACTTAATTGTCTTGCTTTGCAATGGATGTTTGGGCTCAATTAGGGTTGTAAAGTCATTGGTCAAATAACCTGGAAAATTGTGGTGGTATAGCTCAACCTATTTGGAGACCATAAAATTGGGGAAAGATTTTTATTACATTATGTGATTTTGTAATTATGGGTTTTTTTAATTAATAACTGTTTTTGTTGTTTTTTCAATCCAGAATGATGTAGAATTGTGTTCCCTTTATTCCATTCTCCAGGAATTCAGAGTGCCCTTTGTTTACATCCTACTTCAGATTATTCTAAACACCAAGAGACAGTAGCAGGAAATTGACATGGGCAAACAACAAATATGGAACTTGCTGAACTGCAAGTCTACAATAAAATCGATTAATAAAGTTCCATATAACATGATGCATTCTACACCTGTGATTTTAAACCTAAAAAATAAGTGTCAGGATATGAGAAATTTTCTAGTATTGGAAGGTGAAATACCTTCATTCTGTAGACATATACTTGAGGGAAATGCGAGGAACAGCAAGACATGTATTCAAAGGTAATTCTTTTGTTTGCAATATTCCTACCACTTTCATCTTTCACTTCATCATCAAACAATTTGGAGTAATATATTTATATATGCATATATTTACTGTATTGATTTATATATTGCTCATCTCACAATTGCAATTTTGGGCAGCAAACGAGTTTAAAAATATAATAGTAACAATAAACATTCTATATATTAGTATCGGAAGTAATTTTGTATTGTTTTAGCTGAGATTGTGGATTCATTTAACTTGTCAGCACATAACCAGAGTTATATATAATCAATAATTTATTTTTTATTTTATTTATATCAGCACTCATCTACCAAAGATACTATGGGCAGATTAGATAAAGAAAAACCAGAATTACAATCAAATACTTAAGAAAAACAAACAATGTAAGAGAGACAATTGCATATACATCAGAATGCCATTAGTTGTTGTTAGTTGCAAAGTCATGTCCAACCCATCGTGACCCCATGGACAATGTTCCTCCAGGCCTTCCTGTCCTCTACCATCCTCTGGAGTCCATTTAAGCTCATGCCTACTGCTTCAGTGACTCCATCTAGCCACCTTGTTCTCTGTTTTCCCCTTCTTTTGCCCTCAATCTTTCCCAGCATTAGGCTCTTCTCCTGTGAGTCCTTCCTTCTCATTAGGTGGCCAAAGTACCATAGTTCAAAGGCCACAATTCTTTGGCGCTTAGCCTTTCTTATGGTCCAACTTTCACAGCCATACACTGCAACTGGGAAAACTATAGCCTTGAGTATACGTACTTTTGTTGGCAGGGTGATGTCTCTGCTTTTTAGTAAGCTATCAAGATTTGCTATAGCTTTCCTCCCCAGGAGCAGGCATCTTTTAATTTCTTGACTGCAGTCCCCATCTGCGGTGATCTTGGAGCCCAGGAAAACAAAATCTGTCACTACCTCCATTTCTTCCCCATCTATTTGCCAGGAATTGAGAGGGCTGGATGCCATGATCTTAGTTTTCTTAATGTTGTTTCAAGCCAACTTTTGCACTCTTTTTCTTCACCCCCCCTTTTTTTCATGATGTGCTCTGCATATAAGTTAAATAGGCAGGGTGACAGTATATAGCCTTGCTGGACTCCTTTCCCAGTTTTGAACCAATCAGTGGTTCCATGTCCAGTTCTCACTGTTGCTTCTTGACCCGCATATAGGTTTCTCAAGAGACAAATAAGATGGTCTGGTACTCCCATCTGTTTAAGAACTTGCCACAATTTGTTGTGATCCACACAATCAAAGGCTTTAGCATAGTCAATGAAGCAGAAGTAGATGTTTTTCTGGAACTCCCTAGTTTTCTCAATGATCCAGCATATGTTGGCAATTTGATCTCTAGTTCCTCTGCCTCTTCGAAATCCTGCCTGTACTTCTGGTAGTTCTTAATCCACATACTGTTGGAGCCTAGCTTGTAGGATTTTAAGCATAACTTCTCCATCTTTGGCTGCAGAGCACATAGTCAATCTGATTTCTGTGCTGACCTTCTGGTGATGTCCATGTGTAGAGTCATCTCTTGGGTTGTTGGAAAAGAGTGTTTGCTATGACCGTTGTATTATCTTGACAAAATTCTGTCAGCCTGTGCTCTGCTTCATTTTGTTCTCCAAGGCCAAACTTGCCTGTTATTCTGGTTATTATTTATTTATTTATTTATTTATTTATGTATTTATTTGTCATATTTCTATGCCGCCCACTCTCTGAGGACTCTGGGCGGCTTACACCAAAGACAGTATACTAAATAGCATATTGCCCCCAACAATCTGGGTCCTCATTTTACCCACATCGGAAGGATGGAAGGCTGAGTCAACCTTGAGCCAGTGAGATTTGATCCGCTGATCTGCTGAACTAGCAGTGAGCTGAAGTAGCTGCAGTACTGCACTCTAACCACTGCGCCACCTCGGCTCTTTTGGCTTCCTATTTTAGCATTCCAATCCCCCATGATGATGACATCATTTTTTGGTGTTAATTCTATAAGGTGCTGTAGGGCTTCATAGAACCGGTCAATTTCATCCTCTTCAGCACCAGTGGTTGGGACATAGACTTGGACTACTGTGATATTGAATGGTTTGCCTTGGATTCAAACTGAGATCATTCTGTCATTTTGGGGATTGTATTCCAGTATTGCTTTTCTTACTCTTTTATTGACTATGAAAGCTATTCCATTTCTTCTGAGGGATTCTTGCCCACAGTAGTATACCTGATAGTCATCGGAATTAAATTCACCCATTCCTGTCCATTTTAGTTCGCTGATTACTAAGATGTCGATGTTCAGTCCTGTCATCTCTTGTTTGACCACGTCCAGCTTGCCTTGATTCATGGATCTTACATTCCATGTTCCTATGGAGAAAAAAATCTTTACAGCATCGGACTTTCCTTTCACCACCAGATGCATCCACAGCTGAATGAACTGTCGGCTTTGGCCCAGTTGTTTCACTCTTTCTGGCGCTACTAGTACTAGCCCTCTGCTCTTCCCCAGTAGCATATTGGACACCTTCCGACTTGAGGGGCTCATCTTCTGGCGTCATATCTTTTTTCCGTTTGGTACTATCCATGGGGTTTTCATGTCAAAGATACTGGAGTGGGTTGCCATTTCCTTCTCCAGTGGATCACATTTTGTCAGAGCTCTCTACTATGACCTGTCCATCTTAGGTGGCTCTGCATGGCATAGCTCATAGCTTCATTGAGCTATGCAAGCCCCTTCGCCACGACAAGGCAATGAACCATGAAGGGGAACTCAATTAGTACCCTGGGCCTAGTGTATTGGGGAACAGCCAGGTTTTCATGTTCTTAATGGAAGGGAGGCTGTTTCACAAGACAGGTATCAATATAGGGATGTTTCCATGGGCCCACCAGGTGACACTCTTCACCAATAAAACCCAGTGCATGCTGATTCTGTCCAGTGTGTGGTGGGCACACAAGCATCTCACAAGCATCTCACATACTGTATTCAAAAGGTTTCCATAGTTTATTAAGGATAGAAGATGGATGGATAAAGATACACATATATTTATTCTTTACCCATAGGTTATGTACATTCCTAGAATCATTTTTGGGTGTAGAATGGCAGAAAATTATATTGTCATCTCAAAAACATCAAGAATATAGTACCAAGATGTAATATTTAAAATCAGTAATCTGATTCAAAGTATTTGGAATGAAGAGTTACTTAATATAATATTAAGTAATTATACTATATAATTACTAAGTAATTATAATAATTAATATTATATTAAGTATAATATAATAATATAAAGAATCATTACATCTTTAAATAGTATATAGGGTCAGAAGTATCAATATTATGATAACACATTCTATTCTTAAAAAGGTATTACAGAAAGGGCCTTCTATCACTGCTATTTATAAATATAAGTTAATTCCTCCTCCTTAAATGTCTTCCACATAATTTCAGAGGAAAATAAATACTCAGCAGCTCTCTTTCTAGCACCCATACAAGGCTAAGAAAGTAATCAAAACTAGATAATTTTAATAAATACAAATAATACATCTATATTATTGAAAGGTCTTAAATTTTAATTTGAATGCAAGATATTTATATTGTAATTACTCGATCTTTTGTAAAATCCCACCAAATGAATGCCTGTTTACTTCAGTTAATCATGTTCCACAGATAAAAGCAGAGAAAGCAAGAACTTTACAAGGATTCTATTCAGAATCATTAACAAGAGCTGAAAGAGTAACATGAAGGCAAAGGAATAACTTTTCATAAATTCTTACAGCTTAATAATTTCCAGAGAATCTTTTAAGAAAGCCAAAATCTAAAAATCAGAGAATGAAGTAATTTTAAATGGTAGATTTCTTTAAGATCTGGGATATTCACTATCATGGCAAAAGATTTCTTAGTGACTTTATAATAGAACAAATCAGACATACCGGTAGTCAAATCTAAGTCAAGAATGGCATGCTTATATGTCAGGAAGCAGCCAGTTTTGCCAAGGATTTTGGCTTACCATGAACAATCAAGCATGCTAATTCAGGCTGTTTTATTTCTACCAGACTCTCATATAAGTTTATTTTTCTTTACATACTGAATAATAAAAATACTTGTAACTATTGTATGTGGAATTTTCATCTAACTATATACAGTCGCATTATTTCCCTACCATACCCATTTGATAGCAAAATAATATACATACTGCTGTTTAGCATCTATGAGAACATTGATAAGGAGATTTGGGAAACATTTCTGGTCTCTCGACTGTTTTTTTTTCATATTAGATATTCAGAGCTATCTGAGAAGGTCAAAAGCAAAACAAAAAGTGCAATATTGATTCATACACAGAGGAAAAAGAAATTGCTTGTTCATGAACGCTTAAAATTGCTTCTTGATGATGAATCTTTTCTTGAGCTTTCTCCTCTTGCAGGGCTTGATATGCCCTATGGTGATGTTCCTGCTGGAGGATGTATCACTGGTAAGTTTTGTATAAGGCATAACTGGCCCAGGAATTCTGGGAATTTAAGTCCACAGCTCGTGAAGTTTCCAAAGTTGCCCACTCTTGGTATAAAGGGAAATTCAATGTATAAGTAGACATTGATTTTACAACCACAATTGGGACCAGACTTTCTGTTGCATAGCAAGGCAATTGTTAAGTGAGTAGTGCCTGATTTTCTGATCTTTTTTACCACTTTTTAAAATTGAATCCCTGTAGTTATGTGGTCATTAAGCAAATCCAGCTTCCGCCATTGACTTCCCTTGTCAGGAGCAAACTGGGAGAGTAATCACATGACCCTGGATATTGCAACCATTGTAAATACATGTTGGTTGTCAAGCACCCATATTTTGAACATGCAACTGTGGAGATGTCACAATGGTCATAAGAGTGAGGCCCTATTGTCACTCTTTTCAGTGCCATTGCAACTTTAAAAGGTTGCTAAATGAGTGGTTATAAATCAAGGGCTACCTATACATAACATCATTTGTGTGTCCAAAACTCCTAACCAGTTCAGATGTGGTAGGAATTGGACTTTCTGTCAACAATGACAGCAATAAAAAAGAAAAGAAATCTGATGCATATTGAAAGATATACTTTTGAATACAGAATTAGGGGAGATATCAGTATGAATTTTGTGACTTCTTAGACACATTTTTGGGATTTTTAAGATACATCTTATAAAATTATCATAGTTTGACCCAAATTCACACCAGCTTACAATTACTACTTTTCTAGGTGAAGATGTGCTTAAAATGGATACTTTTAAAATAACATTATGTATTTCTTTTAGTAATTGAAAATTTCTGAATACCTAGCTAATCTGTAGGTTTTCTGGTTAGCTGTACCACCCATTGTATATAAGTGGCAGATACAGTCAGGTCCAGAAATATTGGGACATCGACACAATTCTAACATCTTTGGCTCTATACACCACCACAATGGAGTTGGAATGAAACAAACACAATGTGTGTTAACTGCAGACTGTCAGCTTTAATTTGAGGGTATGTACATCCAACTCAGGTGAACGGTGTAGGACTTACAGCAGTTTGTATATGTGCCTCCCACTTGTTAAGGGACCAAAAGTAATGGGACAATTGGCTTCTCAGCTGTTCCATGGCCAGGTGTGTGATATTCCCTCATTACCCCAATTACAATGTGCAGATAAAAGGCCCAGAGTTCATTTCAAGTGTGCTATTTGCATTTGGAATCTGTTGCTGTCAACTCTCAAGATGAGATCCAAAGAGCTGTCACTATCAGTGAAGCAAGCCATCATTAGGCTGAAGAAACAAAACAAACCCATCAGAGAGATAGCAAGAACATTAGGCAGGGCCAAAACAACTGATTGAAACATTCTCAAAAAGAAGGAATGCACCGGTGAGCTCAACAACACCAAAAGACCTGGGAGACCATGGAAAACAAGTGTGGATGACCGAAGAATTCTTTCCCTGGTGAAGAAAACACCCTTCACAACAGTTGGCCAGATCAAGAACACTCTCCAGGAGGTAGGTGTATGTGTGTCAAAGTCAACAATCAAGAGAAGACTTCACCAGAATGAACACAGAGGGTTCACCACAAGATGTAAACCATTGGTGAGCTTCAAAAACAGGAAGGCCAGATTAGAGTTTGCCAAACAACATCTAACAGAGCCTTCACAGTTCTGGAACAAGATCCTATGGACAGATGAGACCAAGATCAACTTGTACCAGAGTGATGGGAAGAGAAGAGTATGGAGAAGGAAAGGAATTGCTCATGATCCTAAGCATACCACCTCATCAGTGAAGCATGGTGGTGGTAGTGTCATGGCGTGGGCATGTATGGCTGCCAATGGAACTGGTTCTCTTGTATTTATTGATGATGTGACTGCTGACAAAAGCAGCAGGATGAATTCTGAAGTGTTTTGGGCAATATTATCTGCTCACATTCAGCCAAATGCTGCAGAACTCATTGGACGGCGCTTCACAGTGCAGATGGACAATGACCCAAAGCATACTGCAAAAGCAACCAAAGAGTTTTTGAACGGACAGAAGTGGAATGTTATGCAATGGCCAAGTCAATCACCTGACCTGAATCCCATTGAGCATGCATTTCACTTGCTGAAGACAAAACTGAAGGAAAATGCCCCAAGAACAAGCAGGAACTGAAGACAGTTGCAGTAGAGGCCTGGCAGAGCATCACCAGGGATGAAACCCAGTGTCTGGTGATGTCTATGCATTCCAGACTTCAGGCTGTGATTGACTGCAAAGGATTTGCAACCAAGTATTAAGAAGGGAAAGTTTGATTTATGACTATTATTCTGTCCCATTACTTTTGGTCCCTTAAAAAGTGGGAGGCACATATGCAAACTGCTGTAAGTCCTACACCGTTCACCTGAGTTGGATGTACATACCCTCAAATTAAAGCTGACAGTCTGCAGTTAACGCACATTGTATTTGTTTCATTCCAACTCCATTGTGGTGGTGTATAGAGCCAAAGATGTTAGAATTGTGTCGATGTCCCAATATTTCTGGACCTGACTGTAATTATTAGAAGCAGAATTTCATATACAATATTGGAAGAATGATACAATTTATGATGAGAAAGCCTGTGATATTTACTGGTGACTGAGATCCTAGAAAACATGGCAATGGAATGTTATTGGCAGAATATGCAAGACTGAAATGTTTAGGTATTTTTTTGGAGTGCTTGAAGATGGTTTAAGAGGTAAATGAAAAGATGTAAAATTTAAACGTACTCGTTTAACTTGTGTTAAACGTATACAAAAACAGGAAATCAGATGAAAATTGTCAATTTTATCTCTGAATTTCAGTATTGTGATCTGGGACGATACTCTGGGAAAGTTGTAAATGGGACAATGTGTGGATGACCTTGAGGAATGATGGGAAGAGATACTGCCTAAGAAACAATCAGATAAGAAAGACAGAGGGCCCCAGTGGCTTTGCTAGTTGTATCATGGTGTGTAAATTGGTCATCGGTATATCTACTTGCTGTTGGTGTTATAATAAATGACAAGATTGGTCTCTGATCCTCTGACCCTAACCCACTAAACGCTGAACATCTGGTAGTCACATTGTTACAATAGAACAGCAAGTAGATTGAACATAGTTATAAATAGAATAACCTGGAATAAATTAATAAATATTGTAAATTTAAAATGAAAAGCAGCTCCAAAATTGTATCAATTAATTCAGAAATAAATATAAATTATAGACAGATTGGTTGAAAACCAAATTATTAATGAATTAAATAGTTCAAGTTGATAGAAGTAAATTATATTTAAGACAAAGGTAATAACTAAAAGGAGAGCAAAATAAAATTGGGGCACAAACTGAGTTTTCAGGATAATTTGGTTTTAATATACCGTACTTTTTGGAGTATGACACACTTCACCCCCCCACCGAAAGAGGGTAGAAATGTTGGTGTGTCTTATACACGAATACAGCCATTTTTGCCTTCCTGAAACCCCGCCCCGTGCCGTCCCGTTTTCTCCAAAAATGGGGCTGTTTTTCGCAAAAACAGGATATGCAGAGGGTTTGGGAGGCCTGCAGAGTGCTCCTGGGGACTGGGGAGGGCACAAATGTGATGTGGGGGTTTTGGGAGGGCAAAAACGGGCCCCAGGAGCACTCTGCAAGCCTCCCAAACACTCTGTGCACCTCATTTTTGGCCTCCAAAACCCCCACACACATCACATTTTTGCCCTCACCACCTCCCAGGAGCACTCTGCAAGCCTCACAAACCCTCTGCGTGTCCTGTTTTGGGGAAAAATTGACTTTTCGCAAAAAACAGGATGTGCAGAAAGTTTGGGAGGCCTGCAGAGTGCTCCTGGGGGCCGGGGCGGGCAAAAACCTTTTTTTTCTTGTTTACCTCTTCGAAATCTTGCTGCGTCTTATACTCCAGTGTATAGTCCGAAAAATACAGTATTTGGGGATTTTGAAAAAACGAGTTATTTGTTTTGTCTCTGCTTTTCAACCCTATCATCATAGTGATGCAGCAGATGTTGAAAATCAAGCTGTTTCCTTGGTAGCTCAGTTACAAAAGTTATCAAAAACTAACTGGAATATTCTGTAATATGCCTTAAAATTGTATACAATTATAAATTATTTACATTTGTAGAAAGCCTGCTAATGTTTTTCTCATGATAATTCTTTTCATTTTTGTTGAAGGAATTGGAAGAATATCTGGAATCTGGTGTTGTTTCATGGCAAATGATTCATTAATAAAAGGTGGAACCATTTATCCTATTACACTGAAGAAAATACTAAGATCTCAAGAAATAGCAATTAAAAATAAACTTCCATTTGTCTACGTGGTAGACAGTGGGGGTGCATTCTTGCCACTTCAGGTAAAACAATAATATAACAAATAAGTTATAATTACATATAATTATATGTATAGGCTTATAAGTGTATAAGCCTATCTGTCACATTTTTAACCAAAGTACTGTGAAAAATGTGCCACCTTCAATAAGCCAACTCAAATTTTCATTTGTTTTAATTTCCACAATTGGCCTATCTCTGGGTAATTCACAGAGCATCCATTTCTCACAGTAGTTTGGTTAAAAATTTGAAAGTCATCTTATATATGCATCTCATTCATATATGTAAGTATATACAGGATATACAGGTACAGGTAGTCCTTGATTTATGACTGTAATGGAGCCTGCCAGTTACAGTCATAAGTCTTGGCAGATGTGCTCAAAGATCTTCTACTTGATTATTTTTTTGAAGATTTTCCCCAGTATTGATGTCAAGCTGTTTCCTTGACTTCCTTCTTGTTCCTTATATATTGAAAGAAACTTCTTAATTATATATTTTTTTGCATTAGTTCTCAGTATTAACTCATTTTGAGCCTTAGCTTTCCTAACTATTTCCTTACAGATTCAGGCTATTTGCTGGTATTCTGTTTTAGTTTTGTGACCCTCTTTCCATTTTTTATATTTGTTCCTCAATTTGTCTTAGAGCTTTTTGTAGAACCATGCTGGTTTCGTATGATGTCTTTTTTCTTTATTGTTTTCACATATGTGATAATCCAATTTTACTGTCTTTTTATGCAGCAGTCATTAAATGAATGCTGTGGTCATTAAGAGAATCCTTTGTTCATTATGGAATTTTTGTACCAAAAACCTATAGGAGGACTAGCAGAGCCAGGGGAATGAGTTAAAAGAAGTATCAGTTTAGAATCGTTACATACTTGAATGCTGTTGACATTTATTCTAATCAGGTGCTAACTGTTAGTCTGAGAGATTCCTTTGCACATGCTTTAATAATATATTAGTAATCTGAAACTTCTCCAAGTGGGTGTAGTTGTTCACACTTGATAAAATTGGAAAGTAAATTCTAGGTTTTGGCAAAACGTAAATTGTAGTCTTGTGACTGCAGGAGTTACAAATTTATTTATTTATTATTTAAATTTTTATACCTCCCTTCTCCCGAGGGACTCAGGGCGGTGCACACCAACAATAAAACACACAAATACATAAAATTTAAAAACAATTTAAAATATATTAAATAATTTGGCCCCACTATTATTAAAAAACTAAAACAACCATTAAAATTCATATTTAGGCCAGCCCAGCATGTTGGAACAATAACGTCTTGAGGGCATGGGAAAGGCACGTAGGTCAGGGACCATCCGTATCTCCGGGGGCAATTCATTCCAGAGGGCAGGTGCCCCCACAGAGAAGGCTCTCCCCCTGGGGGTTGCCAGTCGACATTGCTTGACCGACGGCACCCTGAGGAGTCCCTCTCTGTGGGAGCGTATTGGTCGGTGGGAGGCTATCGGTAGCAGAAGGTGATCTTGTAAGTACCCAGTTCCTAAGCCAATGATTGTAAATGTGGGCTGGTCATCATGAGATGGGGTGGGGTGGGGCTGGCTTTGAGAATTTCAGAAGCAGGCCACAACTACCTTTTGGAGAGTCTATTGTAATTTTGAACAGTCACTAAGTTACTGGTCATATAGATCAAGTTCTACCTGTAGTTTAAAAAATGCCTTATGCCTTATGTACTTCTGCCTATCCATGGATAAGCCAAACCCAATTTTTAAGGTGTATTTTGACATCTAAAATTTTTGGCTTATTCACAAATACGTACACAGTATATTAAGTTTTTGAAATCTACATTAAAAATATTCTTTTCAGCTTCTGGTGTGGTTTTCCTTCCTGGGTCCAAGAATATATTGATAGAATACAAACTCAAATCACAAGAGCAGAATCAAATATAGATTGTCTGTCTGTCTGTCTACCTCCTTATGACTAAGCATTTAAGTTTGTTACTAAAAATTTGAGTCAGCAAACTGCACATTGAAAAATATCTGTAATGAATAGATCTAAATTAAGCAATCATAGAACATAATGAACTGTCATCTAACAATTTGAATACCATTGGACATTTAGATGACCAAGGAGTGGAGGACCTGGGAGAAGGAAAAAATTACTGGGTTTACACAGGAATATTCAGATCTGGCTATGCTTACATTGTAACCACTTGGCTTTAGTAAAAATATACCTTTCGCTACAAATGGAGTCAAGGGTCTTTTGTTCCTAAACACCCAAGTAGGGACAGGGCTGACAGTGAGGACTGGAGAGATTGCCGTCACTAAGCAATCTGGTCATGCAATATCACATTTTACAACCACATTGCTTAGGCACAGAAATTGCCATTGTATAATGGAATTTGCTTGAATGTTGTACATGATTCAAATTATAAATACAAAATGAAGTACAGTATTATTATTGCAGTAATAGCAGATTTATCATAGCTTCATGATGCATGCTTTTGTATGCATATGTGAGTATGCGTATATACAGAAGAGTTATGCCTCGCTGCCAGGCAAATATTGTTTTCCAGAGAGAGTCATAACATTCAGTACAAAAATTACATGTTAAATTTTTGCCAACAGCAGACAGAAATGTTTTTGATATTGCATACAGTCTTATAAGAACTGAAAATTGAATGCAGATTTTCTACAACAATTAGGAAACATAGTTTTTTCCCCTTTTCATTGCTTTCTTCTTCAGAGAGACGAGTAAAACAGGTTGGGCTCCCAACGCAACACCTTATAAATTATTTTTATTTAATTGCATAGGAAGGCACACTCTGTATTCATTTTGTGGTAGTATCTGATCCTTTTGCTTTAGTTTGGAAACATAAGCAAATTAATGGAGAGGAGGTTTTTACCATGTAACTTTATTTTTGTTCTCTAAAGGGTTAATATAAGAGATTATATTTGCTTTTTTAAAAATAAAATCAGCCAAACAAAACTCCATTGATAAAATATAACACTTTGATCGGCATTTTAAAGGCATTGTCCTCTAGCCAGACCTAGGATTTGTAAATATTGGCCTTACATAAGAAAACTTTAGCTTTGTTCAGTTACTGCATGAAAAAAGAACAAATAAAATCTTGAAAAGCTAACACTGTACAGGTAGTCCTCAATTTAGGACAACAATTGAGCCCAAAATTTCTGTTGCTAAGCAAGACAGCTCTTAAGTGAACTTTGCCACATTTTGCAACTTTCCTTACCACAGTTGTTAAGTGAATCACTGAACATATCATTAGCATGGTTGTTAAGTGAATCTGGCTTCCCTATTGACTTTGCTTATCATAAGGTTGCAAAAGGTGATCACATGACCCAGGGACCCTGCAACCGTCATAAATACATGTCAGTTGCCAAGCATCCAAATTTTAATCATGTTGAACACAGACATGCTGCAATGGTCATAAGTATGAAAAGCAGTCATAAGTCACTTTTTTCAGTGCCATTGTAACTTTGAATGGTCACTAAACGAATGGTTGTAAATCAAGGACTACCTGTATAATATTGCTTTTCTAAACCTGGGTGAAGGAAATACAGAAACATAATATGACTTTTGTTAAAATGCAAAATTATGATATGTATAGGCTTTAAATTTTTACATTGCTGACGCTTATTTTCCTTTCCTCTTTTCTGCCTTTGAACTGTTAGGCTGAGCTGTTTGCTGACCAATTCCATGGAGGCCGAATATTCTATAATCAGGCTGTAATGTCTGCACTGAAAATCCCTCAGGTATAATTTTATATTGGACAGTACATTTCAAAATGTATTTTCAGCAAAATTAAGTAATAAGCAGAAGAATAAATGACTGTTGAGCATAGCACTTAATAATTTCAGAAGAGACATGTAGGAGCTATTGTTTTTCATGTGCTGGAATTCTGTTATGATTCAGAAAACATTTTGTAGATAGCTCTCTGGTTAATGATTTAATGAAGGTATTAAGCATTTATATAGCTTCTTTATCTTGTTCTCTGCAATGAATTATTGGGACACAGTAAGTGGATCATGTACAATTATTCAGAAAAAAACAAGTCATTTCAAAATTCCAATAGTCTGTGTTTGATTTGGGGTATTATATCAAACCAAGTACAGATTTTCCCTTATTACCAGAGATATATGATAGATAGAGATGTGCACACATGCTTTTTTTTGTTTGTTAATATACTGTTTATATGTTAAATATTTTTGCTATAGTGTAGAATTTAGAAGGGAGTTTTGGTTCTGTATCCTAAAATAAAAATCTTTATTCTTGTATGTCTATGGGGTTTTCTGAAATTACTAAATGCTTCTCCAGAATATATTACAAAGACAGCATGCCTATAGAACTTACTTAGAAATTTAAATTTAATTTCATTTATTTTTTTTCTTACACAGCTATCTTTTGTCTTCTAGGTGACAATTGTATGTGGCTCTTGTACTGCTGGAGGTGCTTATATTCCTGTGATGTCAGAAGAAACATCCATTGTAGACAAAATTGGGACAGTGTTTCTTGGTGGTCCCCCTTTAGTTAAAGCAGCCACAGGAGAAGATACTAATCCTGAGGAATTAGGAGGAGCCAGTGTGCATGCTAAGTAAAACATTAGTTTCTCAGCTCTTAATATTGATTGAATTGTACATTCACTCATAGGTAATTTTCTATAATGAAGGTTTGCCTGAAATATACTCAAACTATCGGTATTGAAAAGCATATTTCAAAGCCAATGTAAAAAGAAATTGCCAAACTGGAACATGTCCAGAGGAGAATTATCAAAATAGTCAGGAGACTGGAAACAAAATAGGGTGTGTGTACAAAATGGTAATATAGCGATATGGCCGCTCAACTCTGGTAACTCCGGTGACTCTAAGCTACTTAACAGAACTAAAACCCCAGATACAAAACTCAGTGGACACCCCCTCCCATGACAACAATAAAAAAACCCACTCGATGGGCTCCATATCCCCCTGTCTTCTGGACCTTTTGAAAGAAAATCAAGGCAGGAGCCAATCTTCTGAGCTGTGGTGGTGCAGTGGTTAGAATGCAGTACTGCAGGCTATTTCTGCTGACTGCTGGCTGACTGCAATTTGGCAGTTTGATTCTCACCGGCTCAAGGTTGACTCAGCCTTCCATCCTTCCATCCTTCCAAGGTCGGTAAAATGAGGACCCAAATTGTTGGGGGCAATATGCTGACTCTCTAAACCGCTTAGAGGGCTGTAAAGCACTCTGAAGCGGTATATAAATCTAAGTGCTATCGCTATTGCTATCTCCACAGGGATGATATTCCACAGAGAGGGAGTGTCACCCTCTCTTGGTGGGACTAAGAAGGCCCTCTTCTTGGTCCCACTAGATGGCCCCTACATACCCTGCATCATTTTGTCTAATCTGAAAAAAAATGTGCCTCATTTTGGATTATATGCTAAACCACTTTGGATCAGCCATAGTAGTGCAGAAACAGCCAGGATATATTGGCGGTTCTTGTTCCAAGTTTTGACACAAACAGTATATAGACAGATTTGCAGGAGGAGTAGGTAGTGCTGGCCCACGTTTTCCTCTTTACCCTCCTCTACATAGCCTGAATGTTGGGCAACCTATCACCATCTTCTTTCCAGCTTTTTCTTCTCTTCCCTCCTTCCATTGCCTCTCCAAGAGATTTACTGGCTTGAGCTTCTGTACTTTATTATGATGGTCTCAGTACTATAGAAAGGAACAGATTTTCAGCCTGGCATATTACACTGTCTTATTTAATTAATTAATTAATTAATATTGCTACCTATTCACGCATGGTGAGTCAAGACAGTTTACAGAATATAAAACCACATTTAAAACAATAAAACTAATAAAAAGAATCAAATAAATTAATATAGTATAAAAAATAAAATCACCCCCCCCCATTATTCCCAATCTTCCCAACATCACCCATTCCCTTCTCCCCTCCCTTTCTTAACTGCTTCCATTCATGTGAATGAATATATCATGAGAATGAAGAACTTTTTAAAAGTTGAAACTAAGCTTTGCCCATAAAGAATTAATTTGATTCAAATGCATAAAGGGCTCAGTCCCATTACCTGCTTTGAAAACAAAATTTCTAACTTTTGTGAATGCTGTAATAATAGTAATAGTATTTGTGCAGCAATATAGATGCAAAATGTGATTTGGAGGATGCATCAGCATGTTCCATTTGTCTGTTGAGAATGTCTGTAACCAAATACATTTTTCCCATAATAGTATGTCACCAGTAGAGATTGCTGATGGAGCTGGATAAGAGATGCAGCTGCTTTTAAGGTGCTATAAGCATTTAAGTAATAGCTACTTAAGTGCAAGCTAAATCACATTTTGTCTTTCAAATCCAGATTGCTGCATGGCCTTATTAGTATGATGTATTGCCCATAACTAAGTCATACACGAGAAGCCATCTGACTTAGGAAGAGTGACTGCCAAGTTGCCTTGAACATATTGAAATTACTGTATTTCATATAAGCTTTTATATACTGGCAATATTTTCAAATGTGCATTTTGAAGTAGCATAATGAAAAGTAATATTTAATATTTTTCATGGGTCTCGCTGTTACTTAAAATAGATCTTAGTTTTTCATGCTTTAATTATTAAAACTAATATTTTAATGGTTTAACCTGAATGTTGTATTTTATACTAGTTATATATAAAGGAAATCTCTCTTTTAGGATCAGTGGCTGTGTTGATCATTTCGCAACTTCTGAAAAAGAAGCATTTGAATATATTAAAAATGCTATTTCAACACTGAACTATGTAATTCCTATAGAAGAGAGTCTAGAATTTGATAATCCCTTGTATGGTGATGATGATCTCCTAGGACTTGCACCACAAGATTATAGTTACACATTACATATAAAATTGGTAAGAATCCAGTTGCAGGAACACAGTTAAATTGATTTATATCATTCTGATATAGAAAGACTGAGCAGCCTATCTGGGTATTTAAATCAGTGATTAAAACAGAAGTCTTGAGATCCTTAACCTGCTTAGATCATTCATGGAAGCTTATTTTATTGCTGAAAACAATAACGAGCATTTTAAAATCTTAAGTTTTATTATGGTACATTTTTGCGAGTCAGAGTCTATTTCATATATGAAGTGTAAACCTATATTTTCACATATAAGTTTTCAGTGATGGTTATAGTATACATCTAAAAAAGCTGGCTAAAATTCCAGAGATGTTATACTTAAAATAAGGGACTTTTTAGGGACTTATTAGGATTTTTATTAATTTTGCTATAACAGACTAGTGCCGTTATTGTTACTGGCAATTATATTTTAATTAATTTTTCAAGATTTTTGAAACACCCATATCCCTCAAAGGACTCTACATTAAGTGTAGATATTCTGTTGAAGTGATTTAATTAATTAAAAGAAGGATTTTCAGGACTGAAAATAAAATTAAATTCTAAGTATACATTTGATGCCTAAGCATCAAATTAAACATTTATATGTAATTCTGTATTTGATTTGATTTTCTTATCAAACAAAATTGAAAATGAGCCAATATTTTTTTTATATTGAAGAAAAGTGACTTCATGCTGATTTTTCATTTCTTTAACAATATTTTACAGATTCTGAGTCGGATAATAGATGGCAGCAGATTCCAAGAATTCAAAGTTAATTATGGTATAACTTTGGTAACAGGATTTGCCTACATAGAAGGGTGAGAGTGAAATTTGAAATAACTGGCCAAGTTATTTTAATAATTTTTATGAACACATTATTAAAAATAAATGATTTAATTTTATTAACTATAATTGAGTCCTTTTATTTAGATAACCCTAGTATTGTAATATGTGCACATTTCAGATGCTGAAATCCTAAGTATGCTTATACTGAGGTAATCATCTTTGAACTTTGCAGGATTTACTTCTGAATTAAGTATATAGAGTTGCACTGAAAATAATTCTACTGATTAAGAATCAGATGTACTTTATCTTTGTGAAAACATTTATCTGCAAAAATCAGATATATTCCACTTTTATTGTTATCTTAATTTTAATTACTGCCAAGTGTTATTTCCTTTATGCCTGTTTTTAGGCTGCAAGATCTTTCTTGATGCACACTAGACTCCTTGCCCCTTCCAACATTTAAAAGCTCCTTAATTAATATTTTAATTTCTTGAAATTGGAAGCCTATGTGCTGCAAATTACTGCCAGCATCCAAAAGTCATCTTCAAAAAATGAATTTTTTTTAAATTGAAGCCCTATAAGCTAAGACCCTGAGCTTGTCAGTCGAAAGGTTGGCAGTTCAGCGTTCAAATCCCTAGTGTAATGGGGTGAGTTCCTGTTACTTGTCCCAGCTTCTGCTAACCTAGCAGTTCAAAAGCACGTAAAAAATGCAAGTAGAAAAATAGGGACCACCTTTGGTGGGAAGGTAACAGCATTCTGTGCGCCTTTGGCATTTAGTTATGCCGGCCACATGACCACGAAAAATGTCTTTGGACAGCGCTGGCTCTTCGGCTTTGAAACGGAGATGGGCACCACCCCCTAGAATTGGGAACGACTAGCACATATGTGCGAGGGGAACCTTTACTTTTACCTTTAAGCTTTCTTAGATCAGAGGTGTTTACAGTTTTTCAAACTGGAGAACCCGTAAGTTTTTAAAAAGGGAGAGAATAAAGGTCTTGTGATAGAAAATTCACTCAGCTGAACTGACCTTTTATTTTTGTCCTTAGTTTCTCATGGATCCTAATCAAATTCCAATATATCCTAAGGATTCTTCTGAATACAGATTGAAAAACACTGTTTTATATAATAAAATCATTGGGTAGTTGCAGTCCTCTGCGTATTGTTGTACCAGTTCCTAGGGAAATCTGCTTTTTAATCTTCCCTACAATATTAGTAGGGAAGTAGTTTTTATTGTAATAAAAACAATATTTTTATTGCATATAGTATGTGAATGCTGGGCATCTGGCCAGAAAATGTTCAGCTCCATCCAGTCACACCGACTCTACCCTGAATTAAGGGATTACATGGTTGTAAAAAGGGAAGGTTTTTTTAAATGGTATTTGAGTGGTAACTAAACTATCATTGATGTTGTGTGTTTGTATTAGATACCACAGTACTAATGATACATAACAAAGTCCTCTTTTAGTCTTTCTCCCTTCAAAAGCTCAATTTGTTTTTCAAAGTATTTTGTGTGAAAAAAGTATTTCTCCCTGCTGTATTCTTCAGTGATGCTTGATTATGAGTATTCATCTAGCCTTAAATTATTGAGTAAAGAAGGATCTTGACGAATTCTAGTAAGAATTTTTTTTCATACATAACATTACAGCTTTGCAAGTTTTTCATAACATTCATTCTTACAGTATTCTTCAGTATTCATACATATACAGCCTCTTTAGAATGAAATATAGTATTAGATAAGGCTGGGTTTTTTTTCTAAGTGTAGTGATGTTTTGATCATCTCTGTTTTAGTCCATTCAGTATACTGGTAACTAAATCCTATACACGTTATTGGGCTACTTCTATTTTAGCAATGTAGTGATACTGTATTCTTATGTAATGGTTTTTTCTGCAGAAAACCCAGTCTATAAAACCAGCTGTTTAAGATGAGTTTAGACCAGTATGTATATAACATATATAATATAATATATAACAAGAAAGAACCTGAAGAAATTCTCCCAGTACAAATACATTATAAAAATTAATCTTGTCCTAAGCAACAAGTTTTATTTCTTTAGAAGTGTTAATAAGGCTATTCTCATAAGCCCTCCAAATCTTTAAACAAATATTTAAATTTAATTTAGTTTGTGAAAGAGCTATTTTTAAAATCCTAATACTTTCTGATAATATTAACCTGATTTTGAAATAGGGTTAGAAAGTAAATTATTTTGCCAGGATTAATAAAGCATACTGCAAATTTAAATTCCTTGATTTCCCCAGTGGTGAAAATGTAATTTATTAAGATGGTTTTTTTAATGGTTCAACATAAAAATAAGTTAGGGCAATACTTGTTGCTAAAAATGCACCAAGAGCTTGAAATTCTGTAGCAAACACATTTAATTATTTCCTGTATCGGTACTTGAAACTGGTTTGTTTGTATTTTTTTGTATAAATATCACATCAGTAAAAACCAATGATTTCCTTGATTTGGTTGTGTCATCGTCCAGATGTGGCTGCTTCAGTCGGATCTGTCACTGGCTGAGCCATAGTTTTT
This sequence comes from Arizona elegans, assembly GCA_022577455.1. NCBI lineage: Eukaryota > Metazoa > Chordata > Lepidosauria > Squamata > Colubridae > Arizona > Arizona elegans. The sequence goes on along the minus strand of JAKOOJ010000002.1, from coordinate 136,359,965 downwards.
TGACCACGCCCCTTGCTCCTCCCTTTGGGGCTCAGTTTAGGCTCAGTTGGCCTGAGAGGAACATCTCCTACAGATCTGGCTCTCAGCCCAGGTCTGTTCGATTTCATTTAAATCGTAAGTTTTTTGACCTTTTAATTTCTTAATTCTTTTTTTGACTTTAATTTTTAAATTTAACTTGTATTTTTTCCGAGGTTACCGGTCTACCAGGCTAGTTAAAAAAATTTTTTTCTGTATTTTTATAGCCTACCGGTATACCCTGTATTGTAGCAGCCTGATCTATCAGGTTTCACTTGCTCCAGGCAGCGGCCATTTTGGAAGTCTTTTGTGTGCTTTTTTTTTTAAAAAAAACTTTTTTCCTTTGGTGGGGCTTTTTAGCCCTATACCACCAATGAAAGCGCAGTGGTTTTAAACCACTTTGCCACCAATGTTTATAATGAATTTCTGGGAAAACCCCCAGAATTGCTAAAATTGGCCGTCGCTGCCGCCCTCAGCTCCCGGACCGCTAATCAGCTGTAAGGTGGCCCTTTGAAGTGCTGCGGCACTTCGGGAAGCTAATAATTGCTGCTTTGCCACCAACAAGTTCATAGGTTTTTAAACGTTTTTGGCCTCAATCCTCCTATACCACCAACGGAGCTTCTATAGGAGGAGAGTTGTAAGGTTTCCTTGCACTCTCCACATGGCAATATTACAGTCTGGAATTTTGTGGCTGTGAAGGCACTTAACAGGGGCTGTTTCTAGGTTCTATACAGTCACCTCTAGAGCAGCGTATATCCTGCTCACGTGTTGCCTGGCAGCCATTGAGCAAAACGCCAGAGCCTCCGCCTTTTGTTTCTCTTATCATGTGGCAAAAGTGAAACTAAATCTTTCCAGTCAACATCTTGGTCACAGTGAGTATACTATTGCAATGGCGGAGCATTCTTCCCAAGGGGATGGAAATACCATGTCTCCAGGAAAAAAAGCAGCCTGCAAACGTAAGCACTCTTCTAAAGCAGAAGAAAAAGATTTGGAACGGAGACATAAAGCTTTAGAAAAGCACATTATAAAGGCTATTGTTCATGTGGCCAGTAAGGAGATTTCTCCTCCCCTACTACTCCCCCCCTCCCTGTTGTTGAAGTTCACCAGGCTTGGTCTTCAGAAGGTGAGGTGGGGTTCTTATACAGGAAGAACAAGGCACTCTGCAAAATTCATTTGCAGAGTGCCTTGTCCTGCGGCCATAAGTGATTCACCGCCAAATCCTCCCACTGGAGGTCGCCTGGCTCTCTTCGCAGACAGGTGGAAAGCCTCAACCCCAGACCTCTGGGTCCTCTCTATAGTAACATTTGGCCTCCCTCTGGAATTTCTCTCCATACCTCCGACCCATTGCATTCAGTGCCCACCTTACAGCTGCGAGTCCAGCTGCCATCTGATGGACCAAGCTGTTCAACACCTCCTGCAAATACACGCCATAGAGGAGGTTCCCCAAAGCCAATGGAAGCAAGGGTTTTACTCTATCTTGTTTGTGGTTCCGAAACGGTCGGGGTGTGGGGTGTGTGGAGGACAATACTGGATTTAAAGTCTCCCAATTCTTACATAGTGTATCACAGATTCAAAATGTGTTCACTAAACTCTATCCTTCAGGGGATTCGTCCCAACGATTTTCTAGTTTCCATAGATCTCATAAAGGGTTACCTTCACATTCCTATTCTGCCAAAGCATCGAGAGTATCTCCGCTTCAGCTACGCAGGGAAACATCTACAGTTCCGAGCCCTTCCCTTCGGACTGGCATTGGCCCTGAGGGTCTTCACAAAGGTCTTGGCAGTCGTAGCAGCTCACCTGAGACAACAACTGGTAAGACTCCAGGCTTACCTGGATGATATTTTGATTCTAGCTCACTCTCACGACCAAGCCTTACATGATCTAAATATCATAATTCGAACCTTGAATGAACACGGGTTCCTGGTCAACTACAAAAAGAGCCAATTAGTGCCAGTCCACAGACTTGTCCATCTGGGCACCATTATTGATATACATCAAGGCACAGTCTACCTTTCCTTGGAACGACAAGCCGATATCAAAGACATGATAGCTCCCATTCAAAAAAACCCTTCTGTTCCGTTGGCCACCTTGTCAAAACCTCTAGGCAAGATGACTTCCTGCATTCAGATCGTTCCCTGGGCACGTCTTCACGCCCGACATTTGCAGTGGTTTCTACTTCCTTTCCAAAGAAAGCATCAAGCTCACACCATGGGCATTGTCAGAGTCCCACTCTCAGTCAGGCGATCGCTACACTGGTGGACATTGCCCTCTCTAGACAAGGGATGTCTCTTCATGGATCAGAACAGACTCACCTTCATGACAGACGCCAGTCTCCATGGCTGGGGAGCTCATCTCAAATCGCATGTGGCTCAGGGTCGTTGGTCTCCATCAGACCTGACCAACCCTATAAATTGGCTAGAGCTGAAGGCCATCCGCCTAGCTCTCACACAATTTCAACAGTTTGTGCAAAACCATCACGTTCTGGTGCTGACAGACAACATGGCTGCAAAAGCACATGTCTATCGTCAAGGGGGGACTCGCTCAAGATGTCTCATGGAGGAATCATTTCGTCTAGGCAAGTGGGCCGAGCAACATTTCCTCTCCATCAGAGCAGATCACATAGTGGGGACAAAGAACACCCAAACAGATTTCCTCAGCAGGACCCAGATAGACAATGCCAAGTGACAGCTCCATCCGGACATTTTCCAAGCAATATGCAACAGGTTCGGGTTTCTGAACATAGACCTCTTCGCAACGAACCTGAACACTCAACTTCTTCGCTTTTTCTCGAGGTTCCCGACTCCAGAGGCAGAAGGGATCAATGCTCTCTGACTCACATGGCTACCCGGTCTTCACTATGCCTTCCCACCACTGCCTCTGATCCAAGCTCTGCTTCGGAAGGTGGTCGCCGACACGGTGAAAATAATCTTCGTAGCTCCGCACTGGCCCCGGCGCCCATGGTTTGCGGATCTGGTCAATCTCTCCATATCACAACATTGGAGGTTTCCATCAGACCAGATCGCCCTGTGGCAAGGAGTCATGACCCATCCGGAACCTCAGTGGCTTCAACTGACTGCTTGGCACTTGAAAGGGCCCTCCTAAGACAGGACATGTATTCAGATAGGGTGATTCCTACTGTATAGGCTTGTAGACGCAGGTCCACAGTTAGGCTTTACAGTATCACCTGGCTAGCCTTTGTAAGATGGTGTAGGTCCCGCCAGGTCAACCCTCTTTCAGCCTCCCCTCCCCAGGTCCTAGAATTCCTGCAGGATGGCTTGGACTGCGGTCTGGCCCACAGCACTCTTAGAAGGCACGTGGTGGCTTATCCAGTCCCTCTGACCAGCCACTCACTCAACACCCTGTTATAAAAAAATTCCTAAGAGGAGTCAGGCTCTTACGCCTTCCTCAATTCATAGGTATCACTTGGGATTTACCCAGAGTCCTTGACGCCTTAACTGAATCTCCCTTTGAGCCCCTCTGCACGGTCTACCTTTGTTTCCTCACTCTTAAAGTAGCCTTCCTAGTGGCCATAACTTCAGCTCGCCGTATTTCAGAGCTGGCAGCTCTCTCTGTTAGAGAGGATCTCTGTATCTTCAGACCTGACACTGTCATCTTAAGACTGGATACCTCTTTTATTCCCAAAGTTAATTCCCTTTTTCATAGATCTCAGGACATCATTCTCCCCAATTTTTGTCCTCGACCTTCCCATAGCTTGGAGCGAAAGTGGCACACCTTAGATGTGCAGAGGGCTCTAAAAATATACATTAAACAAACTGCCCCTTTCAGAAAATCTGAGGCCTTGTTTGTCTCCTTTTTGCCAAGTTCCCTAGGACATAAGGTTTCCTCTGCAACTGTTGGTCGTTGGATCAGAGCATGCATTGCCTTGGCATATCAGACCCAGGCGGTCCCTATTCCCGGTGGAATTACTGCTCACTCCACCCGGAGTGCGGCTACATTGGCGGCCTGGGCAACTCGCTTCCCTCGAGGAGGTCTGCAGGGTGGCTACCTGGTCCACCCCCTCGCCATTTATTAGACATTACAAGTTAGATATCTTTGCTTCTGTGGAAGCGTCATTTGGCAGGAGGGTTTTACAACAGGTGCACCGAACAAAGGTCTCCCCAGGCCCTTCGTCATCCCGCCCTTAGGACTGCCAAAACTTGGTATGTTCCACATCTGAACAATGACACAACCAAATCAAGGAAATTGGGCATTGGTTTTACTTTGAAGGCCAAATTTCTTGATAGTTGTGTCATCGTCCATCCCCTCCCTCTGTCTCAGGGCCTGTACAGTTTGTGAGTTTATTTTCCAGTTGTCCCGTTGGACCAGTTTCTATCTCTGATGGTGGTGGTTCCTGTTGCAGATCTTTCCTGTGGCCTCCTTCGCCAAACTGGGCCCCAAAGGGAGGAGCAAGGGGTGTGGTCAAAAAACTATGGCTCAGCCAGTGACAGATCCGACGGAAGCAGCCCACATCTGGACGATGACACAACTATCAAAGAAATTTGGCCTTCAAGGTAAGACCAATGCCCATTTCCTTTATGTATTCATCCTTTGATGAACCATGTAGTATTTACTGAATAAACAGCTTTGCAAAAATATAAGCCACTGCATTGTTAGCCTCCAAATTAATTTGTGGGCAGATCAGACATATTTTCAGAAGCTTTTTTACAATATTATTTATAATATTTATTAAATGTTTAGAGAACATTTGCTGTTCAGACCTCAGGATGGCCAGTGTTCTTGCAGTACAGACTGTATTTTGTTTTTCTTAGAGAACTAATTGGAATAGTGGCTAACAATGGTGAGCTGACACAGAATGCTTCTCTAAAAGGTTGCCATTTCATACAGCTTTGTAGCCAAAGAAACATTCCTATCCTGTTTCTCATGAATACTGCTCCATATACTGCAGAGGCAACTAATCCCATACAGGTAAGTAACTAATACAGAATGCATTCAGGTGGTTATAACTTGGAAGCTCAGCTTTATTAGTTCAAAAGATCAGAGTCTTGATAGTGAAGAGCAACAGTCTTAACAACCATTCTAGATCTCTACTGCCCCAAGTAGTTGAGAAAAAGTTAATATCTATTATGTCAAGTAGGAGTATGAGAGAGATCTAGGATAGTGGACTTTTAAACTCTGTTCCAAGCAACCTTTGGCTCAGTAATGATCAGTTTTCCTTCAAGAAGAATATAAAAAAAGGTAAAGCTTAGCTTCTCACAGTGATTTCACACATGTATCCCTATGGATTTCTTGGCAGCAGTATGGAAATGGTTTTTCCAATGCCTTTGGGGAATGTTTTTTTTTCTAATTTGTCCTATAGCTCTAGCATATCTCTCACCATCCTAGTAATAACCAGGTCAACTTTTCTTTACATGTTTAAATCAGTTAAGATCAATTTGGTACTGCCATTTAGTTAAGGGTGGGTGTTATGGATTTTTTTAAAGACCATGTTCACAAGTTCTATTTTTTCTTTTAGTATAGCTATATATAATTGCAACAGGCAGGAATTCTTTGTATGTTGGCATTTCTCTCAAAATCTAAATCTGAAAACCAAAACCTAGGCCATTTTTACTTGAGTATTGTATATCAACTGAGGAATGATGAGATATTATTGTGAAATATTTGATAGGATGTTATTTGGCTAGGATAGAGACAAGTGGTTTGTAACTAGTGTTAAACCAATACATACTTTTCTTTATAACTTTTAGCAAACTGGTTGCCACTTTTGATAGTTGTAGATTCTGAGAGAAATGAAGGGAACAACTGAAGGATCTTTACATTTAATTATCCTGAGATAGTATATCATGTCTCTCCTGTGGAGCTTTAATTCATTACTGCTGGATTTTCTATTAAAATAACTATTTATTTATTTATTTATTTATTTATTTATTTATTTATTTATTTATTTTGTTTGTATGCATCTCAGTCACTAGATCAAGGTAAGTTTCTTTTCCATATCCATGCATATATAAATATATAAATAAGGGATATTCTTGCCCATGACCCAAGATACCAACACCAATGATCTTATTCTTTTTCTCAACTGATCTTGCGATGCTTTGTCCATGTTTAGCCTGGGTCCTCACTGGTTCCCTTCCATTGTCTATGGAGATTCTCAATCATCCAGGTCATGGTTGGACCAAAGGTGTTTATTCAGGAGGCAACTGGACTTTCTGTTTTTTCTTTGAAGACATTTCACTTCTCATCCAAGAATGAGTTGAAGAAGTTTCTTGGATGAGAAGCAAAATGTCTTCAAAGAAAAATCAGAAAGTCCAGTTGCCTTTGAAAAAGCACCTTTGGGATTCCCATTCCCTTCCATTGATTTAACAGCACATTGTAGAAAAAGGATGCATGAACAGTAACGACAATTTATGTTTCTAAGATGAAAATTGTAGTGCCAAGATGGAAACATAAGAAATTATATATTTACCTCTAGTGATAATTATTCACTGGGAATATAGCTTGGATTTGTTTTGAAAAGTCATATCTTTTTATTTCTTGTATTTGTGCATGCTAAAAACAAAGCATCTGACGAATGATTAAATATTAACAGGAAATATTAACAGGATGTTAGGAGAGAAATATTTTCTAGCATTTTATTTTTATTTGTTTGCAACTTATCTGTCTATTCCAAATCAGAACTGATTGAGCAGTGTAATCAAGTGAACTTTTAATTAAAAGGAATAAATAGAACCTCTTTGTCCAATATAAAATAAAATAACTCAATTGTTTGCATTTTAAATTAGGCAGAAGATCAAGCTAATAGGTTAAAGGCACAGGCCTCCATGATGGCTGCAGTTGCCTGTGCCTCTGTACCAAAGATAACAGTTGTGATTGGTGGCTGTTTAGGAAATGAAAGTTATGCTATGGTAAGATGCTGAACATCCTGTTTGGGGGGCGGTGTGTGATCTGAGGTTTCTTGCCCTTTGATTAGAAGTCCTTTGATTAAAAGTATTCTTCAGGCCTGATGATATTTTAGGTTGTCAGGATATTATGTGTGAGAATCAGCTTGCCTGTCCTAATCACCAATTTCAAACAGTCATAGCACAACACTTTTTATAAAATTAATGAATAGTCTCTATTATACAATAAAAATAATGTAAAATAACTGATAAGCTGGTTTTCAGTAGGTTTGCAACAATTAATAGCTTAAAAACAAAAGTGAGATTTGACACAAGCTCCCTCCTTTTTTTTATTTTTTATTTTTTTTTATTTTTTTTATTTTTATATGCCGCCCTTCTCCGGAGACTCAGGGCAGCTTACAATGTGTTAAGCAATAGCCTTCATACTTTTGTATATTTTATACAAAGTCAGCTTATTGCCCCCACAAACCGGGTCCTCATTTTACCCACCTTAGAAAGGATGGAAGGCTGAATTGACCTTGAGCCTGGTGAGAATTGAACTCGCAGTAATTGCAGGCAGCTGGATGTTAAATGCTGCCTTAGTAGGAGGCATTAGCCTCCTACGCCACTCAGGCTCCTTTTTAACAGCTTCATGATATCTTTTTATAAAATATACACATTAATTAGTGCTATAGTTGTTGCAGTCATTTTAGGTCTGTAACGTGGAACCTGTTAAGTATTTCCATGCAATTATTAAGATAAAAATTACGTTTCTGAAATGAAGACCATCTCTTGGTGATGAAATGGACGTATCCATTTAATATTCTTAAGCAGTAATATGGAAGTGGTTTGCCATTTCCTTCTTTCAGAATGTTTTTAACTTACCAATATGTCTTGCATCCTTGCTATTCTTGGATATCTTCCATCCATGTACTGTCAACCCTGATCCTACTTAATTTTTGAGCCAAGTGCTGCCATTATGTTTCCTAGTAGTTCTGTGATTTTAAATGTTATCCATAAGTCATCAATTTGTTCAGCTAACTTAAAATGAGCTTTGTTCTGAATTAATTGTTTTTATATTATTAACCTTCTTAGTGTGGAAGATCGTTTGATCCAAACTTTCTGTTTCTTTGGCCAAATGCAAGAATTGCCCTTGTGGATTCAAGACATTGTTTCACATTCACACAGCTCTGGAACAATAACTATTCAGAATCAGAAATAGACTTAAAATTATTAAAAGGAAAGTAAGTGTATTAAAACATTAAAGCATTAATATTTCAATGTGTAACTTCTAAACTTTAAACATTTGAACTGTCTTTACTGCATCTTTTGTGCTGAAAATGCTTTGGCAAAGTGACTATATTACAGCTAGACAGATTTTGGCAGTGAAAGATACGTTTTTAATTGTATTTTGGAGACCATTTATGAATTGAGGAACTGATGACCCAAAGAACTCATCAAAATGAGCCAAAACTAAAATGTCTTGATAGCTGTTGGATTCTAAGGGTTTGGTGCAAAATAGCTGTTCATGGTGCATTTGTCATTTCATGGTGACTTAAACAGATCTGGTTTGGTCTATGTATCCCAGAATAGCATAGACTGTTCCTAACGTGTAAAGTTAACTTTCAGAAACCACCATCTGATAGCAGAATCAATGTAATCTAGAGGAGAAATAGCATATTTCAGAATTCTCCAGAATGATACATTCCCACAACAACGGGTTTTGTACATATCTAATGATCAATCTTTGCTTCTTATTCTTGGAAAAAAACCCCCTGTATGTTGTCATTTTTTTATTAAGCACATAATAATTCCATACAGAATCTTCATTTATATAAACCTGAAGATATAGCTATGTGTCTCCTAAAAAACAAATTCTTATATTTCCAGGCTGCAAAATGAAAGTAATGCATTTTACTCTTCTGCCAGGATCTGGGATGATGGAGTAATCTTGCCCCAGAGTTCAAGGAAGGTATGCACTAAATGTGTTTTTAGGACTTTTCTTTCTTTTTGTTCTCCAAAAAAGAACATTTTTTAAATTGCAGTTTATTTTTCTTTTTAAAATCACCTGTGTTATTTTAGTTTGTTAATCTTACCAGATACCATAGACTGAATTATCCACTGCTGTACATTGAGCAGTATTCAACGCAATGCTTCTTTTTCCAGACAAACCTTACCATCAGTTGCTTTCTTAGATTTGAAAACAATATGGAGATTGTGAAATCTATCTTAATTTGGGCACCCTTTGGATATGTCTAATCTTAATTCTTATTATCTCACCTATGGCCATGTCTGCAGAAAGTTTGGAAATGGATACCTATACTTTCAGAAGGCATTGTGGTTTGAAAAGTCTAATTTATAGTATGTTTCCTTCTTTATTTTATTGTTAATCAGTGTTATGAACTTGGTAGAGATGATGATTTTACTTTGTTGGTAAAAAGTTTTCAAAGATTGCCCAGTTTAAAAAAGAAAGCTTCTGTGGACTACTGTAGAGTAGATTAGTAGACTATCAGTAATCGGACTAATCCTCCTTACATTCCTAGTTTGTCCATCTGGAGCATTTATCCCTTCTATCAAGGTACCTTTATTTGCTGTTCTAAGGAAAAACAAACCCAGAAAAGAAAGAATTCTGAAAATCTGGTGAAAATCTGAAATCACAAGAGATAGCTGTGCAATAGTCTTTCATATGATGAAGACTATAATGAAACATTCTTTTAAAACAATAAAATTCTTTTAAGTTCACTCAGGCAAAGTGGTATCCAAAGAGCAAAAACAAACAAACGAAAGTAAATAATGCTTTGTTAAGAATTACTTTGTAATAATAAAAGCGACAAAACAAATAGTTTTCTTATCATGTCTGCAGATAGCCAGCAATCCTGTTTGAGGTAACTGAATCCCTCCTTGGTAAGGAGGGGCTGGTGAAAAATCCATGGGGCTATGCATAAGTTATTTAAAGCATCTATTAGTTAAAGTTACTTGGTTTCATTTTTAGTTGGACTCAAAGTAACAATCTCAAGGTACCTGGGCTGGGAAATTAGTTATATGGACTTGGTTATATAGACTGAAGAGGTAGACAAGGTCTTCGGGGCTATAAGCACAGCCAACTATGTTTTAGATGCATGTCCCTCCTGATTGATCAATATTTTTGAAAAGAGAACACATTATTGGATCCATGTAGTGATGGATTATCCTTGAAGGAGAGAATAGTCTTATCAGCACTTAAGGAGGCAGTGCTCCTGTCTGTTCTCAAGAAACCTGTGGTATCATCCTGTCTTTAATCTTCTCTTATGGAAATACTTGTTGGTGAAAATTGGCCCACAACATCAGAGGCACATTTCAGAAGGGTATATTGCTAAAATTGCAGACTTATGGATAATTCCTGATAGAACCAATATGGCAGTAGTGTATCCATCCTGGTTTTTCTTCTGTTTTAAATCTACATTTAATGCAGTACATTTTTGTAGTGGAATATCAGAAGATAATGCCATTTGTTTATGCAATATTAAAATGTAGTGGATATTTTTCTATGAAGAGAATATCGCTCATGTTGGTGTCATGGTGAAACATTAGAGTTTCAGAGAATGCAGGAATCAGGAATATAAAAACGCTGCAGAAAAATTGTCTAGGACTGTTCTATTTGTACAAACCAACAGTTATTTCAAATACCTGAATTTTGGAATAAAGATTCTTTAAGACATTAATATTATATTCTGTAATACTTATTATCACTGATACTAATTTTTATCTTTTGACAGGTTATTGGACAATGTTTAAGAATTATGAAGCAACAAAGATACCGGATAGTGTCTGTGCAACAATCTTCTTTTCCTATCATGAGAATGTAAGGAAGTAAGTGGGCTTATAAATAACTGAGTTTGAGTATCAGATTGGGCTGATGTCAAATAGTAATATAAGAAAGTTGTCAGTAAAATATCATTATGGCATCATCATATAAAAAGTACCTGGATGTAACAAATATTTATATGTTGCCATTGTGTTTTTCTTCTCTATATGCTATAGGTAAAAGTACAGACACTCGCAAGTCAATCTTGACTCCTCTGCCCATTGTGACACATCTGTCTGTGATCTTGGCTACAATATAGAAGAAACGTATTTTTTACTTCCCAATGTAACTCCAATGTTAGAACACTATTATGTAGAATTTATATAATCAAGAAATTATTTTTTTTAAAGTCTCAAAGATACTAAATTTTTCAACTTTGAAAAAAACTTCAAAAATGCCAAAGACTAGCACTCAGCACCTCAATCCTTATAATAGATTAATCCAGAAGTTCAAGATGTACTATATATATATGTGTGTGTGTGTGTGTGTGTGCGCGCGCGCGCCAAAAGTAGAGCAATATACTTTTTAAGCGATCTTCCCATATTTTTTCACCAACTGATATCAAAACCCTTTTTCTAGCTATAAAGGTTTTCACTTTCCAGAGTTTATACAGAACATACTGTGAATATATAGGTGTTCAAATCTGAAGATACAAATACAGGTAGCCCTCGACTTATGACCACAATAGAGCCCAACATATCTGTTGCTAAATGAAACATTTGTTTAGTGAATTTTGCCCCATTTTATTACTCTTAACACAGTTGTTAAATGAATCACTGCAGTTATCAAGTTAATAAAAAAGGTGGTAAGTGAATATGGCTTCCCCTTTGACTTTGATTGTTGGAAAGTCACAGAAGGTGATCACATGACCCCAGGAAGTTGCAACCATCATAAATATGAGTCAGTTGCTAAGCATCTGAGTTTCAATCATGTGACCATAGGGATGCTGCAATGGTTGTAAGTGTGAAAAATGGTCATAAGTTGAGGGCTACCTGTATCATAAGTCATAAGTTTTTTTCAGTGCTGTTGTAACTGAACCATCACTAAATGAATGGTCGAGGACTACCTGTAGTACAGTTGAAGATAAGGAGAAGCTATGAATATTTTTTTAAAAAATAAATATTCACATTTTACATAATTTTTATTAGACAAATCATTATTTGTAAAATAAAGATGTTTAAGGTATCGGAGATCAAATTCAATATATCATTTTCTCTGATAAGTGACAAAGATGACACTTTAATTTTTTTTAAAAAATTATGTTCAAATATTAAAACTATAAGAAATCTAAAGTTGTTTCCAAACTAATAATTTGCTAAATACTTATTTCTAATTATTCACTACTTAATCTGCCAGAGTTCAAGGTTATTTGTTGTGTTTCACCCATGTTCTATTACCAATCAATTCTAACAGTTTTAAATTGTAAATGTTTATCTGAAGTTTACTGAGATAATGCTGATGCTGTTCCTCAGAATCTACAGTACTAACAACATTTAATTATCCTTATTTATGGTGCATTACAATCAGGAAAGCATTCTTAAAAATGGATACTTTCTTAAGTATTAAAATTAAAATTGGGCCTCAGCACAGGAAATTGTTAATGTTAAACTAATTTTGCAAATCACTGGCAGATAATTAGAAGAATGCTTTATGTTGTTCTGCACATTGTATTAAAAAGAAAGATTGACAGACAAGACAGACATCATGCTCTTTTGAAGAATCCATGGAAAGTAACTGGGATATTTATGTCCACTTGTGCCCTGGCAACCTCACTCATATTCTTTGCATTCAGGATCAGAAGGTAGGCAGGCTTTGGTCCACAGCCAGGACTGATGACTATGCTCAGAATAATACCTGTATCAAAATAAATGCAAATTACTTAAACAAAGAAGCACAAAAACTTTAGCACAGATAGTAGGTTTGAAAATACAGTAATTCAGAAACATACTAATTTTTGCATTATTCCCCCAGGGAATATTTAGTGGGTATAAATTAAGTATGTTTTTTTTTTAAATTAAACTTTATTGTTTAAAAGAAAAAACATTTAAAAACATACAAGTTCCTCACAATTGAGAAACAAATTTACATATACAGTACATACACGTCACCTATTAGCTAATTTCCATTTATCTATATAAATATATTATAAGCATTATATGTACATATATACAAACATACAATAAAGTATTCCATATTCTATACCTCTGACAGTGCTGTTTTTTGTTATATTGATTTCTTCTAAATTTCATCTCTACCCATTTCCTTTCCTCTGGTTTATCCATTGGTACCATCTATTCCATGTTTCATAATATTTAAAGTCCTCCTTATCTTGTAACTCTAAAGTTAGTCTATCCATCTCTGCGCATGTATATATTTTTTGTATTAATTCCTGATCTGTTGGCAATCAATCGCTTTTCCAGAATTGTGCTAGTGCTAATCTTGCCACCGTGATTATATGAAGTATTAGGTATTTTATGTCATTTCGGATGTTCTTTTTGGTCATGCCCAATAGGAAAATCTCAGGTTCTAATTCATTTTCACAATCTGTAATTTCTCTTATCCATATCCTTACCTTGTTCCAGTATTTCTTAATGACCGGGCAAAGCCACCAAGCATGGTAGAAGGTTCCCTGTGTTTTTCTGCACTTCCAACAGGTCGAATCTACATTTGGGTACATTTTCGCAAGTCTTGCGGGGGCCAGATGCCATCGATACCACATCTTATAATGATTTTCTTTGTAGGCCACCGATTTTGTCATGCTGTAATTAGTTTCCCAGACTCTTTCCCAGTCTTCTAGCTGTAGACTGTGCCCGATGTTTCTCGCCCATGCTATCATCTGCCCTTTCACTAATTCTGCTAAATCATATTCAAGTAAATATTTGTAGATTTTCGAAATTAATTTCCCTTCTTTAGATTCTAATAATTTATCCAACCTGTTTTGTTTCAAATCTATTCCCCCCTCCTCCTGATCCTTCCTGTATCTTATTTTTATTTGTGAGTAGGGCCACCAGTCTATTGCTATTCCTTGTTCTTTTAATTCTTCCCTAGTTTTTAATTTGCCCTGTGTATCTAATATTTCTCTATACCGTAGTATTTTTTGTTTTGATAATATATTTGTGTGGATAATTGCTTCTATTGTCGACAACCAACCGGGGATTTTCATATAATGCTTACGTTGAATTTGTTGCCATGTACTAATTAAAGATTTCCTAATGGTATGATTGTTAAAATGTTTGTATGATTTGTTTCCAGAGTTCCAAATAAAGGCATGCCATCCCTTCATTATTTTATTTATTTTATTTTATTTTATTTTTGAACTTGTATACCGCCCTTCTCCCTGAGGACTCAGGGCGGTGAACAGGCAAATAAAAACATCAAATACAAATATTAAAATACAGTTAAAAATATGTATAAATTTGGCCCCATTAATTAAAACAATAAACAAAAACAAAAAAACAATTAAAAACATTTAAAAAGAGTTAGGCCAGCCCGGCTTGTTGGAAAAAGAAGGTTTTAAGGGCACGGCGGAAGGCACTGAGGTCCTGGATTCTCCTTATCTCTGGGGGCAGCTGATTCCAGAGGGTAGGTGCCCCCACAGAGAAGGCCCTCCCCCTGGGGGTCACCAGCCTACATTGTTTGGCTGATGGCACCCCGAGGAGGCCCTCTCTGTGGGAGCGCACGGGTCGATGGGAGGTCATCGGTGGCAGCAGGCGGTCTCGAAGATAGCTAGGCCCTATGCCATGGAGCGCTTTAAAGGTGAGAACCAACACCTTGAAGCGCACCCGGAAGACCACCGGGAGCCAGTGCAGCTCGTGCAGGAGCGGTGTTACATTAGGTCATGTCCTTCCAGCTTTAGCAGTCTTTGATTCTCCAAAGTTATCCATTCCTTGATCCATAGTAAACTGGCAGCCCTATAATATTTTTGCCACGCTGGAAAACCGAAACCACCCCTAATTTTATCGTCTTGTAATATGTTTAATTTTATTCTCGATTTTTTCCCCTCCCATACAAATTTTGTGGTTATTTTATCCAAATTGTCAAAAAATTTCTTATCCAATTTTATTGGGATCGTTTGGAATAAATAAAGGAGTCTTGGAAGTATGTTAGATTTTACCACTGCTATCCTCCCCAGAAGGGACAACTTTAGTTTCCCCCATTTATCTAAATCTTCTTTAATTTTCTGGACCAAGGGTTCATAATTGTCTTGTTTTATTGTTACTGTTCTAGCCGTCAGATGGATCCCTAAGTATTTCACCTTCACAACTTCCGGCGGTGACGTAGGGCTGTGGCGGCACAGGAGAGAAGCGCTCTCTCTCTGTTGCCGGTTTTCCGAGCTTTTGGTGCCTTATTCGGCGAAGACCGATCTTGGAGAGATTGGGAATAGAGAGGGGAAACTTCGGGGGAGGCGAGGAGAGGTGCGATCTCCCGCCGTATCGAGAAGATCCCTCAATCCAGGTTCGGGAAGAAGCTAGATGACGAGCGCAGCTGGCCCGGAGGCCCGACAAGCCGATTGAGACCAGCGGGGAAGCGGAGGAGTGAGTACAGTGCAAAACTGCCAAGGGTGAGCAAGTGAGGATCGTTACCTTGGAGTATTTTGGCGCAAAACCGAGGAGGAAATAATTTTCCAGAGGAACAGCACGGAAGAGAAGATCTCAGAGCGTAAAGGGGCGGCAACTGAGGAGGTGAGCAGAAAGGAAGAGGACAAGACAGAGACAAGTGGAGAAAGACTTTAAACAGTGAAGACGAAGGTGAGGAGAGGTGGATTTGAAGTACAGAGATTTAAAGACTTAAAGAAAACGAACATTTCTTATATCCTCCCTCTTTTGGCTGCTCTAACGGAAGGAGAGAGGTATTTTGGCAAAGAATAAATTGTGGACTGTGACTGTGCAGATTGGAGATCGCCATATTGGAACAGGAAAGACCTCTCTTTTGTTGAAATTACGACGAAAAAGACTTATAAAAGTCATAGAAAATCATTGAAATATATTACTCTTATATAATCCTCTTTTTTAAAAAAAAACATAGATAATTGCTTTGTTATTGATATTTATCGGAATTAAGAATCATAGTGATGTTTGTGTTTATTAATAAATAAATTAGTATATAGTATATAATAGTACATACAGTATATAGTATATAATAAATTAGGATTCATAATAATTGTAGTGCTATAGAAGGAAATAGTGGGAACTAATTGAATTAATTGCTTTGTAAAGCCTGTGATTATCTATTTTTATATATCTATATTTACATCTATTTATATCTATTTATATTTATCTATTTATATTTATATTAGCTATTTAGATTAACTTATATTAATATATTGTAATATCTATATTATATATTTTTATTGCATTTTTTACGAAGTAGTTTATAAGAGATAATTAATTAGTTAAAGTAATCTCACTTAAAGAAAATAGATAAAGTAAATGAGAGACTATTGAATTGAATTTTCTACAAGTGAAAAGGAAAGGGAAAGAAAGAAATTAGATAAAAGTTGGATGGTAATTTGGGAGAAAGTTGATAAAATACTGGTGGAACAATATAGAATTCTGAAAGAGATGACGAGCACCACCACGACAACGTTGAAGACTGCGAAGAAAACGACATCAATCTTAGCTGGACCATCGGCCTCACCAGTGTCACAGAAAACTCTAGAGGGAATGTTTGCATCAGAGAAACAACCCAGCACACCCAGTCTGCCAACAATGCAAGCTACTTTAATGTCAATACAAGAAACAAAGGTCAAAATGCAAGAGTGCATGACCAGAAACCATGAACAATCTAGGAAAGATATGGATGAGGTAAAGAAGGAAGTTAAGAACGACATCCAAAAGATTGATGAAAAAATGGACCTGATCCAAGAAATTATCCAAAGAAATGATCAAAAGATAAAAGAAATAGAACAAAAAACTGAATTGACAGAAGAAAAGTTGGAAGCATTGGACACAAAAATAACGGGATTAAACAAAGAGTTTGAGAACACAGTAGCCCAGCTGGAGATGGAAAAGGCGCATTCTTTCTGCGTTTTCAAAATGTAGCCGAAGAAAGAGAAGAAGATTTGACAATGATAATGGCAGAGATGATAGCTGAGGCTCTCCAAAGAGAAAGGGAAGAAATAATAAATGAATTAGATGAAGTGTACCACGTACACACAAACTACGCCCGACAACACAAACTTCCATGGGAGGTACACATAAGATTCGTGAGAAGAAAGGTGAGAGATATCGTTTATAAAATAACAAAGGATGAACCTATGCTTTACAAGAATAAAGAAATAATAATTTGAAAGAAATTCCTAAGAGAATAAGAGACTTGCGAAAAGATTACTGGTTCCTGGCCACGTTGCTAAACAGGAGATATATACCTTTCAAATGGACGATACCCAAGGGAATGTTGGTAATGTGGCAGGGAAGGAAAATAAAGGTGGATTCGCAGAGTAAAGCAAGGGAACTATATGATCAAATGATGGCCAGTGAGATAACAAATGGCAGCAGAGAGGAGGGAGGAAGAAGCATTAAAGGAAAACAGAGTCAGGAACATGAATGAACCTCACCACAGGGAGGGAAAGAGGAGGAAGGAGAGACTCAGGAGGAAGGAGGAGTACAAACGAGGCAAAAAAAGGAATTAGAAGAAGTAAAGAAGAAACAACAGGAAAGTCAGTAAGACATGGAAAGAACTCTAAGAATTCTATCAGTAAACGTAAATGGCCTCAACTCACCATCTAAACGACACCAAATTTTCAAAAAGATTCTGAAACAAAAGTCCGACATAGTATGTCTCCGGGAGGTACACATAAGAAAACAAGATATAAATTACATACAATATAAGAAATTAGGAATAACATATGCATCACTGGCAGAAGAAAAAAAAAGAGGAGTAGTGGTATATATTAAGGAAGGGATAGATAGTAATATAAGATATACAGACACTGAAGGTAGAATTGTGATGATAGAGTTAAAACTTGACTTCAAAAATATATTATTGGTTGCGATATATGCACCAAATAGCAAACAATTAGAATTCTACAAAAAAGTACATGAGAAAATCATAGAGCAAAAAATGGACAATGTATGTTTAATTGGAGATTTTAATGCCATTTCGGATGTTAAAAAAGATTATAAATCTGACCAGCAAAATAAAAATAGGAAAAATGTATTACCTAGAACCTTTACAGAAATGGTTGAAGAGTTAAACATGATAGATAGTTGGAGGTTTTATAACCCCGAAATCAAGAATTTCACATATTACTCGAATCCACATAAGTCCTGGTCCAGGTTAGACATGGCATGGGTATCTGGTATGTTAATGAGAGAGATAGAAACTGTAGAAATCTTATCAAATGATTGGGCAGATCATAACCCATTAATGATGACCTGGAAGGGGCACCAGAGAAAGAAAAACAGATGGACAATGAATTTACAGTAATGAAAGAGAAAGAATATAAGAAGTATATGGAAAAGGAACTAGAATTGTTCTATAAGGAAAATACAGAACAATACACCACCCTACAAAATTTATGGGACACCACTAAGGCGTATGTAAGAGGCCTTACAATAGCGTACAATGCAAAAAGGAGAAAGAGAGAAAAAGAATACAATAAAATACGGGAGGAAATTCAAAATTGGGAACATAAATTGCAAGGAAAACCAGGGGATGAAGAAATAAGGGTGAAGTGGATAGCGGCAAAACATAAGCTCAATATATTAGAACAAGGGAAATACACACTAAATTTGAAATATATAAGGCAGAACCACTTTGAGCACGCAAACAAACCAGGGAGGTGGTTGGCGTATAGGCTAAGGAAGGAAAGAGAAAAAAGTACAATTCAGAAACTACAAGACGATGAGGGGAAGATCCAACAAAGCATAGAGAAAAAAAAGGAAATAATACTTCAATATTATCAGAAGCTTTATGAGAAGGACATAGCAACAACAGAGTAAATTGAACAGTACTTAAAAGGAGAGGGGGTACAAATATTAACAGAGGAGGAAAAAGAATTACTAAATAGGGAGATCACGATGGGTGAATTAAAAGAAGCATTGAAGAGACAGAAAAATAATAAAACCCTGGGGACTGATGGTTTACCAACAGAATTTTACAAAACATTCGGAGAACTATTACATGGAATATTATTAGAAGTATATAATGAAGCCCTGTTGGAGGCAAAACTACCAAACACATGGAAAGAAGCGTATATCTCCCTAATACCAAAAGAAAGGGTAGATGCCACATTGATAAAAAATTACAGGCTGATTTCTTTGTTGAACACCGATTATAAGATTCTAATGAATATAATTGCTAATAGAATGAAAAAAATACTACATAACAAAATACATCAGGACCAAAACGGTTTCTTGCCCACAAGACAAATAAAAAATAATTTAAGGATGGTAATGGATGTCTTAGAGTATTATGAAGTGCATTCAGAAAGACAGATAGCACTGATCTTTCTGGATGCACAAAAAGCGTTTGACCAAGTAAACTGGCAATTTATGAAACATCAAATTAAAAGTATGAATTTCGGCGATAAATTTACAAAAATGATATCAATATACCAGGATCAAAAAGCATGTATATTGGTAAATGGGGATCCAATGGGATTTTTTGGAATAAATAAAGGAGTAAGGCAGGGATGTCCGCTATCCCCTTTGCTTTTTATTTTAACGCTAGAAAATTTATAAATTAGAATTAGGGCAAACAAAGAGATACAAGGATTAAAGATTAAGAGAGAGGAGTACAAGGTCCAAGCCTTTGCGGATGACCTTGTCTTTTTTGTAGAAGACCCAATAGAAACAACCCCCAAGTTAATAAAAGAAATTGAAAAATTTGGAAGAGTAGCAGGCCTAAAAATCAATAAAGAAAAAACAAATATGATAACAAAAAATATGACAGCAAAGCAAGTAGAGCAATTAGTAAAGGTTTCACAACTACAGGCAGTTAAGAAGGTAAATTATAAGTATGTTTATTAAATCCTTTTCTTATGTATAGAGCCAAATTTGGATAAAGCCAGGGGTGAAATGCTCCCGGTTTGAACCGGATTGCCCGATCCGGTAGCGATGGAGGTGGGTGGTTCGGAGAACTGGTAGCAAAAATCCCGCCCCCCCCCCCATGCCCAGCTGAGCCGCGCGATCATCAGAGGGTTTTTTAAAAACCCTCTGCCGATCAAGGCAATTCAGCTGGGATTGTCAGAGCCATTTAAAAGAAAAAAAGTTTTTTACTATTAAATGCCTCTGACGATCCAAGCTCTGACGATCCCAGCTGAGTTGCCTGATCGGCAGAGCCTTTTGAAAGCATTATTTCGCCGAAGAGGTTGTAGAAAAAATGGTTTTAAAAGTAAAAAAAAAAAAGGCCACGCCCACCCAGTCACATTACCCCACCACCACCAAGCCACACCCACAGAACCGGTAGTAACAAATTTTAGATTTCACCACTGGCCTTTTTCTCAACTTTAATCAAAATGTCATAACATTACCATCATCCTCTTCTATAGCTTCTGGGTGAGGAACAAAGATTGGTTCAGAGGGATATGTATCTGGTTCTTGCCATACCCATGTCCCTTTAGTTTTAACATTCATTTTGCAAATCTGGAAAAAAAAATCATTTTTAAAAAATGCATTTTTCTATAAAGGCTGGTAAATCAATCAATGCATCACTACTACGATGCGCAAAACCTTCTGGCTCCTAAACCTTCCAATCTTAAAATGGCAATTTTGAATGTTTTGAATATCAATTCATTATTTCCCATTTTTGTCAATGGAAATAATGTCAAAGAAACAGTGACAGATAATATTTAATGCATGGAGTTACCTCGTGTGGATTGTCCTGCAATGAGTTGGCCATGGCAAGATGGCTGCCATGAATTGGCCACAGAGAGATGACTGCGGCGAGTTGGCCATCTACGGCAAGATGGCCATGGTCACTGCAAGTTGTCCCATTCTGTCAGTGCACATTTAGGTAGCCCTCAACTTACAACCACAATTGAGCCAAAAAATTGTGTTGCTAAGCAAGATAGTCGTTAAGTGAATTTTGCCCCATTTTATGACCTTTTTTGCCACAGTTGTTAAGTGAATCACTGCAGTTAAGCTAGTAACATGGTTGTTAAGTGAATCTGGCTTCCCCATTGACTTCGCTTGTCAGAAGGTCACAAAAGGTGATCATATGACCTCAGGACACTGCAACCATCATAAATAGTATATGCCAATTGCCAGGTGTCCGAATTTTCATCATGTGACCACAGGGACGCTGCAATTGGTGATGTGAAAAATGGTCATAAGTCACTTTTTTCAGTGCCTTTGTAACTTCAAATGATCATTCAATGAATGGATGTAACTTGAGGACTACCGTACAATGTTGTACTTTACATTTGTATCGATAATCCTGCTAAGGTTGGTTGTATAAGCTTTGGTCTGCTCTGCATTTTGTTGTGACTTGCTGCTATCATGCATTTAAATGAACTGCATTTTAAAAAGTAAAGATTAAAACTTAACTCTTTTGGTTAAGAATTTATTTAGATCACCCTGATCTAGAGATATTCCATCTTTAGTTCTGAATTATACTATGCCCCCTGTGACTAGTTCTTCTAGGGATCTTTTGGACTCACAATTAATTAGCTTCCTTCAAAAAGCAGCTCTCCACAATGAATTTCTCCAAATTTTAAAGAAGAAAATAGGAAATTAAAAAAAATGTTTTAAAACGAGCCTCTCAGCTGTTAGTCGGGGCTAAAAAAAGCAGCGCGTGGGAGGCAGAAGCCCAACCTAACAGCGCAGCTTTGCAGAAACAACAAACAAACTACTTGCTAAGAGAACAAAAGAAAAGAAAAAATAGAAATAAAATATAGTAAAACTAATGAAAATTAGCCAGAAAAAGCACTCAGGTCTGGTCCAATCCACTGAGTGAAAAAGACTGACAGGAGGAACCAGAGGGCGGGACTAGGACTGCAGAGGAAAAATGATAGGCACTCAGTACATCCAATCACGCTGCTAGATCCCATACTATAGGATTGTCTGAGCAACGAGTCAGGAAAATCAATTGATTCACCAGCTGTGCCCATAGCTGGACTGAGAGACTCTTAAGACAGTAGCTTGTGCTTTGATTATCTTATGTTTGGATTATTGCAATGCACTATACCTGGGACTGCCCTTGAAGACCATCTGGAAGCTACAGATGATGATGCCTTGGTATGCTCATGTGATACTTCAGGCTCTGGTGTGCCCATGTAATTATTTCAGGTTTTTGGTATGCCCATTTAATTATGTCAGGCAATATAGGCTTTGCACTGCTTACTAGCAGGCTTCCAGGTGCAATTCATGGTGTTGTCATCTATAAAGCCCTTCATGGCATAGCACCTGGTTACTTGAGGGACCACCTGTGGTCCATAATTGCTGCTCATCTTATATCAGGGGTGTCAAACTGGCAGCCCACATGCAGCCCACGCCCAGCCCAGTTCCATGAATAGGAAAAATGTTGCAAAACATCACATGACGGCAACGTGACGCCATGAGAGTAACACCTGTGCCTTATCTAGTCTGGCAGAATTGGCAAGTTCTGGGTCCCATCAATGAAGTAATGCCACCTTTTGTATTGTAGTATCTGCCCACTGCAATAACTTTCTCCCAATATTCTTATGAACCTCACCCCAACCATATTTAGATGAGTCCCTCAGACTAGCTCTTTTCCCAGGCTTTGGGCTAGAGAGAACAGCCAGTCCTCTGTGGATTGTCTGATCTGAAATGATGATCAATTTGTTTGGATAATATTTTTGTATGTAAAACAAAGTATTGTTTTATTGTAAAATTTAAAAATTAAATTTTGTATATTGTATGTGACTCTAAGCCACAATGGACTTGAACAACTTGTGAATGGAATAAAATGAGGTATAAGATGGAACCACAACAATATAATCAAGAGATAGGGAGCTGTCACATTGATTTGATCACCCTATATTGAAAGTGAAAACTCAGCCTTACAAGAGGCTCATAATCTTTTGTAGAACAGCATAACAAAATATATATTATTTTAGTGCCTAAAAAGAATACATTTTGTATTTTAAGTAATTAACAGAGTTGGAAGGTACCTTGGAGGTCATCTAGCCCAACCCCCTGCTCACACAGGAGACCTGTATTGGGATTTGAATCGCTGAACTACCAACCTTTCTGATCAACAAGCTCAGTGTCTTAGCCACTGAGCCACCTAGTCAGGGTTTTATTTTGTTTTTATTTTGTTCAAATACAAATCAGATTTGTCCGAGAACACAAAACAGATAAGTTAGAATTGACTACATTTTTAAAGGCTATTTCGTTTTGTACAGCATGCTCAAAGATGAATCTTAATGCAAATCTCAGATGGCATCAAATCTATTTTTATCAAAGTATGAAACATTTGCATCTGTTCATTTGGGCAAATACATTGCATTTTCTTGATCGTTTGCGCGCAGGAGCAGTCTGAGTTAGGATGAGCAATGCAGTGATCTGTTTGAATGGACATCTATTAGGAACAAAGCTTTATGAGAAACTCAACACTTTCGCATTGTGGTAACTGTGACTGCTGTTGATATAGTGTGATCTGGAAGAAAGATTTATTGTATAGTTGCTATCTATGGATTTCATACTTGGTATGTTTTTTCCTATAATAAAGATAGACATCCAGAATAGGCAGTTTGCCAACACCCTAGGGAAAATGGAGCATTCCCTCTCTCCAACAATATTTTTTTCCCTGTTAAATTGGAAATAGACTTAAAAGTAAATGTAGTAATAACCTGAATAGCAAAAGAAGCAGTTCAAGATGATGCACCTATCTTCTATATTCCTATGAGCCACATAAAATAGTTTGGACTTGAACTTTTCTTTGCCTTTTTGCAAAAACAAATCTAGTCTATTAATATGTAATACTTACTCTGTCTGGAACAAAATGATTTAGTCCAAGACCATATGCATATGTATAAGGTTTCCCAGAATATTTTGCATAGTTTATTTGTGGAAACTCAAAAGCTATAAAGCAAAACAAACACATTTAATTGGTTTTTTGTATTTGCTAGGATGGTCTTTTTTGCTTTTTGCTGAGCTTAGCCTTACCTTGTCGTGGTCCTGAAAAAATAACTTCTGGATCCAGCCATATGGTATCATCACTGTGCAGAATTGCTGTTGCTGTTGTATTAGGTAATGTGATTAGATTTTTCCCCGTATCAGCCTAGAACATCCCCCACAAAAAAGAAAGTAAGAAGAAACATTCTATACTATGCCCAATTTTTCAACATTCCACCTATTCTTCCAACAATATAAGTAAAAGATCTCAGGAATTCTTTATTTTTTTTTTAAGTCTTGGTTTTAAGAGGGAAAATTGAAACACTAATTCAATCATGTTCTTTCAAAACATTCTTTTTTATTATTCCTGTATGTAAATGCCTCTTGTTTTTTGGGAAAATACTAAATATTGCGCTTGAAAATAATGTTGCAAAGAATGTTTGAACATGATCACACACCCAACCAGCCCAATGTACATTGCATTCTCTATGAAGTCCTTGCTGGCAAATAACTGTACACATTACATGTGCAAAATATTGTGTATACAGTGTATAATATTTAATTCTTACCTTCTCAATATTTAAGGGAAGGACATACCGTCGAACTTCAGGTTGAGGAGCTTTTTGTGCATTTTTCTTCACTTCTTCCCAGTTTTCTCGTAAATTGGCTAAGTATAAGTAATTGTAAACAAATTCATATCTATAGAGGAATAAAAGGCATCAGCTTCTCAATGAATAGGTCAGGGGATCTAGCCGAACAGCTACCTATTTGACTATGGCAGAATAATAATTTCTGGGTCACTGAAATGTATGTGCCAAAAAATATTACTGTATGTACTGTAAATTTATATTTTTCTAGTTAATGGCACCCAAATCAAGTACAGCTACAAACAAAATATAGAGACAATTTGTCTAGTGGTTAAGGCAACAGGCTTAAAAGCAGGAGACCATGAGTGCATGTCCCTCTTTAGCTATGCAAACCAGGTGGGTGACTTTGGGCCAAGCACTCACTCTCAGTCCAACCATCCTCACTGGGTTGTTCTTGTGGGGGAAATAGAAGGAGAAAAGTGTGTTGGATATGTTTGCCTCCTTCAGTTATTTATAAAAATAATAAATAAATAAAACAAAAAGTAACCACAAGAAAATTAATAAAATTATTAGTTCTAGCCAAATCTGAACCTTTTCAATATCCTGAAGTATCTCGTGAAAAGTTACATATATTTTGTTAAATTCTTTGTCATCACAGCATTATTCTGTGTATGCTGACACAGTCTTTCTTTCTTACTCTTAAAAAGAAAAACCAACCTTTAACAAATGTCACTTGTACTGTTAAGAATAAATTTCACCTTCTATTCAATCAGAGTTCCTTACTGTGGTTGTCAAAGGCAGACTGATGCTGGTCCTGTATTCTTGTGCTTCCTTTGTTTTTTCTTCTTTTTTTATGTGTGCCACTAAATTAACTACCTCTTGACTTTATTGTGTTATTGTTTACTCATTTGAACAGAATAATAAACTAATGTGATAATCCCTGAAAGCAATCTGTTATACTGCAAATATATGAAGAAAGAATAATTGAAAACAAATGAATATATAGAAGTCATTCAAAAGCTAGTCTTCTGAACTAACATTCTTCAAATATATCCTCAGCTAGAAGATTATGGCACCTGGAGTCCAGTAACGGGACTAGGAAGATTGCTTTTAATTATAGTTGTAGCATTTTCTGTACACATAGGTTTTTCAGTACCTACCCTTTCCATGTACATAAATCCACAACAAGAAATCCATTATCCTCATAAGTATTAATATGATGAAAAAGATTAAAAGGTGAAGTTCTGTATTTGATGTTGAGGTACTCCCCTGTTTTCTTGTCAGCAACATGCATCCATACCTTTAAAAATTAAATATTATTAAAACTTTGTTAAATAATAAAACTATATTCTTGTGTCACTGTGTATATGCATGCGTGTGTGTAATTGTATATGTAAATAGCTTTAATGATGGAAAGTGCCTTTCATCAGTTTCAGCTGATTTAAATATATATATATGTATGTATGTATGTATGTATGTATGTATGTATAGGTGAAACTCGAAAAATTAGAATATCGTGCAAAAGTTCATTTATTTCAGTAATGCAACTTAAAAGGTGAAACTAATATATGAGATAGACTCATTACAAAGCGAGATAGTTCAAGCCTTAATTTGTCATAATTTTGATGATTATGGCTTACAGCTCATGAAAACCCCAAATTCACAATCTCAGAAAATTAGAATATTACATGAAATCAATAAAACAAGGATTGTACATAGAATAATATCGGACCTCTGAAAAGTATAAGCATGCATATGTATTCAGTACTTGGTTTGGGCCCCTTTTGCATCAATTACTGTGTCAATGCACGTCAGCTCTCGATGGCCCGGGATGAAGCAGATTACCTCAATCCATACCAATCGGGTTTCAGGCCCGGGTACAGCACGGAGACGGCATTGGTTGCGCTGGTGGATGATCTCTGGAGGGCTCGGGACAGGTTATTCCTCTGTTCTGGTCCTGTTAGATCTTTCGGCGGCTTTCAATACCATCGACCATGGTATCTTGCTGCAGTGCTTCGAGGGGTTGGGAGTGGGAGGCACTGTTTTACGGTGGTTCTCCTACCTCTCGGGGTGACGCAAGCGGTGTTGACAGGGAGGCAGAGATCAACCATGAGGCCCCTCACTGTGGGGTGCCCCAGGGGTCGGTTCTCTCGTCCCTTCTGTTCAACATTTATATGAAACCGCTGGGGGAGATCATCCGTGGTTTCGGAGTGAGGTACCATCAGTATGCTGATGATACTCAGCTTTTTATATCCACCCTGAATCAACCCAGTGATGCCCTCGATGTGATGTCCCGGTGCCTGGAAGCGGTGCAGATCTGGATGGGGAGGAACAGGCTTCGGCTCAACCCTGCCAAGACTGAGTGGCTGTGGATACCGGCATCTCAGTTCGAAGGAGAAGTTCCATCGTTGGCTATAGGGGGTGAAATTTTACCCCCCCCCATAGACAGGGCACGCAACTTGGGTGTCTTCCTGGATTCGCGGTTGAGTCTAGAAGATCATATAACAACCGTGACCATGGGGGCATATGCCCAGATTCGTCTGGTGTGCCAGTTGCGCCCCTATTTGGATCGAGATGCCCTACGCACAATTACTCATGAGCTAGTCACCTCCCATATTGACTACTGTAATGCTCTCTACATGGGGCTGCCCTTGAGGACCACTCGGAGGCTTTAGCTGGTACAGAATGCAGCCGCACAGGTTGTGATGGGAGAATCCCGATACTCCCATGTAACACCTTTCCTGTGCAGCTTGCATTGGTTGCCGGTTGCCTTCCGGGTGAGATTAAAGGTGCTGGTAATGATCTATAAAGCTCTACATGGCTTAAGCCCAGGATACTTGGCGGACCATCTGTAACCAGCAACAGCTTCCCATCGCCCAGTGCGTTCTGACAGGGAGGGCCTGCTCCAGGTACCGTCAGCTAGACAATGTCGGCTGGCGGCTCCAGGGGTAGAGCTTTCTCTGTGGGCGCGCCCACCCTTTGGAATCAACTCCCCCTGGGGCTCCAGCTGGCTCCTGACCTCTGCACCTTCCGCCGTGAATTAAAAACATGGCTGTCCGTGGCACCTAGCCTGGACTGAGGGGGTTTTCAATAATTTTAACAGGTTTTAGTATTTGTTTATGTATGTATTTTATGTTTTTATTGGCTTGTTTTAATTGTTGTGAGCTGCCCTGAATCCTATGGAGATAGGGCGGCATATAAGTTATATTAAATAAAATAAAATAAATAAATAAATAAATAAATAAAATGCAGCGTGGCATGGATGCTATCAGCCTGTGGCACTGCTGAGGTGTTATGAAAGACCAGGATGCTTCAATAGCGGCCTTCAGCTCTTCTGCATTGTTCAGTCTCATGTCTCTCATCTTTTTCTTGGCAATGCCCCATAGATTCTCTATGGGGTTCAGGTCAGGCAAGTTTGCTGGCCGATCAAGCACAGTAATCCCATGGTCATTGAACCAGGTTTTGGTACTTTTGGCAGTGTGGGCAGGTGCCAAGTCCTGCTGGAAAATGAAGTCAGCATCCCCATAAAGCTTGTCTGCGGAAAGAAGCACGAAGTGCTCCAAAATCTCCTGGTAGACGGCTGCGTTGACCCTGGACTTAATGAAGCACAGTGGACCAACACCAGCAGATGACATGGCTCCCCAAATCAACACAGACTGGAAACTTCACACTGGACTTCAAGCATCTTGCAGTGTGTGCCTCTCCATTCTTCCTCCAGGCTCTGGGTCCTTGGTTTCCAAATGAGATGCAAAAGTTGCTCTCATCAGAAAAGAGGATTGTGGACCACTGTGCAACAGACCAGTTCTTTTTGTCTTTAGCCCAGGTAAGACACTTCTGACCTTGTTTGTTGTTTAGGAGCGGCTTAATAAGAGGAATACGACATTTGAAGCCCATGTCCAAGATCCGTCTGTGTGTGGTGGCTCTTGATGCACTGACTCCAGCCTCAGTCCACTCCTTGTGAAAGTCCCCAACACCTTTGAATGGCCTTTTCCTGACAATCCTCTCCAGGCTGCGGTCATCCCTGCTGCTTATGCACCTTTTTCTTCCACACTTTTCCCTTCCACATAACTTTCTATTAATGTGCTTTGATACAGCACTTTGGGAACATCCAACTTCTTTTGCAATTACCTTTTGAGGCTTTCCCTCCTTATGGAGGGTGTCAATGATGGTTTTCTGCACAACTGTCAGGTCAGCAGTCTTTCCCATGATTGTGATTCCTACTGAACCAGACTGAGAGACCATTTAAAGGCTCAGGAACCCTTCGCAGGTGTTATGGCTTAATTAGCTGATTAGAGTGGGACACTGAGCCTAGAATATTGAACCTTTTCACAATATTCTAATTTTCTGTGATTGTGAATTTGCGGTTTTCATGAGCTGTAAGCCATAATCATCAAAATTATGACAAATCAACGCTTGAACTATCTTGCTTTGCATGTAATGAGTCTATCTCATATATTAGTTTCACCTTTTAAGTTGCATTACTGAAATAAATGAATTTTTGCATGATATTCTAATTTTTTGAGTTTCACCTGTATGTATGTATATACACACACAGTTACACACACATGCATACACACAATTACACATGCATGCGCGCGCGCACACACACACACACAGAGCATGGCAAAGGGACTAATAAATTTAAAAAACTTACCCCCATCTTTTCATTTGACTCAAAACAGTCCATGTAGTTGGTTCCCCAAAGACTCCAGGAAGAAAGAAACTTGAACAAATTAATTTTCACTGGAGTTTCCACAAAAACAATGTAATTCGGAGTTAGCCCAAAACTGTTAGGAAAGACAATTGATGATCATATATGAGATGGCATAGCATTTTACATATGTACATGAGATTCAAAATGTAGCTATTCATTTTTCAAATGCCAAGAGTTTCTTTTTTGCTTCTTGTTAGGCTAAATGTATCACTTTCAAATTTGAACTCAGTAAACATTTTTATACATATGACAAGAATGTTGGGTCCATGTAGGACTGGAGGGGTCTACCTTCATCTCAAAGGAGCATGTTCATAGCTGGGGAGGAGAGACAGAACCTAGATTCATTGTTGTCACTAGATGTCCAGGTAGCTTCAGTGATGGAGAGTGCCTTTCATCAGTTTCAGCTTATCTAAAAACTGCAACTCTTTGGAAAGAGACAGCTATGCAACTATTACCCATGCTCTTAATTTCCAGGTTGGGTTATTACAAAACATACACGAGGCTGCCTTTGAAAGTGATCTGCAAACTTCCATTGGTTCAGATTAAAGCAGCTAGACTGATCAATAGAACTGGCCAATACAATTATTTTAGGCCAATACTTTATCATGTGCAATGAGTGCTGGTCCATTTCTGGGTCAAATTCAAAGCTTTGAACTTTAAACTTTAGACTGCTCAGGGCCAGGTTATCTGAAGGAGCATCTTCTCCCTCATGTACCTACCTGGATTTTAAACTCTATCCCATGAGGTGGTCCTCCATGCTGCTCAGATTAACATCATGTTGGTAAAGACCTTTCTATTTTCCCAGGATATTTATATAGTGTTTTAACTGCATTTTTTATTTTAAAATAGTGTTTTAATGCATATTATATGTTTTTCAATTATTGTCTTGCTCCTGTCCACTTGTATTTGTATTTGATTTGATTGTATATGTTTTAACTTGGATTGTATTCTTTAGGGTGTTTATTGTAATAGTTTTGCCTATTAGATGGTTTTAAAACTTAAATAAGTAAAATGATAAATAAAAGAAATAAATATTTTATAAAGCTATGCCTAACGTATTTAAATACATCTTTTTGAGGAGTTGTCTTTTACCTGTGCACATAAGATGGCTTGAATCTGTCACTGCAGGGAAACTGAACCACCACTTCGCATTTTGTCATTGGATCTCTCTTATCTGAGAAAGACAAGGAGGTGGCAATGCATTTACCTGTGTTTAGTTGTATAGGCTAATTAATGAAAATTCATACAAAAAAAAGAAGAGACAATTCTAGTGAATAAATAAACATTCAGAATTTAAATACATGTCTTGATTCTTTGAATATTAGAAAAGCCTTTTTTTTTCAGAAAAAGAAACTATATCAAGTTGGTTTAATCTGCACTGGAAGGGAGAAACATTTTGATTTCAGCAGCTGCTGCTTGAAAGCGAACAGACCTTCTTGGATGGGAGGTATCCTTACGATATTATAGGCAAAGGATAAATTCTTTCCGAAGCAGTTGCCAATATTATAAACTGTTCCATCATTTTCAATATGAGGGTGTGCTGTGACCCCGTTGACTGAAACATATTTGCTGATATCCACCTGAAGAATATAACAGAGTAATTTGGGAATTTGGGAAATCCATACATTGGTCACCAACAAAATGCACTGATTATAAGCACATTACATTGTGTTGAATGTATTTTATTTTCATTTCATTTTCATTTTATTAAATTTGTATACCGCCCTACTCCCGAAGGATTCAGGGGGGTGAACAGCCATAAAATAAAACATATAGATACAAAATTTAAAATAGAGATAAAACTAATTAAATAAATTTGGCTGAACCTTTTTAAAACCCCAATAAATTAAAACTAAATTTTATGATTTTAAATAAAATAGACAGTAATTTCCTTATCCTTAAAAATTTGTATTTTGTGATTTTTAAATAAAGCATACTACACTAGATTGATCAATTAAGTGGGAATAGAAAGCGTATCCTAGGCTAGAAGGCAGCGTAACAGGAATCTTAACCTTATGTTACAAAACTGAGCCCTTGTGCTCAGAAATACAGTATCTGTAAATGCTTTGTGGAATAGCAATGGAAATGAGTTTCTGAACAACTACAGGTGCAACTTTTGTGAATTTAGAGAAGGCCATAATTCTCTATCTAGCTCAGAAAAACTTTTCTTTCAGAATGTAAACAAACAAGATTCAAAGAACATACAACATAGAATAATAGGATTGGAAGGGATCTTGGAGGTCTTCTAGTCCAACTCTCTTGTCCGTGGCAGGAGATCTATACCATTCCAAATTTTTTTTGGGTTTGATGGGATGAATACAAGAGATAATAGAATATTATTACAGCGGTGCAATTGCATTCACCTGCATCCAGCACATAGCATTCAATTGAAAGATATATATCCCTTTCACTTACTGGCCACAAATAGGATGTACAATTCAACTGCTGAGTTATGGTTACTAAGAAAAAAAATCACATAACTGCTCTGGAATTATAACATCACTTCTGTTTCCATTGTTAAATAACAAAATCTTATGTGGATTTAGTACTAATTCTAAACAGTCTTATTTTTATTTCTAATAGTGCTTTCTGGTAATTCTTGTACTAAACGAGAATGGGATTGAATGAGATTCTAATCAGCAGATAAAAATATATAGCTCTGTATAAGACTATATTACAATAAAATGCTCTATAAATACTTCTTCAATTATTGTTCCCATTTTAGGTGTTCTGTAAGTGATACATTATGTGTGCCATCAATACTCATTTCCAATTTTCACTTGTCTCTGTCTTTAATCTATAAAAAGACCTTTTTAATTGTTTCCAGGTTTTCTGTGTTGACTTTTGTTAGGAAGTTTGTCTCAGTACAGGCATAAAAATCGTCTCCCACAGGATACACATTCACCAGGGCATTGTCAGTGATCTCCACACCTTGGAAGTATGAAAAAAATCTGCCGGACACAACCACAAAGAAAGTAGATTATTTCTAGATTGCTGCATAATACAACAATATGTTTCAGGCTTTCCATAATTATACCTTCATTTTTTTTCACCTGGAAAATATATTTTTGCATGGATCTGGGTAAGCATATGTTCCAAATTCTGTGAGTACTATTCTCTTCTCAGTCATTGCTCTAACATAGGCATCAGTTCGAACAAACCTATGGAGAAATAAAGCAAGATTATGTATTATGTTCTACTTACATCTTACCAGCTCATTTCTCACTTCTATTAATATATTCCAGAGCCATCTCTGGGATGAAACCCAATCCCAGGTTCGTAAACGAGGCTAGTAAATACTCCATTCACATCTAAGAAGCAGAACACGGATGAAAAGAAAAAAATCTTCCTTTTATTTCCTCCCCATAATCTTAGAGAAAGTGTTGCAATGTTCCAGGAAGGACTTTTGGAATTGATGAAGGCAAACAAATAGAGACTTAATCTGGATGAACACTGAATTCATTCACGACACAACAAATGCCCTGCTTTCTTTGGACTTAATATGGAAATACTTGCAATAGAGAAGTCCAATTGACTTCTACATGAGCCTCTTGCAGATATTCATTTTAAAAGAGCAAATGCTGCATGGAAGCAAACATGCAAAGTTCTTTAAGGAAAAACTGGTTTAAATGTTGTCTGAAAGAGTTACTCTGAAAGGAAACATTGACATGGATAAAGATACAAACAATTGTACAGGTAGTTCTCAAGTTACCACCGTAATGGAGACTGCCCATCACGGTCATAACCTGTGAAGATCGTAAAGCAGGTTGGTCATTTGAGCAACCCTATTTTATCACCTTTTTTGTGATGATTGTGAAGCAAATCACCATGGTCATTAAGTGAATCTACAGTTGTTAAGGTTTGGTTTGCTATGGGCATGGTTTTTGGCAAAAATGGTGTAAAAGGCAGTCATGTGATGGTGGGATACAACAAATGTCCATGTTAGACCAATAGTCCAATGTGGACAGGTTGCCAAGTGTGCAAACTATTGTCATGTGGTTACAGGAGTGACCGATTGTCAGAGGTTTACTAAGTAACTGGTCATAAGTAAAGGATTACCTATATATTCATTGTTTATGTGCTTTACAGTCCTCATATTCCCTCCATACAGTTTCTGAAACAGATTTTCATTTTACAGAACCTAAGCAGTCAAAAATTCATATATATATATATATATATATATATATATATATATATATATATATATATTAGTTTGATTTATATGCTGCCCTTCTCCAGAGACTCAGGGTGGCTTACAATGTGCTCAGCAATAGCCTTCATCCTTTTTGTATATTTATACAAAGTCAGCTTATTGCCCCCACAACTGGGTCCTCAATTTACCTACCTTAGAAAGGATGGAAGGCTGAGTCAACCTTGAGCCTTGGCGAGATTCGAACCTGCAGTAATTGCAGGCAGCTGGTCTTAATAACAGCTTAATAACAGGGTGCCTTAGACCACTGTACTACCAATATTCTCTTTTTGGAACAGAATAAGCTTTTAATGTAAATTGGATTTTAATGAATTGGTAAGAGTGGATGAGTTGCTGGACTGCAGGATGGAAAAAGCAGGCAGGAAGTGTAACTTACCTCCTGTAATAAGTGACATGGCCTTCCTTGAAGTCAAACTTGTGAAGAAGTGCTTGGCCATCAAACAAATGATAAAACGGTTCTGATCCAACTTCAAATAAACCAGGCCCACATCTGAGCAGACTGCCTTTCAGCCAAACTGGAATTTTACCTGTTGCAAACGAGCAAAAAATATCTACTAAAAAGGTTGAGAAATGAAGGTCCTATTGAGGTTTCACTGTTTGAAGTAAAAATACCTCTTATTTATTACTATAGACTTGAGACTCCTGTGCAGAATTGGGTTCAGCATTCTTAGTCAAATAGCTAAAGCTGTACAATACTGAATTTCCAGAATATCTCACTCAGGATTGGTTATGGTGGCTGGAAATGCAGGATTGACCACCTCTGGGATTGCTAGGCTGGATATTTGCCTAGTTATCTGCCTGCCTCACAAACCTCCATTCCACATCTTTCTGAAACATATTTTAGACAATGGAGGGTTACTTATAGTAAGAATAGAAGGTTATAGCAGGTCTGAGATAGGTATAAACTTTCTCGCTTTGGTTATCTAGATTACTGGCATCCAGACAGCACAACTGTACTATGTTCTATATGGAGCTGCTTTTATAGCTGGAGTGTCAAACCCACGTTGTTACGTGACATATTGCTACTTTTCCCCCCTTCGCTAAAACGGGGTTGGAAATGGCCAGCATGTGATGCATCCGGCCTGCAGGCCGTGTATTTGACACCCCTGTTTTATAGTATCAGAATATGAGACAGGACAATTTAGGTCACACATCCTACTTAATACACTAAATTTAATTTAAGTACTGCCAACAAATTGCTGCTCAGCCTGTGGTTGCACACAACCAGTGAAAGGAAGATTACACTGAGAAAAAGTTTGGTCAATCTTAATCAGAATATACAGGTAGTCCTTAACTTAGCCCATTTAGTGACTGTTTGAAGTTACAACAGCACTGGAAAAATTAAGTTATTACTGTTTTTCACACTTATGAATGTTGCAGTATCCCCACAATCACGTGATCAAAATTCAAGCCCTTGGCAAGCAGCATAGATTTATCACAGTTGCATTGTCCCAGGGCCATGAGATCACCATTTGTAACCTTCCCAACTGGTTTCCAACAAGCAAAGTCAATGGGAGAAGCCAGATTCACTTAATGACTGCATGATTCACTTAACCACTGCAACGACTCCCTTAACAAATGTGGCAAAAAAGATCGTAAAATGGAGTTCAAATCCCTTAATAATTGTCTTGCTTAGCAGCAGAAGTTTTGGTCCTAACTGCAGTCATAAGTCAAGGACTACCTGTATAACTGCCAGCCAAACCATTCCTTCTAAACTTTCTCTTAAGTAAATAACTTGGAAATGAGCAGCTCTTATTCCAAAATGCTTGTGTGCTCTTTCAACACTAGCAAGATTAACAACTATAGTCCTATGTCCACCTGTGAGAACAGTTGGGATCTCTGAAACAAATTAGACTCTTTTTAGCATACAACTTTATACTACCCTCACAATTTAAGTGTTTAGAAAAGCCCTAGACCTAAATACTCTTTTATGGGGAGTAGATACAAAGATGCATAAGATCTGATCTTGGGTAACACAGGAAACTTGATATCACCTGGAATCCTTTGTTTTCTAACATTAGTCCCTCTGTGATTTGGTACCTATTGCTTGCTAGTTTAACTACTGTATGACTGTAGCCGACTGATACACAATGATTTCAGCTTGAATTGCTGCAGAATTTATAGTTAGAGCAAAGTAATAAACCAAGTTCTTCATTTGTGGAAATAAAAAGATTCAGAAAATTCAACCTTACATCTACTGTAATTAAATTAATATTGCAAATAAAACGTAGTTTAGGATTATCCACTTTCATTCGCTAAAATGATTCCCATTTTAACAAGGTTGCATTAACACAAACTATAATGTGAAATCATTGTTTTCATATGAGTCCTTATGTTCTGTAATATTCTATTGAGATATCAGCAAAAGGAGAAAAAAAGCACATTACAGTTTAGTGTTGTGTGCTCAATCTGACATCATTCTGAAATTTTGGACTTCAGATCTCATCAACCCCAATCAGCATGGCCAGTGACCAGGTACTGGAGCAATGGCAATTCTAAACACCTAGAAAATACAAATCTATCTGGTCTTAATTATGTGAACTGGGCTTGGTTTTCTGCAGTAAATTCTACCTATTCATTTTTGTTATCTACATCTTGAAATGATTTCATTTTCACGAAGGCAAAAGAAAGCTGCAGAAAGGTAAAGATGCCACCAACATGAGCTCAACTCATGAGGACTACATTGGCACATCCATAGTTTTCTTGATAGTTGTACAAAAATGATTTCCCATTTCTTTTTCCCAGGCTAGGCTGTAACACTGGACTCCTATCTATGTGCTAATCGGGACTGACTGTGCTTTGCTTGCAAGGCACAAACCTGTAACATTAGCAGTTATTGGTGAAGACAGTTCTTCTGCAGTCTCAAAAAGCTTCTTGTATCCACCAGCTGGATGCTCAAATCTGCAAGATATTAAGGAAGTCAAAGGTGATTGATTTAGCATTTTCTTTAATAGTTTTCCCAATAATTGGATGAAAGAAGAAATTTGGAAAGTCTTTTGTTTTAGCATAGTTGTTGTGTTTCTAGATACCTGCTTGGGAATGAAGGGATATTTTCAACAGCAGGTATAATAGTCTAACAATATAAAATTCCTTCAGTAGATGAAATTGTACACTTACATGTGCCAATTATTTTCCTATTCCTGCAATCTTGCATACACCTGAACCCTTCAGTAGCATTGTTTTCTGTAACCTCATCCTAAGACTTTTTTTTTGAAAATCAGGTTTTCAGCTATACTTGCTTAGTGAAGCTCTGGAGATATATAATTTTGAATAGCAACAGTTCTCCATAGGTCAGACAATCAGAAAGATTAATAAATGAAACATATGTGGCTCTGCTCTTCAAAGGAGAAAAAAAACTAATTCATCTAAGAACTGAATAATTTTATTATTAAATGGAAGTTTAAATCAATAGATCTTTATACAATAGGTTCAATTTCAATAGTTAAAAGTAGGGAAAAAACTGCTTCTAAATATTCAGTTTCTCATCATCTATAGAATTTTTACTTGTTTTCTTTCATAAAGTCCCTCAGATTCTTAGCGCAATGCTTGACAGCATACAGGATGTCCCTCCTGCTTCTAGAAATAGGCTATCTAGCATCAGGACTAGACTTATTTGGTCAACATTAAATCTTTATTCATAGAAAATCCTAGAGGATACTTACCGGCTGGACATTTTTTCCTCAGGAAAGAATGGAGACTTTCCTGAGCCAAAGACAGAGCACCGAAGTAAGGGTTTTGTGCTGGATATTTATATGAACATTGTCTTACTGATGGAAGCAATTACCTAAGGAAACGTATGAACCAATCAGCTTGGCCCCAAGAAACAGAAGCATCTTTCAGGGCTCAAATTCTGCTGGAGATTTTGTCCTGCTGTGGTTTGCATATTTTCCAGGGACCTAAATCCCCATAGCAGAAATGGATTAGGAAGAAACAACAAGAGGAAACAAAGAAAGCTATAGTCACACAGTCTGTAACTTGCTCTTCTTGGCACCAGCACTTTGCCCTATTTCCAAACTTCCAGCTTAGAGACACTGGCATACTGCTAACTCCGATTTTAAGGGGGAAAAGGAGTCTCCCAATGCATCACAGATTCAGTGGTTACCCTCTTCTATTTAGTAGGAAGTCTCAGATAATAATAATAAACAAAAGATTACAGCAGTTAATACAGAATTACTTTGAGTCAGATAACCTGTACAGACTTTTCAATATATTTTCAAAGAGCAACCCTCCACTCATCATCATCATCATCATCATCATCATCATCATCATCATCATCTATTAAGGGCACAGCACAAAAATATCATCTGCCAACATTCCTTTTGTTCTTCCCTGAACTTCTTGTTTGCATATTAAAAGAATGGACAAAGGATAAAGGAAGAATGGGTTAGGGTTAAATAAAATACTTTAACCTCCACTTAAGACCTTCAAGTATTTTCCAAATTCATCATGGTTCTGGTCATTTGTGGTGTGGAGGTTTTGTCACATTGTGCAAAGCCTAATAATGCTTTCATATTGATGGAAGCTTCATCCTTCTAATGTAGAGCCATACAGGTAGGTAATCCTAGATTTACAATAATTCATTTATTGACTGCTGAGCTCTAGTGGCTCAGCAGACTAAAGCACTGTTATTAACATCCATTTACATCTGCTGCCTGCAATTACTGCAAGTTCAAATCTCACCAGACTCAAGGTTGACTCAGACTTCCATCCTTTCTAAGGTAGGTAAAATGAGGACCCAGATTATGGGGGCAATAAGTTGACTTTGTATAAATATACAAAAGTATGAAGGCTACTGCTTAATGCATTGTAAGCCGCCCTGAGTCTCCGGAGAAGGGCGGCATATAAATCAAATTAAAAAAATAAATAAAAAAATAAAAAAAACTTTTGCTTATTTATTTTAGGATATATAAATATGTAGTTTTTCTTTGGAATTGCACAGCAGCTTTCCTTGATCTTCTCAGGGACCTTCTTACAGATAAACTCAGTCAGTTTGTCTATGGATGGATGGATTTGTACATATTGCATTTTTATTTTTCAATCTTATTTATGGGTGCTCAGAGTTGCCAGCAATTAAATAGCATACAAGCCCAACAAAGAAAGTTTGCTGATTCAAGGATAAATACTAATTCAACTATATATATTTATGTGATATATAAACACGAAGTTATGACTGAAAATTATAGAGGAACTGAATAAATTAGAATGTATAATTCCCTTCTTTATTTCAATTTTACTTTTAATTCTGGGTCAGAGCAAACTATTTGAGTCCAGGAACACTAAATTAATTGTTATTGTACAAATGGGAGTGAAACATGATTTGTGATATGATATTGGATGATTTGTATATTAACTTTTTTGTTGTCTGAGTAACAGCAGTCCAGCTTCTGTTGGAAGGGGGATATTTTTGGTTTGGCTAGGAATAACGATTCTCCACAAAAGAAACCCAGATTGTATCAGAAAGACAATTTAGAAACCAGTGGGCTAGAAGGCAGGATCAACGTTCGTTAGTAGAAGGAACATAAAGAGCCTAAAAAAAGAAAAAGCATAGAGAAACTTAAAGGGAAAAACAGAGAGCAAAAAAGGACATCATATTAAAAAAGAGTTCAAAGAAATTTCAAAGAACAGCAAAGGCAAATACAAATTGAGTAAGATAATATGAAAGATGAGAGGAGTGTAGGCAAGGCCACTCAAAACCTTGGCTACCCAAAGAGAATGAGAGTGAGGGCACATCCAAACAACTGATTTGATAAATATTTGTCCAGGTCAGGAAGCAAAGTTTTCTGACATAATATGCTCTGTTGCTGCAGAGTGCCAAACACAAAAATATAGCTATTATTTAATAGTGAAGACACAGAGAGACCTGCTTTTGCTAAAAAGACAAGATTCCATTTTTTTGTATCAAAAAAGCAGGAAGAAATAGAGAAGCATTTTGCTACCATGAATTGCCTAAAGGTGCTTCCTTTGAAAGTAAGGTCGTTGCTATTGTTTTAAAAACTTTTATTCTAATAAAGTAATCTGATCCCCTGAATTCTTATTCCTTCAATTAACTTTTCTGTCTGGAACTAAAGGAGGGAAGCCTGACAATAGCTACTGCAAAAGGCAGGTTGTCTTCTAGGGCATTGGAGGCCCTAGAGATCATTGCTTGCGTTTTAGTGTATGCAGATAATCCTTGTTTAGCAACCACAAAGTTCCAGCAAAATGGTCACTGTGTAAACCACAAGGGAGTGACATGCTGCAGATTGCTAGTTGAAGCTGTTTCACTTAAAAGTTCTCTCATGCAGAAATACCAGTGTTACACTCCAGCATGTTATTGTCATGCCCGGAATTGTGGGTATAAATGTACACATTGGTCAGAAAATGTTTTTTTTTATTACCATTTACTAGTTGTATTTGCAAATGGTCACTTAACAAGACAGTTGCTAAAGACTCTGTACACAGGTTTCAGAGGCAGGCTCTGCTTTAAAATGGTCCTGGGTCTATCATTTCCTTTAGTAGTCTGGGTTCTGCAGCTAATGTCATGTCAATTCAGCAACACAAACCATAGTAGTCATGGAAAGTCAATGGTGATAGAGAAAACTGCATATGTATGCAAGAACTGCTGTCACTCAGTAGGAGCAGGACAGATCCAGCCCGACTACATCCCTGCTACAACTGCTGCTGGAGCCACACAAATGTTACACAGACTTGCTTTGAGAAAAATGAAAAATGCTATGTCAGCATCAAGTCAAAAAGTTGTCAGCTGGCTTTGGCTAGGATTTGGAAGGCTGAATTATGAGGGCATAAACATCTTCTTAAAGATGTTAGTGAATAACTTTTCAGCTGAAATTAGGGGATCTACAGTCAGCATTTGAATAAAATTCTGATGAGAATACGGGTTTAAATAAATCAAAGGAACAAAAACATTTACCGGTAGTTTCCTTGTTGCTACTGCAGCATGACTTAAAATCAACAAAATCTTCGCCACAAGTGGTGAAGTTAAATGCATATATATATTACTTTGACTAGCCAGGCAGTAAGATTGTTACAGGCATCAGGTCTTATTTAGTCTATAAAGGTAGAATTCATATTTAAAGCATTGAAGTGTAATTTGATTTATATGACATTTATTTATATAACAGTTATATAAAATTCATCAACAATTCAGCTACTTAACCAATATCTGCTAAGTATTTCTTAGCCTGCTCAACTAACATTGGTAGTTGGTTAAAACATTTTAATTTGCTAATTAAAATGCGTTGGCTGCATCATGAATTTTATTCTGATATGTTCCCTTCTGTCTTTTTAATTTATATTTGTATTAACTGGTTTTTATAAACAGTTTTAACTGTTGATTTTTATTTATTTTTTAATCAGATCCATCTGCTGTGAAATTTAATAAAATAAGAAAATTAAATAATTTCCCCACTATACAAGCTCCTTTTTTTATTCTTATAGTTAGATAACAGAATATAATATTTCTGCTCCTTTCAGAAGACTCAAGGCTCACTGCAAAAGCTTGTTATAAATGGTTCACATAGTGGAGCATAGAAAGGGAATGAAACAATGTCTTTTAAATTGTTCCATTTAAAATTCAGGTCTGCATATGTATAGTAATATATTTTCTGAAACATTTTTTTATACACAATATAACTGAGTTATTAGCATTTAGATAGGTTTCATTAAACAATCTCTTCAGCGATTCTTAACAATCTGATATTTGCAAATATATATCATAAATAGAAAATACCTAGAAAGAAAACACAAACAGGAGTAAGATGGGGAAGATAGTCTCAGGAATCTAATTCTACTAAAGCAACATAAAAAAATGAACCACAACTAGCAAAGTTATGCTAACTTTGTTAAGCATAACAAAGATGTGAGCACATATAAACAATAGAGGACCATTAATTACCATTCCAAACGATTAGAATGAATGAATGAATGGTTGCTTTATGGCTGCATAACCAATATTGTTCACTTTTTCTAACCAAGAGTTCAATTTCTACAATAAAAGTGAGGCTGGCAATCATTACCTTTATGGCCATGCTCCATGCTCACTATTCTCAGCTGTGTTATTTAACTCAGCATTAACACATACAACATATACTGAAGATCAACATTAACACAGTATTGTGGTATTCAGAACACAGTATGTTTCTTTTAAAACAGTGCAAAGAGTTACAACACATGTTGTTTGTATTTATAATTGTTACCACTATATTTGTTTGCTATTGGTATATTTAATATGCTCTTTATCTATATCTCATTAAGCATGAAAAAAATGGAACTATTTACAATTTTGGAATTATTTTGTAAACAATGGCATTTATAAAATACACTTCAGGATTCATGAAGAAATTTTCATAAAATGCGTACTTGCATGAATGTGCTTACTGAAAGATTTCTAATGTTCACTTTCAAAAAGTTTCTTTATAAATATATAAATGAGGTATAGATTAACTTTTCATGCTAACATGTTTGGACTTTCGCAAGCTAAGCATTGGCTGTTTAATTGTAGGCTTGTGATCAAACAAGATGGCTTCACTTTCTGAAGTTGGAAATCTGCTCCGATAAATCTCTGGATATTCCTTCTGGAACTGTAAATCAAAAGAGTAAATCATCAATATAAATCATATATGTTACCACATGCATACTACAAGATTTTTAGCCAAATCAACTAACAATTCTTGCAAATATTTATTCCTAAATCACAAGTACCCTTAAATGTACAATTGAAACTTGTACATATAAATGTAAATTCCTACTTCTGGTCATGCACTACCATAAAAAATCACATTGCAGGAAGTGTCTGATATTCTATGGGCCTACATCTTTACCTGTTTCAAAGGTTAAAGAATAACTTATTTAAAAGTTCATTGTTTATATATATATAACTTCTAATCCCTAATTTTACTAACCATTTTGTGTCAAAACAAAGATAGGATTTATAAAAGATATGAGCAGTGATTTGCAATGGTTTTCTAG
This sequence comes from Arizona elegans, assembly GCA_022577455.1. Classification (NCBI taxonomy): domain Eukaryota; kingdom Metazoa; phylum Chordata; class Lepidosauria; order Squamata; family Colubridae; genus Arizona; species Arizona elegans. Next base: position 136,317,770 of record JAKOOJ010000002.1, on the reverse strand, counting down.
CTGAGAAACTAAACACAACTAGAAATCTAAAGATTTCTCTAAACTAGAGATGATGTATGTGTGTGCGTGTGTGTGTGTAAATGTTGTGTGTTCTGCCAGAATTTGGAACAGAAACAATGGTTGGTTGTGATCTCTCTATCATGCCTAATAAGGGATACAGTTCTTTCACTTATGTACCTTTACACTTAAAATTACATAACAGCAGATGCATTTCATGATTGTGAGTACTAACATATTCATATGAGAATCAGGACTCATTGCTGTTCCTCTTAAATGGAATGCGTACATATCTAAAGCTGCCCTTTAGATATATTGGAGTGAAATTCCTAGCACATTTGTCGAACAGTCATACTAATTTGGAATCTTGTGAGTTGTAATCCACCACATTTAGAAGACATGCTGCTGTATAACAGATGTCAAACTTTAAAGTCTAGCTATGTTATAAAACACAGTCATGGAATGACTGTGTTTAAATGAATCCCGATATAGCCAGCTGGCGCCATCGCTAGCTATTGGGGGTGAGTCATTGACCCCCACAGAGGGAGCTCGCAACTTGGGCATCCTCCTGAACACATGGCTGTCTTTAGAAGAGCATATGACGGCCGTGGCCAGGGGGGCTTTTTATCAGGTTCGCCTGATACGCCAGTTGCGCCCTTTTCTGAGTCGGGATTCCTTATGCACAGTCATTCATGCTCTCGTCACTTCTCGCTTGGACTACGCTAACGCTCTCTACATGGGGCTCCCCTTGAGGAGCACCCGGAGGCTCCAACTGGTCCAGAATGCGGCCGCGCGGGTGATCACGAGAGCGACATGGCGCTCCCATATAACACCTCTCCTGCGCAAGCTGCCCTGGCTCCCGGTGGTCTTACGGGTGCGCTTCAAGGTGTTGGTTCTCACCTTTAAAGCGCTCCATGGCTTAGGGCCAGGGTATTTACGTGACCGCCTGCTGCTACCGATAACCTCCCACCGGCCAATACGCTCTCACAGAGAGGGCCTCCTCAGGGTGCCGTCGATCAAGCAATGTCGGCTGGCGGCCCCCAGGGGGAGAGCCTTCTCTGTGGGAGCAGCCGCCCTCTGGAACGAGCTATCTCCCGGAATATGGCTGATTCCGGATCTCCGCACTTTCCCTAAAGCCCTGAAGACGTTTTTATTTCAGCAAGCCGGCCTGGCCTGAATAGGTTTTAGGGGTTTTTTAATTGTATTGCTAGGGGTTTTAAATTGGGGTGGCCGTTTAATTTAATTTATTTTTAATTATTTTAACTTTTATATTGTATGTTATTTTAATTCTCGGCTGTTCACCGCCCTGAGTCCCTTCGGGGAGAAGGGCGGGATATAAATTTAATAAATAAATAAAGAAATAAATAAATAAATAAATAAATAGTTTCAAGTTTTTTCAACTTTTTTTCCTAACCTTTTTCAATCTTCACAAAGAACGTAACAGGGAAAAATAAAGAACAGTAACTTCAATGCTGTGGCTTAAATCTGGTAATTTAAAGCCATTCTTCAGTCATGAGACTTGTTTAATACATTCTAGGACAAGTATAATTCTATGAAGCAATTTGTTCAGAAAAAAATCCCTCCATATTAAGCTCTGCCATAGATGTTCTACTTTGCCACAAAGCAGATTACAATAAACTGTGTCAGGTGAACTTGAATAAAGCAAGTAAATATTTAGAAAATAATTGTCTAGTATCATATGCAAGTTTTCATAATATATTCATTTTAAGAGTATTAATAATGTCAGAGATGATGCTAACTGCAAAACACAATGTAACAATCCAAAACACACTCTGGATTAAGGGAATGCGTAATCCCAAGAGTAAAGAACATTTCCCCAATCTCTAGTGGTAATCTCTAATTTTCCTAATCTCTAATTTGCTCTTAATAGTAATAACATGCAACCTGTGGCACTTCAAGTAACTGCTCAACTATAAATCATCTTTGAGGAAGCATTGCCTGCGGTGAGATATCTGGAATACCATGAATTGTCTGTTCTTAATGTAACACACAATGTGGCAGCAAATCTAGTTTTCAAAATGCCCTGCCATTTAGTCTGACTCTATGTGTTATTTTCCAGATTGCAGCTCTGGAAAAGAAGATGTTGTGTTTACCCATTATGGGTTTTAACACAACTGTTTGGGCTGGGATAGGAACTGTCATCCTGCCATTCTAGAAAATCCCTCCATGTTGTACTCATCCAAGGAGGATATAAAAAGAGAGGACTGATAATTATTTCACCATTCTTAAATGTGCTGATATCACCTCATATCTTTAACAGAGATACAAGCCTGATCCAGTATAATAGTTTGTTAAAGGTTCTAGCAGGGGAGTAGATAGTGGAAATCCTTCACAAATCTAAGGCAACGGTTTAGGTCAAAGTTGATATTCTTGACAAAAGGTAAAGATTCTTAAGACACCACTTTTGCTGTTGCAGTCTAAGTCCTCATTGCACCACAGTAGTTAGAGTGGTGATATAAAGTGGGACTATAGAAAGCTTTCAAAAATAATCTAGCTAAAGAGATGCAGTCCCATGTTTTCCACAGAACACATTTATTTCCAGAAAAAATAGTTTTGTTATCCAGATCTATCAAAAATAAACCAATCTCTCAAAATTACTTGAGGCTTTCTTGGCAAGTAATGATGTCTAAATAGTTCACCAATCTCATTACCTGTTTAAGTTTTTTCTTCTTCTCTTTCAGAGATAAATTTCTATCCTTAATAATATTTTCCAAAAGTTCAGCTACTGCTGCCTGAGAAATAGAAATCTTCTGTTCGTCAAATTCCTGAGATGTAATCCTCATGCAATAGGAATAACTTGGAAATATGGTGCTCAGTTCTTCTTCAAGACATTCCATCTGCAAGCAAGCAAAAGCAAACAAAGAGAACAGGATAGACATTTTAACAAATGGATCACACCACCAATTCTGGCTAAGAGCAAGAGCCTCAATTCTGAAGCACCAATCTGAGATCTAAAACAGTGGCCAGTGAGAAGATCTCTGATAAGCCAGAATTCTCTCACACAATTTAATATAAGAATAAGATGAACATGCTTATAGCAACTGAAACACCTCAGGAGAACACGATAACTAAGAAAATAATATGAAATGAATTCCACAACTAGAACTACTTTATTTTGATATAGGAGCCTGTAGTTGCAATTCTTAACCTTCAATTCACTAGTATGCACAAATGCAACTTCATTAAATTCCCCTGATGACATTAAAAAGAAAAAAAAGAGGAAAGTCAATATCAACTGGACTGTCAAAAAGCACTTCAGAAAAGATGACTTCATTTCAATACCTAAATAGGTTCTAAGGCTTACATTTAATGATGTATTATACACACTCGATCACACTTCACAAGTAAGGGTAACATATTCTTTGAATCTTGATTGCTGCATATTTTTAAAGGGAAAAATATCTAAAACTTAAGATATTCTTATATACCAGTGATGGTGAACTTTTTCGGCAAACCAGAATGAGTGTGCGTGTGTATGATCACCAGCCAGCTGGTCTTCGCACGCTCTAGTGTGTGAAGACCAGCTGGCCGGCATGTATGTGCACGTTGGAAACCCGAAGCCCAGGTGGCCAGCGCTGGTCTTCAGGTTTCCGGCGCTCTGGTGTGCGTGAAGACTAGTTGGCCAGCGCGCATGTGCATGCCGGAAACCAAAAGACCAGCTGGCGATAACACACATGCCCACAGAGGGCTCTGCATGCCACCTCTGGCACACGTGCCATAGGTTCACCATCACAGTTATATACAGATGTCACTGTAGGTTCAAAGAAGAAGCTAAGTAAATTTTCAAAAACTTTGCTTTTGAGATAGCCTCTGAACAATTTAATGGCCCCAATTATGAGTTACTGAGCTGCTGTGTGCATCTGAGTGTACTTTGGTTAAAATTACAGAAAATTAAAAACTTTGGTACTGATTCCTGCTCAGAACCAGTTAAACTCAAAATTGATTGAAAACCAAATTGAATGATGAATATGTTATTTCCACAAAATCTTCACTAGGAACTAATTTATAACTGAACTCTAGCAATCTATAGTATTACTATACATTTAACAATGGTTTGTACTCACATAAAATATTTTTCAATGCCTGTTAAGCGTGAATAGTGTCTTATGGCTTATTTGAATCTTGGTGATCAGGATGCAAATTACTGCAATTATTGTTATTTTCTTAAACTTGTTTAAAAGTTCAAGACAGCAATGAATAGAAGTTCACTCTTCATGTATTACACTGCAAACTGGCTATGGAAAATAATAGAAATGCCAGACCAGATAAATCATATCTGGTGGGCATACCATAATCTATTCAGAACAAAGTCTCAATATGGGGAAATATATACCGGTAACTTGGACTATAAAATGTCAGTTATTTATGCAAAGCATTTTATTTAAATCTTCAGATTTAAATTTTCAAAGTAACAGTAATGGTCAGATAAGTTTGAAGAAATAATTCCAAGACCATGGCTGTTAAAGCAAAGTATTTATCTGACTCAAAAGACGTTAACAGATATAATTTAACTGTTTTCCTCACCTCAGTAGTTTTTAATGTTTCAATGTGATCTTGAACTGCAACTTGTAAATATATAGGGACTTCTAAAATTTCCTGTTGGTGATCCATTAGAAAGGAAACTAATCTTATGGCAAGCCACTCATCTAGATCCACTTCTTCCTCACAGCATAGTATACAACGAGAAAACGTCTGTATCATCTGGAAGCATTTAAACATGCAGTTATAAAACACCAAGTATTGAAATAACTTTCTTCTACAGTAGAGAACTTTTCCAACAGTTTGGAGGCTGAAGACCACATCTGATTTTTAGTATGGGGGGGAAAAAAAGCAAATAGCAGGACAGCATAGGGGAACATGAGTTAAATGTGCATTAAATAAAAAATTACATTATGTTCAATATTGTTTACATAATCAATCCCCATATGTTTAATATCTCTTTCTATTATACATATACATTAGATGGCAAACTTTGAAGTGTCTCTAAAATTTAACTCATGTATTTGGGATGGGGGGGCTGCATCACATCCAACTTTGCATTTTCAGTGCTTATTTGGATGTTACAAGCAACAAGGATCTGCATGCAGTGAAAACATAAGAGTTGCATGCAGATAATAAACAGACTGGGGGAGGACAGGTGAAACGTTTCCTCTCTCTTCTGAAAGTGAACTGTGGCGAAAGGAGATCTTCCTTCTTTGGATCCTTACCTATTATAGAGATTTATTTATTAAATTTATATGCTGCCCATCTCACTCTGCAAATCATTCTGTCGCTTAACTCTGCTCTCTCCAAAGCGTTTTGTCCTCAACATAGAAATTGTTTACCTATGAAACTTGGCAGCAACTTAGATTGGTTCAAAACAGATTCTGAGCATGGAAGATTGCATCATGACAACTAATCAAGACAGCTATCTTCAGTTTTCAGAATCAGAGCCAGCTGCTGGAGGAGAATAGTAAGAGAAGCCTTCTGATGCTGCATCTTTCAGGCCTCCTAAAGCCACTTTTGAAATGAGAAAGCCAAGCAAGGTAGGACAGCAGAATATATTTTTGTTGACTTAAATTTAACATTTAAATACTTAGGCCCTTCCTTGCCAGTCTATAGAAGGCCATTAAAATGTTGGCAGTTGATCAGGCACGCAAGACAAGGCAGGAAGGTTTGAATACATTTGTCAATGAGGCAACTAGAATACCTGCTTAAAAACCATAAGAGGAAATAATCATACCAAAGATCTGGTGCCTACTGAATCATGAAGTCGTGGCATATCAACATTTTCACTCATCCGAGAGATCATGCGCATTAAAAGTTGAAGTTTTCTGCGATTTGGTGGTGGAAGCAATAGACAGCAAATTTGCAAAGCTTCAATTGCAACTCTTTCTGAATGAGGTTGCAACAAATCTAGAAAATTATTAAATGAGGCATTATTTTTGCAACTTTCCTAGAAATTAAGATTCACTTTTATATCATTAATGCAAGTTAAGTCTGATTAATGTGCATGTTATTATTCATTTGTTGGTAATCTAAACTTTTCTCTAGAAACATAAGGTAACTCACATGGGGAATCTTCCTCCTATGGGGAATTTTATCCCCACATTAATTCTGTGAGATAAATTGGGTCGAGAAAACTACTAGCCCAAAATTATCTTCCATGGCTGTGGCAAGAATTGAAGTTAGGTCTCCATAGGTTCCAACATTTTAACCACTACTGCACACAGCCTCTCCTATTGTCTTCTATCTGTTTAGGTACTAAATGATTAGTCATTTAAAATCACAATGCACAAGATCCAAGTTACTTAATATAATTTGAGTCATAGAAATACCAGCATGGGCAAAAGAACATACATTTTGCATTAACATGCGTTCTAGAAAATATTGATGCTTGCAGAATAGATAGCATTAGCTTTAAAAATTATTTAACTTCACAAGCTAATGAGTTTTTTAAGCAAATTTTGTTGAAACAGTCACTTAAAATACTAGGATTGGCAAAATCACCCCCCTTAAAAAAAAAGCAAGCACACAAGCAAGTTAGTTAGTACAAATGCATACAGACATGCTCCACAAAGCAATCTTACGTGATCTGCCAGTCAGCATAAAGAAGCTGGGAGAAAACATGTATTCTGAAAGCTGTGTTGCACTTTTGTGGAATCTTTTATTGATGGCCATATCAAAACCCACATATTTACTTCCTGTTTTAAGAGCCAGTCGGCTAGTGCTTTGAGTTTTGGAACCAAGGTTTATTGGACGTGGTTTTACTGTGATCTCTGCAACTGGAGCGTGTATGCCACACAAACTGGAGTTTTTAATTCCACATAGACTCTGACACCGGCAAAGTTGTTTTGATTCTGGGTTACCACTAGATTTCTCTTGGTCAGGAACACTTGATGCAGGAACTTCCTTGAAACCATGAGTCTGTTTTTCACTAATGTTATCCAAACATAGATCCAATGAAGAGATTGGTTTACTCTCAGAGTGCAAGAGTTTGTTCTCATTATTTGTTAATGGCACAATATGAATTCCAGATCGAGAAAATTGTTTAAATTCATCCTTACTACAATTGCTTGAGGTTGTTTCTGCAATTCCCTCCAAAGAATGACATCTTGCCTTAAGCCTCAGAGGCAGAGCTTGTTCATTTTTCAGTTGTGAAAGATTCTGACAACTGCCACCTTTTTGTACATGAACAGTACCATCTTTACAAGTCATGTTACGGTGCTGAAAATTCATGCTGCATCCTATTTCATTTGTATGCCTTTTAGAACCTTTATCAGAAGTCTCAGATTCATCTTCTTTGTCAGTGTCACGCTGAAGCAAACTTAGCAGAAGACATTCGGTTGACTTGAACGAGTTTAAATGACAAGGTTTTGAACATACCAAATCGTTCTGGATACCAACATTTCCACTGGATGTGTTTGGGATTGTGATGTAGCCACACAAAACTATCAGAAAATGAAATACAAATTCAAATGCAGGCAATTTAGAAGCACAAGCAACATAATCAGAAAAATTAAAATAGAGATTAATATTTAAAAGTTAGTGGTGCTGAAAGACTGTACGTTCAGTCAGAAGGTATTCAGAAACACACATGCAAAGGATAGCTCACATATGCAAGTGTACATAACAAATCATATTATGATTAGCAGTCTGCACAAAAACTAAGGTTATATTATAAATAGTAATTACACTTTATACTTGATGACTTATTCTGTGAAACTGGACATACTTCTTTCCAAAACTAGTATATGGTTGTGGCATCTTAGATCTTCTCAACTATATACTGGAATTCTCTACCACCCTGATATGAATGGGTACATACCTAAGATCTTCACAAATAATTCATAATATTGAAAAGTAAGCAAAGGTTCAGAGAGACTAAGAAAATAATCAGCAACTGTTTTGAATACATCTCGCTCAAAACCCATGTACGTTGGCTGACTCGGGTCATTACATCTAGGCCCTGAAATGTAAGAGGAAAGAAATCTCAACAACACTGATCTCCATGATATTTCAAGTCCTAGGAATAGCACAGCCCTGCTTTTCTAACATCCTACATTAACAATTTATCAGATTAAATATTTATGAAACTAAATCAGATACTACTGGATACAAGATCTTATCTATGTATACATGATATAGCAAAATCACTGAAACCTGTTCCTTATAATGAACCTGTTATAAAGAACAGGTTCACTGAAAAATGCTTCATTTCTGATGCATGTTTTTCATTATTCTATACATTGTATTCTTTTTTATTGGCACTTTATCTCACATTCATCTTCTAAATTCAGATGATGTAACATTTAGAGCAAAATAAATTAATAGAGTCTACAAATATAGTCAGGTCAGAGGAGGAGACCTCAACTCATTGGTAGCCTCACATTGCAACGAACAAGAACATGCATTCAATTTCGCAGCTACTAAGATTGCTGGCTGAGCAGGTACAAAGATACCTAGGGAAATGATTGAAGCCTGGGAAATGGGCCCTGATTTATCACTAGCTTATAAGGGACTTAGGAGTCAAGGAGTTGGCAGCACAAGGAAACAACAGCCAATGACTTAATAACTGGCCCTTAACATCCCAATCAACAACTAAAAAGCTACACACAACTAGGCACCACATAAGTACTACACATATAATAGCCCAAAAGCTTAGAAGACTAAAGCTCCAGTCCCAGTGACTGATCCAGATTGGATCATTCTACAAATATAGTGTTCACATTCTGTTTACTTTTCTTCTTTTTGCATTGTATTTTCCTTATATACTTTTAACTTACAGTTGGCCAAACACTTCATAGCTGACAATACCCAGTGAGGGAAGTCTTCTGCAAGAAAAGGGGGAGAAAAAAGATTTACCAGCTACTACTTTTATACCCAAACTACTGAAACATATTTGTTATATTTGTATTTCATCACTCTTCCAAGGACTACAACAGCACATATAGAAAAACACTTAAAAACATATCACTTTAAACTTCATATTTACTATAGTACAATTCACTCATTCAATCTTTTGATTGAATGGAAATCTGAATTTAGCTTACCCCATCCCAACACTGATTTTTAATGATAAAGATACTTCAAATAGAAAATTGAGAAGTGGAACACACTTAATAGGTCAACTTTTTAAAATTTTACTCATAATTTGAAACTGCATTTAAAATTAAAATATCTATCAAACCAAAATGCTATAATCTATTTACCTAGAACGATTTATGACATAGTTTTCCTGTAAATGAATGCAGATCAAGCTTTTACATTTAATACAGGTGCCTATATCCCCTAATACAAAAGATATTATATCACACTTTTCCTCATAGTTAAGTTGGAAAGAACTTTAAAAATTACATTATAGCACTTGCCTGATTTATCTTGTGGAAGAACAACTCCATGTTTAGTTGTATTAGTCATGTTATATATTATGTAGCGAGGAATTATTTGTGCTGGATTCAAGATGTGTTCTAAAGATGGTATACCTAAAATAGTTTGCAAACTATGAAGAGGAAAAATGCAATCAATTCAGAAACCTAATGAAACCTTTTCAGCAATTCTCAAGGAAACAGGCTTTTAAAAATTTAATACATCTTGCTTTAGGCAACCCAAAAATGGTTAAGAATTACATTTTACATAGTATTGTCAACAAGCCAAATTATATACCATATATAAGATGTTGACTTAATCATGGGGTGATCAAAAGAGAGAAACATTTAATACATCAGAAGAATTATTATCTTGTGGTTCCTCCTTAGCTTTCTTTAAAAGAACTAGTCTAAATTCTAGAAATGTGCAAAATTTATTATTCTAAATATGGAATATTCTGGGGCATAAAAATGCTGATCCATCTGGTTTTGGACATAAGTGAATAGTTTTCTCCAAGTAAATGTTTTTGGAGAGGAAGTTGTTTGTAAATCTGAAATACTATAAACTACTTTCTATTCTGGAAGATATAAAACTGATAATGTAGAAAGGCTGGATTGATGTGGTCTGGGAAAAAATGATACTCCTGTATTCTATAGAATGTCACATTTTTGAAAGGTTTTGCACACGATTATAAAATTCCCTGTATTACTTAAAGCATTCTAGAGATAATGAATAAGAGGATGAGTAAGATCATATAAGGAAAAGACTGAAAGCTAACAAACTGCCGTTTTAAGTCCAATAGCAATTTGATGAAGTTCTATAGCAACACTACAATTTCCTCTATAGATAAAATGATTTCCTAAGGTAATTTCCTAAGGTAAACTCCTTAGTTAAGTAATTTAAATAAAGAATTTTTATGATACAGTAGAAGTGGAGAAACGCAACTCTTTTTCATCAGTTTGATATGTTAGTTTTCATAATTTTGATTTTCAAAATATTGTGGAAGAGCAAGTGCGTATAACATAAGTTTATATATCAAAAAATTGACTTGAAGAGTACTTTTTTAAAAAGGTCACTGGGACACCAGAATAATCGTTTTCCCAGAAATTGTTAATCTTATTTCTAAAATCTCTGGGAGAAAAGAAATACATCTGTTACTTACTGTATCATAACAATGTTTCGCCAAACTTCTTCTATATCTTCTTGAGTTATTTGTCTGCCACTTGCTCCCCATTTTTTATCGTCTTCATATTTCACATTTTCTTTGTTGTTCTGCAAATACAGAATTACAAACATGTTGTAAAAGCATGAGACTTTTATTCAAAATTCAGCAGAGAATAATTTTAGCTACCTAGTTATAACCCATTTTTTTCATATCTCAATTAATCTGAAAACTAGCAGGAAATTGCCAGCAGTTGCTGACAGTTGCTTATTGACCAGATGACCGTTGCAATATTTATTTCAAAACACAGCAGTAAACTTTGGAAAGTGGAAACCATTACTTGCCATCGTTTTTAGCAGAAAGGTACAGATAGTCCTTGATTAACGACCACAATTGAGCCCAAAATTTCCATTGCTAACTAAGACAATTAAATGAGTTTTGCCTTTCTATGACCTTTCTTTCCACAATTCTTAAGTGAATTATTGTAGTTGTTAAGTTAGTAGTATAGTTGTTAAGTGAATCTGGCTTCCCCATTGACTTTGCTTGTCAGAAGGTTGCAAAAAGTGATCACATGATTCTTGGGGATCTGCAATTATCATAAAAGCATGCTAAGTTATGTGAAAAACGGTTGCAAGTAACTTTTTTCAGTGCCATTGTAACTTCAAATGGTCACTAAATGAACTGTTATTAGTTGAGGATTATCTGTAATGTGTAATTTATGCAAAACAAATAGAAACTTTATATGACCCTAAATGACTCATTCTTTGTGCACAACAGTTGGACATAATTGCAAATAAAATTAGCAAATCAAGCTCACTTTTGGTGGGCCAACAAGAGCCTAATCAAGATCAATTATTATTAGACCTTTTAAAAATGATCCATACTTGTTAAATTTAAGAATAATCATTTTTTTAAAAGATTACAAGGTCTACCCAGAAGAACCTCTATGTCTTCAGGACCATCAAAACCTTAGAGGAATGGTACTCCATATAAAGACTTCACCTTGATAAGGTTCAGTTCCAGCTGTTTAGGCATTAAACTGTAAACACAATGAATCAATAATAGATTACCTGACATTCCTGAAGGTCATGTTTTTTAGGAGTTCTCTTGGAGTACTGAGGTAATTTAAATATGCTTTCTGGTTTTTTGGGTACATTATGCAGGGTTTCTTTCAATGGATATCGGCGTGGCAAAATTTTAACAGGGGAAGCTGAAGGAAATCTATAATTTGACACAGAAAATATCAATGTAGCAATTTAATTGAGTTGTAACAAAACTCACAGAGAATTTGTCCTTTTGCAAGCTAGATTTAATATCCCTATTTGAAGATAAAAAAATATTTGGAAAAGAACAAACATTTTCAATACACCAAATAAATAATTTTCATTAGAAAAATAGGTATATCCGTCACTTTTTGGTACAATATAGATTGTGGCATTTTATAAGATACAGCACTCTTGGTACCATCAAAGCATTTATTATATTGGGTTACTAAATTTGATCTTTTGAAACAGACTTTTTAAAATTCCATATTCTATGTATGGGTAAAATGTTCAAGTATCTCTGTTCCAGTAAGCCACAAAATAAGAAACATTTTTTCCTTCAAAACATTTCCAGTCAAACATTTACTTTTAATATATGATAATTTTTTACAGATTCTGTCAATAATTCTATAAATTACCTGTACAAGTTATGATTGTCATCCAGATTTTCTGAACCCCATCTTCCTTTTATGTCCTCAATCACATGATTTTTAAGAAATTTCCTTAACAGTTGAATAGTTTGCTGCCTAGTAACTTCTGGACCAAAATTAATATTATTCCTGAGTAATTCATGAAGCCAGTCGACTGCTTCAGCTGCAGTAAAACAATTTCCATATTTTCTAAAGTGTTGTCTGTGTTTCTTTTGTGGCATTTGTGCCCGAAAGTATTTAGTAACTTCATTCCACTGTAAATCAAGAGAAATGAAATTGCAAATGGAGAGGACACAGAGAAATAAAGTACGTACAGGTATTTATTTATTTATCAAATTTATGCTAAGCCCCTTTATGTTTTCAAGTTATATAGTCCAAAAAGTACACACAGTGGTCTTTATTTTGTTAAAAAATTTTTACAAAACAGTTTAATATATTTGACACTCTTGTGCTGCAACCAAGACTTTACTAATACAGAGTAACATCTTCATTTCAGCTGTCAAACCTGGTGACATCTTGTTACTACATCAGACCAAACTACAGAGCATGAAAAGACACCTGAAGGTTCATCCACAAGACCACTTAGAAATGCTCTGAAAAGTGGATTCTCAAGGAGAGCAAAAGAAACTCGGCTGAATCCTGGTTTTTTTAAATAGAGATTTGCCTGATCATCATCCAGTGACGCTCCTGTCACTGATGCCAACGGGAATTAAAACGTGAACAAACCAACCACATATTCGGAGCACCTCTCCCGACTGTCCCGTGGATTAGGATTAGGATTAAGTTTGTAAACTTTCGCGGACTGCGCTCTACTACAAGAAAACACCTTAATGTTGTGCTCGCACGTAAAGACAGGCGTAGATGCACCCAATACAACATATACATTTCTTGGGGAGAAATAACTAAGGAAGGGAAGTCAATGAGCTCCCATAAGAACTGGCCCTCCAGAAAGCCCCCTTCCCGTTTTTTGTTTTTTTTTACCAGCTTGGTGGCGCGATAAGGTCCGGGAGAGACCACCCGATTCTCCATCGCGGCTACAACATAGCGCAGCCAACGGACACAACGGACAACGGTAGCTGTGAAAACGTCCACACGAGCAACCGCTGCCTAGAAGTTTGAACTGCGTTCCGGAGTTTCTGATTGGTGAAGCTGCAGGGTCGCGTGACCCAGAAACCGGAAGCCAGGTGCGCGTGCCCGGAGGTGTCCCGAGCCACGGGGACTTTACTCCGTGGCCATGGGGAGCGGTTATAAAAGCGGAGGAAAAAGTGGCGGTTTCTTCACTTTCTTGCGGAATGGGAAACGGGGTGGGAACTCGCGGCCGTTTGCTGATCAATTCTCGGCCTTTTGGCTAAGCTCGAGTGTAGTGGGTGTAAGAATCTCAGAATAATTGAAGAGCTGAGTAGCAACTAGCCAGAAAAGAAAAGAAAAGTGTTTGAAGCCTGAACTAGCCCTGCGGGATGGATCTAAACACTCACCGTTTAGTATTTTGTGAAACTGTTACAACCTGAATTTTTGGAAGGTTTATTACAAGTTTTTCTCCTTGGCCGAAAGAAGATGAATGAATGCCCTCAAAAATGCCCTCAAGCTATCAAAAGTGGTTCTTATTTTTGAAAATAAAAAAAACGCTGTCAGAACCTCTCTCTCCCCGCCTCCCCCCCCCCAACTAATCTCAACTGTCAATAACTGCCCTTCCTTTTCTCACACCATCCAATACAACTGATGAAGCCTCCAGGATAGGAAGCCAAATGGCTTCCTCAAAAAAATAAAAATATATCACTCAAGTTGCTTTTTCAAAAATAAAAACCACTTGATAGAACTATGACCTGGATGGCTGAGAATCTTCATAGACCCTGAAAGTCTGCATACCAATAGGCTAATACTCAGTGGTGGGATTCAGCCAGTTCACACCACTTCGGGAGAACTGGTTGTTAACTTTCTGAGCAATTTGGCAAACTGGTTGTTGGAAGAAATTATTAGGGCAGAGAACCGGTTGTTAAATTACTTGAATCCCACCACTGCTAATACTGATATGTGGGGGAAGGGGTGGGGGGACAAAGAGAGAGATGATTTTTTGAATTTATTCAATTTTTTATTAAAAATATAAAAATAAAGCCATAGAGGGTCAGATGACCAGCATTAGGGTGAGCCCAGAGGGCTCAAAGAGGAAAATAGTACATGGCATCAAATGCATCTTCCCCCAAGAACAGCCAGCCCTATCTCCTACTGAACTTCCCTCTGGCTGTCAAAGCTTAGATTATAAAGACTACATCAGTGCTTTTTAGCAGAGGACTGGCTGGCTCTCTTTGAGGCACAATGCCTGGTTTCCTTCTGTCTCTTGGCAAGAGACAGATTTGCCTTCATGTAAGAATGAGCATTCACATTCATGATCTGTTTTTATGGAGCTATTCATTCATGTCTTTATTTCCCCTGAAAACTACTGTGATGCCTTTATAAAAACCCACAGTTGAGAATTAATTTGGCCATTTGCGTGTTGAGTTAGAAAGGTTAAAAAAAACCCTTTGAAACTAGAATACATTTGGAAAGAAATGTACTTGTTAGGTCTATGTCCTGCTTTTGTTGCAGAAGCTCTTTAGTATCTTCTCCAATTTTATCTTTACAGTAACAATCCTGTGATAGCGTCTGGAGTGCACGTGGAGCAGGAGCAGGGAGATCAAAACTCCTGCTGATTGCTATATCTTGTCATGTATCCACCCATGCAAACAGAATATAGATTATATATTTGCAAACTGGATTGGCCAGAAAGAGAAGTAACATAATTATACCCACAGAGTTAGAAATCCTAAACGTAGGTGAGAATATACTCATTTCTGACAGCAGCAAGAACTTCAGGAAAGATCACAGGATGTGCTGGGGCTTTGGAGTGGATGACTTGTTTTAAGTTCTACAGTGTGATCACTGTTATCAACTCTCTCTATATATAGTTTATAAATTATATGTATATAAAATAACATGTACATAACTTTGTGTACTGTATGCTATAAATGTTTAAAATATTGTTAACACAGCAACCTAAATAAAGTAGAGCTTCTTCAAGCCCTGCAATAAAGAAAAATTTAGTATGCTATATTCTGAGCCATCCCATAACTAGATGTTTCAATTTTTTTTTCAAATGAAAAAAAAAGAGGGTTTTATTTCCCTTTTCAAGTAAAGGAAAGTAAAAAATCTTTTACCTTTCTGGTAGCCAGATGGTGTTGCTTTCACTGTGCAATTACAAAAGAGGAGCTCTCTTAACACATTGCCCCAATTTTAAATAGGAATGACTTTGCGGGTCGTGGTATGTGGTGTGAATGCAAATGTCTTTTCCTGCTTATCCAGAATAGTAATACTTTCTTCCTCAATTTCAGAAGGCAATATCTTCTAGTGATCCTTCATTGCTGGATAATCTTGGTAGCTATTGACCTTTCTCTGGATTTCTATAAATATTTAAGTGGGTATTTAAATTTTGAGAGTGCATTGAATAAAATTAATATTTATAAATTTTGCTATGTTCATTTTAAGAGCACCCAATTATGTGACCCTATTATAGATAAAGTGAGCCAGTTTGGTGTAGTAGTTAAGTCACTAGACTAGAAACGGAGAGAATAGGAATTCTAGTCCTATCTTAGACACAGTCAGCTGGGTGACCTTGGGCTAGTACCTCTCTCTCAGCCCCAGGAAACAGGCAATAGCAAAGTTTTAAAATGTTGCCAAGAAAGTTGCAGGAAATTACCTAGGCAGTCACCAGGAATCAACATTGACTAGAAGTATGTGTATGTGTATATGTATGTAAATTGTTATAAAATCTCCTTTCTTAGACACATGAAGGGTCCATATGAAGGCAGAGAAATGAGCCCATGAAATTCTATGCATGTAGATTTTATGTTTTTATAATATCCCTGTTCTTGTACAGCGCTGTAGAGATGTCAATCACAGTGTTTACATGTGCTTCATCAATTCTGAAAAAGCATTTGTTAAAATAAGACGCAGCAAACTATTACAAATCCTGAAACAAGTGGGGCTAGATGATAAAGATATACGAATCATAAAGAATCTATATTGGCATCAGGTAGCAAATGTGAGACTAGGCCAAAAATACTCAGATGATAAAGAAATACAAAGAGGGGTTAGACAGGGCTGTATTTTGTCTCCGCTGTTATTTAATATCTACTCTGAGTCAATTTTCAACGAAGCACTGGAAAACATTGATGATGGCCTCAAAGTAAATGGTGTTTAGATCAACAATTTAAGATATGCTGATGATACAGTTCTGCTTGCATGAAGACCTTCAGCTCCTCATCAAAGAGTCTCAGAAATATCTGAAAAATATGGCTTGAAGCTTAACACCTCAAAAACCAAGATCATGGTCATCAGCAAACAACCCATTAATTTACCACTGATAAATTTGGAAGGTATACCATTAGAAAAAGTTGAAAGGATCACATACCTCGGTTTTAATTTACACGAAAGCTGGGATATGATCAGTGAAGTAAAGACAAGAATAGAGAAAGCTCGAACAGCATTCTTCAAAATGAAAAAGGTATTCTGCAGTCACGACATAAGCCTAAAACTGAAAATCAGGCTTGTCAGATGTTACATCTTTTCTATCCTGCTCTATGGAGTACAGAGTTGATCTCTGACAGAAAACCACTTGAAGAAACTAGAAGCATTTGAAATGTGGATTTACAGACGGCAGTTACATATAAACTGGGTTAACAAAATCACAAATGAGGTGATAAGCTACCTGGGAAAGCAAAGGGAAATAAAGCCATTAAAAAGCGAAAGAGTATTTTGGATATGTGATGCAACACCCAGAAAAATACAGCATCCTTCACTTAATCCTTCAGGGAAAAATTGAAGGCAAATGAGGCCCAGGCAGAAGAAGAACATCATGGCTTCAAAATCTAAGGGAATGGTTTGGACAAAACTCAGCAGCACTTTTTCGTACGGCTGTTGACAAAAATAGGATTGCCAATATGATCGCCAACGTCTGATGACGGACATGGCACAAGAAGAAGAAGAATATCCCTGTTTATTATGCAGACAGTTGAGCAAATACATTTTCTACTTTGGTCAGTGAGTCCTGCTTCCAAATAAGTCAACAGTTTTTTAAAAATACATAAAATCCATTATATCTTTTTGTTATAGAAGCAGTTTTGGAGTGGGCAGATCCTAAAATAATTCACAACTTGTTTTCAGGCATTATTTTTTTATACTTTGTACCCAGCAGTAGCTAACAATGTAATATTTACATTGGAAGAGTGAGATCTTGCCTGAGATTTTTGCTGGTATACAGTATACTGAATGTGATAGTGCTGATTACCTGGATTCATTTCAGTCCAGCATCACACTTGACTTTGTGAATGTATCAATTTTAATGGCTCTGGTAGATGGGATTAGTTTATGAAGTATGTCCTTGGTTTTGCTGCACCACTCAGAAGTTTTAAAGAGCATTAACCACATAATCCTTTGGATAGTTCTTCCTGGATAAATATTTTTTTCAGAAGTTGCTGTTTAAGGACTTGTGCTGCACTTCTTTTTTTTTTTATTGCAAAAGTTTTACAATTACATTTTCACCCCTTTCCCCCCCCCTCAACCCACCCCAAACTTCCCAACCTCCCTAACCCACCCTAACCCTCCCCTCCCCCCCGGACTTCCACACAATATACTCATATCAGATAAAAGGAAAAACCCTCCTTTGTATAGAACTTACATAAAACTTGAACCCCTCCCTCCCCCTTATAAATTTTCATCTTCATTACATTAAAATATTTCTATCTTAATATAACATTTTCAAGTAAATTTTCATCTTCATTACATTAAAATATTTCTATCTTAATATAACATTTTCAGATAAAAGCTATTTGATACTTCCTAGTTTGATATTTGTTCTGAACATAATCTATCCACTTTTTCCATTCCCATTCATAAGTCTCTTGTGAACAATCTTTTAAGTATGCTGAAATCTTCGCCATCTCTGCAAAACTGGCCATCTTCAAAGTCCATTCCTCGATCGTGGGCAATGCTTCATTTTTCCAGTATTTACCTATCAACAATCTTGCTGCTGTTATCATGTACAATATCAATTTTGTTTCACCCAATGTAAAACCCTTAACTATACCCAATAAAAACAATTGTGGAGAAAATTGAATTTTTTTCTTCAAAACATTCTGCATGACCCACCAAATTTTTATCCAAAAAGCCTTGACTTTCCTACAGGTCCACCAAACATGATAATATGTAGCATCTAAACAATCACATCTCCAACATTTAGGCTGAACATTAGGGTACATACATGACAATTTTTTGGGGTCTAAATGCCATCTATAAAACATTTTATAAAAATTTTCCCTCAAATTCTGCGACTGTGTAAATTTAACATTCTGAACCCAAATTTTTTCCCATGTTTCCAACATCGCTGGTTCCTCAAAATTTTGTGCCCACTTAATCATACAATCTTTAACTAATTCAGTTTCTGAATCCCTTTCTAACAAAACATTATAAAGTCTTTTAATATGCATTGGACCTTTCTCTTTTATATGTCTAACCAATTCTTCCTCATGCATCATAATACCAGTTTTTTGGTCCTCTTTCCATCTCAATTGCAATTGATTATATTGTAACCAAGTTAAGTTAATCCCTTCAGCCAACAATGTCTGTAATGTCTTCAGCTGCCATCTGCCCGCATCTGTAAAAAGAACCTCTTTGTATAAAACCCCCCCGAGTGACATTATATTTGTATTCCACAAAGTATGACCAAGATCCAGCCATAGTTGTATTTTATAATCCCATTTGAATCGGTGCTTCTTCCAAACTCTCATCAAAGAATCTCTAAGTATATGGCTTTTAAATACTTTATCCACTTTGTTATCATAAAATAAGTAGGCATGCCATCCAAATTCCAAATCAAAACTTTCTGCATTCAATATTCCAGTCTTTTTTCCTCCAAACCAATCACTTGTTAAAGTCAAAGCTGCTGCATCATAATATAACTGTAGGTTTGGAAGTTTAAGACCTCCCCTTTCTGGAACATCTTGCATAATTTTCATTTTAACTCTCGGCTTTTTCTCGTTCCAGACAAACTTATTCACTCCAGTTTGCCACAATTTCAATTGTTTATCACTATTAAGCACCGGAATCATTTGAAATAAAAAAAGAAATCTTGGCAAAATATTCATCTTAATTGCTGCTATTCTTCCAAGTAGAGACAGCTGCAGTTTTTTCCAAGTCTCCATATCTTTCTGCACCTCTCGCCACAACACCTCATAGTTATTTTGAAACAATTTTGTGTTTGATTCTGCAACCTGAACTCCTAGATATTTTACCTTTGGTACAATCTCAAAACCTGCCCTTCTTTCAAGCTCGTGTTTACGATCTTGAGTCATATTTTTAACTATCATCTTTGTTTTTTTCTGGTTCAGTCTAAAACCTGAAACTTTACCATAGTCTTGTATAATGTCCTTCATCTGGATTATTGATTCCATTGGATGTGTTAGGGTGACAACCAGATCATCTGCGAATGCCTTTATTCTGTAATCCTCTTGCCTTATCATTATACCTTTCAAGATATTAGAGTCCTGTATTATATTTAACAAGACTTCTAATGTTAAAATAAATAGAAGTGGGGACAGCGGACATCCCTGTCTTGTTCTTTTTTCGATTTTAAACTCTGTTGTCAAACTTCCATTGATAATAATCTGTGCCTTTTGCTCTTGATAAATTGCTGAAACCGCCTGTATAAATTGGTCCCCAAAGTCCATCTTTTTTAAAGTCTTTAATAGAAAATTCCAATCCACTCTATCAAAGGCCTTCTCTGCATCCAAGAAAACCAGCACTGCAGGGATCTGTTTATTCTTCTCAAGATATTCCAATAAATCTATTACTTGCCTTACATTGTCCTTCATGTATCTACCCTCGATAAATCCCGCTTGATCATCATGAATCACCTTTTGAATTACTGGCATCAACCTGTTGGCTAATACTTTGGCATAAATTTTATAATCCGTATTCAGAAGAGATATTGGTCTGTAATTCTCCAGTTTTTTAGGACCTGCTTGCTCTTTTGGTATCAAAGAAATATAAGCTGTTGTCCATGATGGGGGTATTTTCCCCCCTTGTTGTATATTACAAAATAAGTCTCTGAGTTGTTCCACCATTTCTGCTTGCAAAGTTTTATAAAACACTGCAGTCAGTCAAGTCCAGGGGCTTTAGCTGTTTTTAGTTGTTTGATTGCTACTATTATCTCCTCCTCTGTTATAGGATAATTCATTCTTTCCTTTTGTTGGTCAGTAATTTTTATAACTCTTTTATTATCTAAGTATTTTTCTATAAGTCCATTCTGCACCTCATCTTTAGCATATAATTTAGTGTAGTAGTCGAGAAAAGCTTCTTTAATTAATTTTTGTTGAAAAATTTCTTTCCCTCCAATATCGATACTATCAATAGTCCGTATACTCTGTTTTTTCCTCAGTGTATAGGCCAACCACCTGCCCGGTTTATTGGCATTGCAGAATGTATTGTGCTTCGCATATTGTAAATTTGTTGCAACTTGTTCCGCCATAAGCATTTGGAATTGATCTTTCAAAAGTTTTATAACACCACGTATTCTTTCATCTGTTGGATTTTTAATAAGTAACTGTTCTTTATTCTTTATTTCTGCTTCCAATTCAAGTCTTTTCTTTTGTCGAATCAATCTGTGTTTAGAGTTCATATAAATAAGCACCCCTCTCATATAAGCCTTGCTTGCATCCCACACAATTTCCATTGGAGTGCCTTTATTCAAATTCATTTCAAAAAACTCTTTCAAGTACTTTTTAAGTTCTATTATATTTTTTTCATATCTGAACAAGTTTTCATTTAACCTCCAAGAGCGTCTCTCAGTCTTACTTATCTCAATTTCTATCCATACTGGGCTATGGTCAGTCAAAGTTCTTGGCAAAATCTTTTGTTCTTTTTGTCCTGACAAGTAAATCATCTGACAACAAAATGAAATCAATCCTAGAGAAGGATCTATGTCTATCAGAAAAAAAAGTATAGTCCAATTCTTTTGGATTATGTATTCTCCAAATATCTTTTATTTCCAAATCTTCTTTCATATCAAAAAAGGTCTGTGATAGTCTAATCCTTGACTTCGCCAAACTCTTTTTATCTAATTTAGAATCAATTACTCCATTCCAGTCTCCCATAATTAAAATAGATCTGTAATCCCATTGTAGTATTTTAGTATGTAACATTTTGTAGAAGTGGTCCTGTTGTTGATTGGGAGCATAAATTCCAATCAAAAGAATTTGGCCATTTGCTGTAAGTAGTTCAATTGCTACAAACCTACCATCTTGATCTGCTTCTATAACTTTGGCTGTTAATTTTTTATTTACATAAATAACCACACCATTCTTTTTTTGGTTAGTTGAAGATATAAAGTGTGTTCCTAATTTGGAATTTTTCAAATAATTTTGATCTTGAACTGTAATATGCGTTTCTTGTAAACAAATTATATCATTATTAAATTGTTTCAAATATGCAAATAATTTCTTCCTTTTCTGTGCTGAATTCAACCCATTCACATTCCAAGATAAGCATTTAATCATCATCATTATCTTTCTGGAGCAAAGAGCAGAATAACCGGATGTCTTCCGGAATCTTCGATCCTGCATTCCCCATGTCTCCAGTCTCTTGTGTAGTACTCTTAGCTCCCTTTTTATCTTGTCTTTCCTGTTGTTGTTTTTCTTTGAGTTGCTTGGATTTTGCTCGGGTTATACGCTGATCCTTAACTTCAACCATCCAGACCGGGTCCAGAATTGGAGAAGATTCCAACAAAGGCTCATCCAAAAAACCTCCTTCAGCGCCCTTCATTTCCTCTGATTCCTGCTTAGACTGTTCTTGCGGTTCTTGTTGAAGTTGCTTCTTATCACTCTCCTTAATCTCCAAAACTGTAGATGTACATGGAGATGGTGTTCTTTCTTTAAAGATGGTAGTGTAAAATTGCTCCGCCTTCTCCACAGTATTCAAACGATATCTTTCTCCCTTATATCTCAGAATTATACCAGTTGGAGCATCCCACCAAAATGGTATCTGATGGTTTTGCAATTCTTTAACAAGAAAACCAAAGTCTTTTCTGGATTTCAACATTTTAGGTGGTAACTCTTTGTAGACTGTAATTTGAGAACCCCCCACTTGCACAGAGGTATGAAAAGATTTTTGCAGGATATCATTTCTTATTGCTCTATCCGTAAAATATATGACCACATCTCTAGGCAATTGTCTTTGTCTGGCCACCCAGGAATTCACTCTGCAAATTTTGTCTATTTTGTAAAAAACCATATCAGGATTAATTTTTAGAATCACAGCCAAAGCCTCAGCACAGACCTGTCTCAAATCCTGTCTGTCCTCTTCTCTAATTCCTCGAAGCCATATAGCGAATTCCATTGCCCTGAATTGCATCATAACAATTTCATTTTCAACTCTCTGCATTTTATCATCAACATCAAAAAATTTGTGATCATTATCTTTCATCTTAACATTGACTTCTGATTTAAATTCATCCACTTTTGAATCAACTTTAATAATAAATTCTGCCAGGCCAGACGCCACATCTGATATTTTTTTGGTCACCTTATTTTGATTCTGTTTAATTTCCTGCATAATTTCCTGTTGAGACTTTTGAAGTTTATCATCTATTTCCTGTTGGGCTTTTTGAAATTTATCACCCAAAATTTTTGAAATAAATTCTTTTAAATCTCCCATATCAAAATCTTTTTTCTGAGTTTGTAACTGTTGAGCAGGAGGAATCTGCGTTTCATGTTTACGTGTGGGGGATCCCCCCCCTGGTGCCTTCCCTTCCTGCTTCTTTGAGGCCATCCTGCCATGTAAGCTGTTTTTTCTGAAGAGGGAAGTTCCTTTTCCTCTCCCACCTCCACAAAGACTTCTAAAAAAGTCCCCCAGATTTAATCAAATCAAAACTGTGGTGATGCAAAGTCAAGTATTAAAAAGGGAGAGATTTTTCTCTTGTTTCTGTTGTTACAAACGAAGCAACTTTATAGCAACTTAATAACTTTGTAACAAAGCAAGATGACTTCACCAATCCACACTCGCTAGTTCGTTCACTCTAATGCTGAGCGCCATATTTTTTCAAGTCACTTTCACTCATTCGCATTTTTTTTTTCTCAAGTTAAGAAATCAGCAAAGTGCTAATACTTGCAATTCCGAGTTTCAGGGTTCAAGTGGATTTCCGCTGCTTGTTTAGGTTATTTCCTTTCTCTTTTAATGCTTCCTGCAGCCGGCTTGTTCTGCAAAAGCAGAATCGTCCCACGCCGCCCGGAGTCTCAGCAGGTTGGAAGGGAGCCGCGCCTGTTTCCTCCCCAGAAACAATTCCCTGGGGGGTTACAGGGGCTTGACCTGTGCCCTGCTGCCTCTCCTCCAAGAATCCTAAGGATTTTGAAGTTTTCAAGCCGCTTCTCGATCGCGAAGCGGCTCTACAAGCGGCTGGGCTGGCGGTGCTTCAAAAGGCACCGTCGTCGCCGAAGACAGGGAAACCGGTGCTGCACCTCTTGATAAGTGGCTTGTGATCATAAAGTTTTACCTTGTCCATTAACATTAAAAAAACTCAACATCTCAGCAAAATGAATAGACAAAGCCTGGGATTAATTCATACTGTAATTTTCATTTTCATCTATAGAAGGAAGCTCTATAGACTTCCTGAATTTATATAAGACGACAATTTTTGGATAAATGAGGGCAATTAAACTTTGTTAGCTCCAGCCATGATAGATGTAAAATAATGCTGGAGGTTCACCAAATTTAGATAAAAGAATGCATACAATTTTAATCTATGAAGCTGGGAGTTTTTAGGTGGTTGGTATTAATTGGAGAGAAGCTCGTATGGTAGTACTTCTATCTCACAGTACTACCTAGAGATACCATGTTATTTCTCAAATATTAATAATTCTGAACAGACTTCCGCTTTGCTCTCTGTCGCTACCAGATGGTCCCTCGGGACTGCCAGCCCCGTTGCCTGTAAAGAGCCGCCTTTACATCTGAAAGGCGGCTCGAAAAACTCCATTTCCATAAGGAAATGTGAGACAGAGCAGGTGAGGGTAGGTAGAGCTCTCTGCAAGTCCCCAGAGTTTTTTTTTTACTCTTGGGGACGAAGCAGATGAGGCTCCCTATTTCCCTCGCCGTCGCTCCGGGCTTTGGGAGACCTCTGCCTTTTTGCAGAGCCAGGCGACGAGAACAAGCCTTTTGAAGAAAATTAACAGATTGTTCAATTAAAGAGGATGAGATCTGGACCTGTGACCCTAAATTGCAAGTATTTTCATTTACTTTACAAAAGATATTGAAGAAAGGAAAAAAGAATTTTTAAAATGGCGACTGCCGAGGCTTGAGAAGGGGCTGAAAGGGAAAGTCCTTCCATTTTTTAATAAGCTACAAAGTAGCGGAATAAACACTGCTGGCTACAACTGAAGAAAAAGTTCTACTTTTATGTCTTCTTTTTCCTGGAGATCTGATATTGATCTTGTCTGGAAAGAAGCTTTTTTTCTCTTTCTTTGCTTTTCTTTTCTTTTTTAAGAGAGTTTGTCTGTGTGGAAATATGGCGTTTAGACTTACAAAGCTAGACAAACAAGCAGCGGGGGGGGGATTCCCCCATATATAAACTACATGAACAAGTTCTAAACTTACAGACTCAGAAAACTGATTTTAATATAATTGAATTTCTTTTGGAGGAGATTGTAAGAAGGGATGAGATTGTGAATCAGAACTTTGAAAAATTTAAGCAGGAAATTAAAGAAATGGTGCAATTAAAGTTTGATACTTTGCAACGAAAGATTGTAAAAGTGACTAATGGTTTTACAGAAATTGTTATGAAGTTGGGTACAAATATTGATTTATTAGAGTCTAAAATGGAGGAAATTGAGAATAATTTGGACAATAAAATACGAAGAACTGAAAATGATTTGATAAACATTCAAGATAATAGCTTAGAAGAAAAACTCAAAATGGAAGCTGATCACAAGACTTGTAATGTAGAAAATATGCAACAACGGATTGAAAAAGAGGTTTTAATGATGCAATATAATCTCACAGAATATGCAATTAGACTATGAGGATTACAGGAAAACAACAGAGATGACTTAAGGAAAATATCTTCTGAAATTCTGGCTGGGGTTTTAAAGGTTCATCCTGAGGAAGTATTTTGTAGGATTGACAGAGTTTATAGAATAAATTCCTGGATTGCAAAGCAAAGGCAACTGCCTAGAGATGTGGTGATTTATTTTACAGATAAAGAAATAAGAAATAATATTGTGCAAAAATCTTTTAATTCTACTTTGCAATTGTTTGGAAGAAAGATTTGGATATATAAAGAGTTACCGCCTAAGATGTTATTGGAGAGAAAGAAATTTGGTTTTCTGGTGACTGAGCTTAAAAAACAAAATATATTATTCAGGTGGGATGCGCCAGTTGGCATAATATTGAGATATCAAGGAGAAAGATACCAATTAAATACTGTTGAAAAAGCGGAAGAATTTCATCAAAAAATCTTGAAAATGAACTCAACATCTTTATCCACAATACAAGATAAGCAGAAGGAGTTGGAAATAAAGGGAAAACATCGAGCTACAGATGTGGTATCGGATTCTAATGTGATGATTCATCAAGTCACAGACAAGCACGGAAATCAATTAGTTGATACACAAGTTATAGAAAAGAAATATGAGTCACAAAAGCAAAACCAACAAGATCAAATTATAAATCAGAATGAAAACCGATCAGTTGATATACAACTTGTAGAAAGGAGATTAGGATGGAGATCAAATCCACAAAAAGTCAAGAAAAAAAGAAATAGATCTCGCAAAAACAAAAATTCCTAAATTACGCAACAGTGAAGCCAGTTATTTAAAAGATGACTGAATACATGAAAAGATAGTTGAGGCGAAGTATTAGTTAATATTATCCTGAGAAGAGTGACAGACCTCTGCAATGCTGCAATTTTGGGATGTGAAAAGGGCCTTAAATTGTTGGATTGGAATTATCTATTTTGGACTTTTTTTTTGATAAATATATCATGTTTATGCTGAGCTATATGGCAAGAGAGCTATGTTGGGCATGCAGAAGATCTGGTTGTTACCCCATTAGGATGGTGGGAATTAATAATCCTGAAGAAATCCATTATTATAGATATTATATGGAATACAATTATAATGTCACTTGGGTGGTTGTTTTCCTTTTTTATATACATGAAGATATTTACTACTGATGGGGGCGGATGATAACCGAGGATTTTGAACATTCTGTTGCAATCAGGATGCTACGTTACCCTAATATGGATGATGGAGTTAATAATACAGTGGAAAGACATCAAGAAGACATTATATGGATTATAAGTTTAAAGTTATTGATTTTATCTATATAAGGGAATATTTTCTTAGTAGGATGGGCAGAAGAACAAAGATATTAAGAATTGTTATGTATGGTAATCTTGTAGGAAAGAGGGTGGAGACAGGCTAGTTTATTGACTATTTAGTTTAAGAAAAGGGATGTTTAAGAGATATATTTATGGGAGTGGAGGAAATGGATAGACTATGAGTTGAATAAATGTTAAATTAGGATTTTTATATAGTTTTATAGTTATACTAATATACAGATATATGTATGGGGGAGGAGAAAAAGGGCAGACTATTGCTAAATTGGGAGTTATGATAATATTACTATGCTAAATTCGAAGTTATTATACAATGTTATAGTAGAATGTTATTTTGAAATGTATAGTAAAAGGGGGATGTAATAATATTATTAGAAAGAAAGGGTCAGTATTAGGGGGATGGAGTAAGGGGATGGTAAAGTATTATATAATCTGTTATGAATATGGATCTTATTTTGTAGAAGTCACAGGGGGAGGGGTGGTGAGGGGGTTTAGGGAGGAGGGGGGAGAAAAAAGGGGGAAAAATTTGTATTTGAAAAACTTTTTCAATAAAAAATAATAATTCTGAACAGATGCTGAACTGTTATAATGGGTTACATGTGTTTCAAGAAAATTCAGCTGGTTCAGAACAGATATTGCTACAAGCTGGCTAAGCACTCACTTGACTTCAATATTTCACAATTACATGGATTTCCACGATTTCCAAACTTAGCGCTAAGTTTGTTTTAAACTATTTGCAACCAGAAATACTTAAAGACATGTCTTCTGTACAAGTTGGCCTTCATTTAAAGTCATTGGGGTTGTTTTTCACTTGCCTACCATTAAAAAATGGCTGTAAGATTGAGGACACAGGAAGAAAAGGCCTTTTCATCAGTAGCCTGGTACTTCTGAAATGAGCATCCATTGTGGGTATTAAGTTCTTTCATTGCAGAATTTCTGCGCTGTAAAATAGGGACTTGTTTCTGTTGGGTTATATAAAGTTTGGACTGGTTTTATTTGTAGTGATTGATTGTGTTGAATAACACTGTTTTATGCTTCAAAATCCTTCAAGGGTATTATCCTTAACAATAGCTTAAAAAAACTTGGCAGCAACATAAGATAAATGAACCA
This sequence comes from Arizona elegans, assembly GCA_022577455.1. Taxonomy (NCBI): domain Eukaryota; kingdom Metazoa; phylum Chordata; class Lepidosauria; order Squamata; family Colubridae; genus Arizona; species Arizona elegans. The sequence goes on along the minus strand of JAKOOJ010000002.1, from coordinate 136,290,026 downwards.
GTCTGATTTAGAGCAGAATTCTTTATCATAGTCAATAGACTATGATTTAATTATTTTATCATGTATTGCTTTTTCTTTGATAGAAGATACAAGGTCAGATACACTAGCTTTTGTACAGTAGCAAAGTTAATACAGATGTTATAAAATTAGAACAAGGGCAGATGGACAGATGAAACAGGCATACTTTTTCAAGATTGGACCATGCAAATAAAAAATAAATAAAAAATATAAATAAATATAGATAAATAAGAAAAACTCAATAGAAGGAAATATCTTTTCCTTTTATATCTACTTTTTTACATGGCATGTTTTGTATTTGCCACATGATGGTGCTGTTGATTTCCTTTTTTAGGCATGTAAATAAATTATAGAACGTGTGCTATTTGAACGTTTATCTGATATGCTAGTATCATGGTTACAGAATTAAAAATGAAAAAAATACAACAGAAATAATTATAATCCTGTTTTTATAAGATACAGATGAAAGCACAACCTTGGTTTCTTTCCCAAAACTCCTAAACCCTATGTGATTGTTGGAAAATCATGTTGAATGTTGAATGGTTTGGAACAGTTTATTCTTTTGCTGCTCCAGGCAATTCTGAATTTGTTAATCAGGTCAGAAAAATAGGGTGTGGTATTTCAATAGGAACAAAATATACACAGAGTTTTTGCCTTTCTTATACTTTAACAAAACTTGATATAATTGAATGTCTGTACGTGTCAACATTGTGATACTTAAAGGATGTCATTTTATCTCTGTGTGCCTTTTTTTTCATGTGATAGCTCAAAAGGTATTGTATTTTCTTATATAATAACTGTCTTAGAGAAGAATCCTCGAATTTAGCTCTAATAGTTACAGTTCTTTATACTGCTAGTTAGCTTTTTTGGGGACGAAGTTTTAGTGTGAAGTTTTACTTACTAGGTAGTTTTTAAAACTTGTTCTTTTAACAACAAAATAATTGTAAATACAATGGTGATTTGAAACTGAGGTGGCTGAACCAGTGTCCTTGAAGACTCTGCTGTGGTTGAGAGCTTGAAGACTTTCCTCATCTCCAGTGCTTAGACCATGGCATAACCCCTATCCAGTGATAGGGCCAGGAGCAGCCATCCAGAATACAGGTGGCAGTCTCTCTCATTCTAACCAATTTTAGAGCCATTCTATTTTTATTTTATTTTATTTGTTTATTTGTCAAGTAGTAAGACTGATGACAGTTAGCATCAGGTACAGTTATCATCCAGTCAGTGGAGGCTGAGTGGAGACTGAGTTTAACATTTCTTCAATTCTAGATCCATGTAATTCTAGATCCATCTACTAATTCTGTGATGGAGAGTTTCTCCCCCCACCCTCAAACGTGGCCTTAGAGTGGCATGTAGGCAGTTGTACTCTGAAAAGAAGTGAAAAGATTCAGAGCAGAAATTAAATCTGATTTTATGTAGCTAACATGTATGCTAATTCAAATTTTTCTATAGCACTATGAACATTTACGACACTATAGGTGTGTTTTTAATTAAGTTGATTTTAATGCATTTTCTATTTTGACACTTCCAATTTTAGAACTCAAGTAAGTGTAAAGTATATGAAATGTCAGAGTTGATGAGTATAATGAAATAAGATGAAAATAAAATCAGGGCATATTTGAGTAATGCTACGGAAATGTGCCAAACTTCCCACATCCATTTAGTCAGAGGAGTTTCTGCAGGAAGTTTTACGGTTACCAACATATAGGTTCACCCCATCTAAAGGGTACTGAGAACAGGACTTTTCATTAAATGAGAATTCATATTGAATCTAAAGTTTTGTCCCTAGCAGTCTAAGGGATGTAAATCTCGCTTGATGTATAAGAGTGGCTTCCATAACTGGCCACAGGATTATTTCTGGGACATTAATGTTATTGTTAGGGATAGTTAAGCATCACGGTCAATAATGCTGACTAGAATAGAATAGAATAGAATAGAATAGAATAGAATAGAATAGAATAGAATAGAATTCAATTCAATTCAATTCAGTTCAATTCAATTCAATTCAATTCAATTCAATTCTTTATTGGCCAAGTGTGATTGGACACACAAGGAATTTGTCTCCAGTGCATAAACTCTTAGTTATTCATACAAACAACAAAGTGATAAACCATAAATCATAAGATATAATCATAAATCATAAGATACAACCAACAAAGCAATAGTCATAAGATACCAATAGGAGTAATATAGGAAGCTTAACATTAGATGGCCAAACAAAGACATGATGTAATTACATTAAACTTTATATTTTCAGGTAGAATTTGAGCTCCACAATTGCTAAGGTCTACAGGGTTTGTGCTCTTGGAGTTTGTTAATAACAATTAGAAATGCCATAATTGGCAGCTAAGTTCCATAGCACTGCAGTGCTCTTATAGTAACCATGACTAAGCTGGTGCCCTTCAGTTATATGAAACAAACCTCTTGAACTCCCCATTAGTACAATGTTTGTCTAGCATACTTAGACAAGGTACCAGGTTAGGGAAGAAAGACTTCAACATTTTCTATTTGGAAGGATATTTGCAGTGGAAGGATATTTCTCAGCATTTCCCTGTATCTGGGGATGGATATTATTAATCCCCTTTGTGGAGGGACATTTGAGACTCTGTCAACAGGACTGACATTTAAAGGATTTAGTTGGATTCCACCAGTAATATCCATAGTTCTTGGAAGATAAATACCTGAAACTATATATCTTGCTATCATGAACAGATTCAAAGCTACTCTCAAGAACTGACAGGCCATTCAGACTGAGTGTACTCTCTGCAAGATGAATGGGAAGAGATACCATTAATCCCCAAGGCAAAAAAAGTCTCTACATGAAGGAGCAAATTATGTTCCAAAGAGAGACAGAACCAGCAGTGCTGTGTTTGATGTAATTAGTCTCTCTGAAGTCCTCTCCCTCCCCATTTGGCTACAAGCTTGTAGACTGAGTTACGTCATCACAACATCAGGTCTGTCCCTTGTTCATATGTCCTTTGAAACTCTTTCCAGCTCTCTGTGTTTCCTGCTTCATTCTTGCTTTAAGGCATAGTTCATTGGCAATCAAGAACTTAATTTTACTGTGCTGCAAACGTATCTGTCAACCATTCATGCAATTAAGAGAAAATATCTGCTAGCGTTTCCATGGCATCAAAACATTTCAGTAGAACAATCAGCCCACACAGGTTCTAGGAGCTCTAAAATAATACTTCAATACAAGAATTTGAGTGAGCTCTACATTTATTACAGATTACAATAATTCATTCCTAACTGGCCAACTATATACTGTTCTGCCAGAAGCTGTTGACATCTATTTAATAGTACTAAAATGTCCTTAATTTAGACCACTGATTAAACAGCCCTTGGATAAATATATATTTGAGGCAAAATATATATTGTATTTGACTTGTAAAAATGCATATCCTGTCAATCTGAGTATTAAGGCATGTCTTATCTACCATCTGGAGGTCTAATTTATATCTATAGGCTTTGCCAGTCTGCCCACTTCATTATCACCATATGCTGTAATTTTTCCAAATGATATAGAAAATATAATCCCATACTTTTTTACCTATAGTATTAAATATTCAATCAGCCTCTATCCAGGAACTGATCAGCAGAACTAAAGGACTTATTTGCAAGCCAGAAACGCTCTCACATAATAACTGAAACTGGGGTAACCATCTCCTTTATCCATGGTAGCATCACCTGATAGAAGTCTCCTGCCTTCTATTTTTTTTCTTTTTTACTTCAACCTTCAACCTTTATCACAGGTAAAGGAATTTTAGTGGCATGGTCTTGAAACGCATGTGAAATATTTTCTGGGGGATTTAAAATCTTTCCGGATTTTTGTTCTCCTGCACCCAATTGAATCTGACCTGATCTTTCTGCCTGTTACAACATTTTGCCAAGTTTCATGCCATCAAATATACAAAGACTTTTATTTCTAAAATAACTCATTCACATTTCAGTGATATTATTTATAGCAGAACAATGAAACTGCCTGCTTATGCTGTAAAATTCTATGATTGAACGTATGTTTCCATGATTCCATGATTGTACAAGTGCAGCATGCTGTTTGTCCATATTCCACAGGCACAAGGGCCTAGCAACAAGCCCACTGTGCAGCATGCTCTAAACCTCTTTGGTTGGTTCTCTGCAGGGTAGCTTATTCGCGCAGGAAAAAAACGAAGAAATATAACAAGTATGAAAACAAAATGTCACCCCCTCCTCTGCGCTACTGTATCTTCCTTTATTTGTGTAGATGAGAAGAGCATTTCACCTCTGATACTTTTTGTTGCTCCCCTCTTTTATATTGAGAAGATTTCGGTTGAAAACCCGGCAGAGCGAATCAGAATGAAAGATTTGAGAACTCTCAATGAGCCCCATGTTCCACAAATAGGTTTTCAAGAAAAATGTTCTACATTTGAAATTGCCAAAGCATTTGCTCACCATTAAGACATTCATTGCAGTTGTGCATTTGACTGAAAAATGAGACCAAGTACATAACAAAATTCAGCTGCTCGCAAATAAATTCCTTTTGAAGTATATTAATTCCAGGAAGCAGAAATTGGAAAAGGTATTGACCTTCCTGGCTTTTTCGGTGGCTATAAAAAATCTTGTTCAATTGTTGTACCAGGATTTGATAAATTGCTAAAATAGTGAGAACAGGCCATTGATTTTAATCTGGGATGTTGGCAAATTATTTGCTTGTGGAGAACACTTTCCTTATAAGCTCTCTCCCTTCCCAATCCTTGTGGCCTTTCTCATTTAATGTACAGGTATAATATGTGTCATTGTCATCATGATGTCACAATATTTAAGTGCACCCAGAACAAATGTTTACAACATACAAGCTATGTGATTATTGTTGTGGGGCAGGAAGATATCAGGGACATCCCACCAAGTGTACAGTACTGCTATTGGGGAAGGCCTTTTAGGATACAAAGCAAGGGAAAGCAGGCCTGTATAGGACAAGGATAAAGTCTGTGAGTCACATGGCTATCCCATATTTTAAGCAAGAAGTAAAATGCTTCCAAATTAGTTTTATATTATTTATTTATTTTTTTTGTAAATATTCTTTATTTATTTTTTCAAATTTAAACATAAAAACATAACTTTCAAGAGCAAAAATCTCGATCTGGTCATTGATGGTTACCACGCTTACATTCCTTTCACAAGCTAAATTCACAATTTTCATTACATCTTTTATAAATAAACAAAAAAAGAAGAAAAGAGAAGATAAAAAAGAAATTCAAAACTTAAGAAAAAACCAATTTTACCTCAAATTTCACATTTTCATCTATATGAATCCATTATATCTATCCAAAATTAGTTTCAAATTCACTTTCACTCATTTTTACATCTGCATAACAATTCTAAACATATCTTTCTTCTTCTTTACCTTATATCTTATACAAGTCATATCAAAATAATTTTTACAATATTCTAACCTCTTGTTAAGTGTTTACCTTACAATTTTATCACCATTTATTCTTAGTTTCAATTCAATACCACTCCATTTTTATTATATTTTATAAAACAACATTTTATCTAATTTTAATCCTTTGACCCTTATCCTCAAATCAGTTTACCTTAGGTTTTTTTTTCCCCTCCCAGTTTACATATTACACAGATTTCTCTCAAAGGCATATTTTATTTACTCCAATTTCTAATATATTTTCCACTATATCTCCCTCTAATATTTAACTATCTTCCAGCTTGTTCTATTTGATTAATTCTCAGCTTGATCCCCTCCAAAACACCAACTATTTAGTTGATTTTAGAATAGTTCCTCAATCTCCTCCAACTCTCCTCCTATTTGTTTGGCTGTTTCCAGCATTTTGTGGGCTGATTTCCAGCAGTCTCCTCCTTAACTCCCTCCATTGTTTGACTGATTTCCAGCATGGTCTCCTCCAACTCTCCTCCTATTTGTTTGGCTGTTTCCAGCATTTTATGGGCTGATTTCCAGCATAGTCTCCTCCAACTCTCCTCCTATTTGTTTGGCTTTTTCCAGCATTTTGAATTAATTTCCAACGTATTTCCACCAAGTCTCAAACTCTTATCTAGTTGGTATCCATCCCACACATTTTAACTGTAATATAATTATCTGTTTTATATCATTTTTCCATCCTGCTCTTTCAATTTAAGTCTCAGTATATTTCATAATAGTCATCATTTCCAACTTGTATTACCTTAATTCAATACTAATCACTAGCATCTGGGTATCTTGTATTTTGTTCAATCAATCCTTATTCATCAGTTTAACATTTGTTTGCAAATTAAAATTAAAATGTATTACATCAAACAGTACATTTTCTTAAAATTTTCCTGCCTCAAAATATATTCTTCTTTATTATTTTTATCCCCTTGATATTATCCACTATTTTAATAACCACCTCTTATTTTCTATTTTTATTATTTCACAACCCTTCCTGTTTTTATCCAAAAATCATATATACCTAGGCTTTTAAACTTTATCATATATACATAGGCTTTTAAACTTTACATTTCAGTTAGTCACATTTAAATTTATCCACTTTAATTCTTCCTTTTCTTCCTTTTCCTCTCTGTACAAAGTGCTCTATTTCAAGGTTCATCAGTTCAAAGTAAAGAATTTCTGTATGTCCCTTTAAAACTTTTAAGAGGTCTGATCCAAGCGTAGTGCATCAGCTTCCTGTCTTTGTTAACTACGCCACACCTCGTTTTGTCAATCTCTATTGTTAAAATCCAAAATGTTCTTTCTTTCTTCTTTCTTCTTTCTTAAAATCATCTGGGACAGAGTAGGAATCTCCAAAATCCTTATATCCAATATTAATTTCAAGTAATCCAAGGTAAAAAGCCAATTTACATGTTTCTTTTCCACCCACAAAGGGAAATTTCTTCAATCCACTTCCCTGTTTAATCACTGCAGACTCCATGGCTATTTTATTGCCATCCATCTCTATCTTCATTAGCTTCATTTTCTTTTAGAAGCATTCATTCTCAGGAATATCCATTTCTCCTCTCCACTCCAGTTAAAGGCACAGTCAAATTTCAGAAATTTATTAATACCAAATCATCCAGTTTAAATTTACTGCAACAAAGTTCAATTTGGGTCTTTTACCCATTTTTTTTTCCTTTTCAATCTTTAAGCCCCGCAGTCCAACAGCCGCATTTAATTTTGGGGTCTTATTTTCCAATAACTCCAAATAGGTACGTTATTGCCTGGGTTGGTGTCACTCACCCGGCTTCTTGATTTTTTCTCTTTCTTCATCTTCTTCCTCCAGTACAATCCTTGTTCCCGGTTGCCGCAGTTTCAGGGCAGCCACCATGGCTGCCATCCCGCTGCTGCCAGCGTGAAGGAGAAGCCTCCGGCCCCAAGGAACCTGCCCATTCCTCTCGGCCGCCCAAGGCATTCCTTCTTGTCCCCCTGTCCCTACAAGACAGTGGAGGTCCGCAGACCTATCGGCGGCAGCTTAGCAGAGGGGATTTGGATTTGGATTCAGCGGAGCTCGCCATTTCCCCGTCTGTGTCCCTGCGGCACCAACTGGAAGTCTCAGTTTTATATTATTTTTTATGTTCCCTTTTACAATTAATCTTCAATTGATTTGATCAAGATCTTTGTTTGTTCCATATAATGGTCTTGACAGTACTTCAAGAAACCTTTAGGCATTTATCAGTTGATTTCTTCTTGATAGGTCAAATGATTTCCAAGGCCGTTTTACAATGGGGAGAGATGCTTTAATATTAGCATTTTGGACATTCTTATCTTCCTTTGAGATGAAAAGAAGCCAGGGTTACTGCTACATCCCTTTTTTATTCCAGATGTATTCCTACATGTAGCAAGATCATATTCTTATTCTCTCATTCATCTGATGTTTGGAGAGTCATCTGCTCTGGCAGCAGAGGAATGGATTTGTTTATTTTAAAAATATGAGGGTTGAATGAAACGTAGTGCTCCACCTATATTGCTTTAGTGAAAATAGGTATATTTTAATAAATGAAACAGGAAAAGAGCTCTTTTGTTTACTTTTCCATTTCTAGCCACTACTATTTGCTACACCTTTCTCTTAGTGACAGACAAGCTTCTTAAAGCTGACATGAAAGAATGCCATGCTTTCTTCAATCAGACATTCTTCCTACCATTTCATTTAAATCAGGTACCCATGAAAGAAGTCCTTTGTTTTGAGGAAAAAGTGAAAGTCAACATAGCACCAAGTTTCCACTGCATGGAGGATGGGTTTAAGATAGCGAGATCCAACTTGGTAATTGCCTTTGACTGGCTCCTGAGATGTTGGGTCTTGCATTACAAAGCTTTGTATGTTGCATTTTAGGTGCAGAGAGGCCTAGAAATGACCTTATAGGAAACATACAGAAAGGATTACAAAGACACTCATCTTAAAAAATTGCCAAGGTTGAGAAATTCTAATGTATAGAGTCGCAGTCCTGAAAAAAGAGATTTGAGACTCCCAAATCTTTCACTATTCAGAACCAGCCGTGTTGCTACCTAGGGTTATTTTTTTTAAGGATACCTGACATTCCCATGTAGAAGTAGTAGTCCATTTTATGTATTCATAGGTAAATAGTTATATCACAATCTATTTTTGCAACTTAACATAATTAACAAGATGTAAATTCTAACATTACATTCTGTATCTCTTTGCACTTGGAATGTCTTTTGTTAGGAGATACTCTTACACAATCATTAGCCATGTTTTCCAGGTCTCTTCCAATGGACCCAACTTTTTAATCCTTCAGTGACTGGCCATTAACTCATTCTATAACACTTTTGAATAAACAACACTTGAAACCCAGGCATCTAATTCCACATGGCAACAATAATGAAGTTAGGGTTTATTTGTAGATCTGTCAGAATGCCTAACTTTTAATGGTGGTGTATCTTTTCCTTTTCATGTTTCATGTAAGCTTCAGTGCTTTTTTTCCCCCTCTGAGGAATGTTCAGGATTTTAATACAGTTAATACTTCAGAATGAAGGAGTGAGCTGTATTCTGTAATAAACAGGAAAATTATTCCAATAGTTCCCCTTGGATCTCCTTCATCTAAACAAAAATATATATTTCTCAGATCTCTGTGTTTTTGTAAGCAAAGAAATGCTGTTTGGCGGAACTCAGCTGAATGAATGGTACAACCTGAAGTCTCATTGTCTTGGAAGGACCACTTGTTTATAATGTAAGCTGCATTTGCTACAATAAATGCTTTTCTGGAATTTCCTTAATATTGTAATCGTATAATTTTAGGAAATATACCAGCAAAATGTGGGGGCTTGGCAGGGGACAGAATGTATCTGCCCTCAGTATGGAAGGGATTGCCACTCTCGAATTGGCCTTTTTAGTCACACCAAATGCTGTTTTAGGACCTCTTTCCAGAGCACAATACCATGGTCTTTTGAGACTGAAGGATGCCAATGATAACTTTAGGATCTTTATTAGATTAATATTCTACACTATCTTTTCTGGAGAAGAAGTGGATTGTTGCATTTAACAGACTGAGGGCTTTTATCCTTCAGAGGAAACTTACAAAATACAGTAGTATGGACTGTCTATTTTTTTGCAGCATGCATTTTGTCATTTTGTTAAACAGCTTGTGGAAGAGCAAAAGGAATATATTGTGCTGGTGTTTTTCATTTGATGATTAGTATTTACTTTCTCAACAGCTCTTGTTGTATTGTCTTTAGACAATATACAAGAAATGGAATTCATTCACCTGATGTTTAATGCAAAGCGGAGTAATGTTGGTTTGAAGCAGAAGTGAGATTTAGCCAGTTTCGACCAGTTCAGGCAAACTAGTTGTTAAAATTCTGCCCAATTCTATATTTTTATGCATAAAGCATGTTTCTATTAAAGTCTTCCTTCATAGATATGCTGCTCAGGATAATCCGTAATTTTTTTTTTAAAGGAGATCCTTTAAAAAGGATCTGAATTTTCCAATTTTTGACAGGGTTTTTCAAACTTACAATCCTAAAATGTGTGGACTTCCAGAATTGCCCAGACAGCATTCTGGAAGTTAAAGTCTACACATCTTAAAAGTTGCTAATTTGAAAAACGCTGATCTATCAGAACATCTAGCTCAGGGATATCCAACCTTGACAACTTTAAGACTTGTGGACTTCAAAATGGGCTGAAAAATGGGTGGGGCTGGGCCAGCCAGTGGTGGGATTAGCCTGAACCGGTCCAAACTAGCTGAATCCCACCTCTGCCTTTGACATGAGTGGCCGGGATGTGGGGCTGGGTGTGATGAGTTATGTTGAGTTGGCCACACCCACTCAGTCACATGACCACCTGCTCATGCCCGCCCACCCACCCAGTCATTAGGGCAGAGAACCAGTTGTTAAATTATTTGAATCCCACCACTGGTTTGAAGCTATGCATCTGATTGACTAGACCAGTGTAATAATCTGTCGTTCACTGTTGGATCTCAGAGGAGTAGAATCACCATGTAAATATTCCAGCCATTTTACCCACTCATCCAATAACATGACCAAATCCTAGTGTTGTGATCCAGCTTGCAGAGCAACTGAAGTAGGAACAGTTTATTCTGTGCATGGAGTTGGACTCAAATCTCCCAAAATATCAATCACCATATCAAATTCTTAAACCATGGATGATGGAAGTCATAGGTTATCAACATAAACACAATATGTTGTAAATTCTAATACGACAAAGTTCAGAGTGCATGAACTGTAAGTGGTAGAAAAAGAAGCATAAAACATCAAATGGAGTCTGATAGAATGAGTGAAAGAAACACTTTAAGTATAGATCCTCTTTTTTCATCTTGGGCTGAATGTTATGAAGTGCTCTTAAATGCCTGAGTAAGCCACAAGTGACCAATAAAGTAGAATTAATTTTTCTTTCTGTGAACTGCAGATACTGTAGATGTTATGTTTATGAGTGAGCAGAGTGTTAATAAATTCATAAAGACAAAATTAACATTATAAGCACAGAAGGTTATAAAAGGGAATACAACCTGACTACCAAATTGATGCTGCTGCATCAGTCCAAAGACATTTATACACATTCTAGTTTCTGTAAAGTAGAGCTACTTGAGTGGGAAATAGTAAATGGTGGTTGCCAAAGCTCGTGGTTTGAAGACAAGATAATGTATTGGATCATTTTTAAATACTTAAACTAAATCATTTTTTATGCCACAGTTGCATTTCAGTCCCAGGTTGTGACTCAAGAACTAGCTTCCAGAACCAGTCCTATAGGTCTTTCTGTCCATGTTACTTAGAACATCATAAAGTATTGTAGCTGTGGTTCATGAGCCTGTCTGCCCAATTGTGTTATCTGCTAGCGTCTGGAAGAGAAATTGTAGAAAGTCTCAGAGTGAGAATTTTTATATCAAAATATATTTTATTCTTTATGCTGTTTCCACCTTCACTTAGAACATTAACAGAATCCACAATGGACTGAGAATCAGTGTCTCTAGTAGATAATTGACAGTCAAGCTGAAAGTAAGTTAATCAAGTAAAAATAGCAAAAGGGCCAAAATATTTTACTCAAACTTCCTCAAGCCCCGAAATATTCCACCTATCAAAGAATAAACACAGAGTTAATTAAATTAGGTCTCCCAATGGAACTGCACGTTCACAAGAATAAACACCATAGACATACCTACATATATACACACGCCCCACAAGTGTCACCCTAGAATCAGCACATAGACATTTCCATACCCAGGACAATCTCCCCTATAAAAACTCTGTCACTGTACCCCATTTCTCTACAGCTACCCTTAAAAGGCAAACTCTGCATTTACGAATAAACATTACTTCTTTCCTCACAACTGTCTGGATCTCATTTTTATTTATTCTTGCACAACCCTGGCTCAAGTTGGAACCAAAATATTCTTCTGACATCAGCTTAGAATCTGGTCATCCAAGAATGCTTGCTCTTACTTTGTATTTCTTCTTGTTTGCTTGCTTTGAAAGTTGACCACCAATGCACCATAGACCCCAATATCTCCCTCATTATCTGATCTTATGGAGTTGTATGAGTTTGCTTTGGACTGCATTTTTATTAAATATCAGTGGCATTTAAAAAATTCTAGATGAAGTTGGGGATCCTTAGGAGTGGGTCAAATGTTCAACCATGGTAATATACTCTTCTCATCTGGATTAGGCTGTTACTTAAAAATTCTGCATCTAATCTAATGCAGACAGGGCCAAAGTGGGATCCAATTGGTCTGTTAGGCAAGTGGGCTTGAGTTTTACAGGACTTGAGCTTTACAAGAAGTTTCAGGGACTTCTCTGTAGCACCCAGAGTGGGAATGCAGGAGTTAAGCAATGTGGAATCAATGTGAGAATTGTTGCCTGAGGCAGAAAACTAAGCAAAACATCATATAAGTTATTAACTGATAAAACCCTTATGATTTCTACTTTTAACTTGTTCAGAGAAGGTCATTTATTCAATAGCCCTGTGAATATATAGTTCCTTGAGAACTCTCATTTATAGCAAAAGGCGAAAGCAATATATGATGCTGAAATTAATACAAAGTGGCACATTGAGTTTGGTTTGTAGATAATTTAACTCATTGGGTCAAGTGTGAAGGTCTGACATCTTGAGGAGGCATTAGGAGCTTCTTCACAGTTCAATTGATTTCATAAAGGTATATAAATCAGTGAAATAAGAGTGGGGCTCTTGTGATAGCCTAGCTGTTTGCTGACTAGCCAGATTTATTTTTCAGAAGGGTTCAGCTCAGCGTAGCATATCTAGGCTCCTATCTTCCCACTGTAAGACTACCAGCTGATCAGAAATAAAACATTTTAAAATGTACAGTGACATCTCAGTGGTTATAATGGACATCCCTGCAGGATCACTGAGATAACTGAGATTGTCAAATATTTTCTCTGGCATAATTAAATAGTCAAATTGCTGTGTTATTATGAACACTTTGTGGTTGCGGAAAAATGAGGGAGATGGAGAAGGATTTAGAAAGCTAGTACATTAAATAAGCTACCTTGTATTTGGTTTTACTTTGTGAATCATGGTTAGACTTTGGCTAGACACAAAAGAAGCTTTTTCACTGACAGTGTTGCATAAAACATGTATTTGTTAGGAACAAAATAATTAGGAATATTTTTTTTTAGTAATTTTGTTAAAAGTTACAATTACAACAATAACAGTGTTTACCAAACAAAGAACAGAGATATTTAATTGTGAATGTTTTAACAGCGGCTAGAATTGTATTTGCTAAAAATTGGAAAGGTGAGAAGATACCTACTGAGGATAAAGTTATTAAAAAAATTATGGAGTGTGCTGAAATGAGTAAATTGACATTTGAAATTAGAGAACAGGAAGATAAACAATACTATTTGATTTGGGACTTGTTTTATTAATGGCTAGATAATAAAGTATGGAGATGAAAGATGAAAGATGAAATTAATGTAATGGTAAAATATATGAAATGTTTTCTTTTCTTAGACAATGAGTACTAAATGAGTATAACATATAAAACTGTTAAGTAAGAGAAATTAACTAATTGGTATTTTGGGATAAGGGAGTGAGCTCAAAAGAATTTTAACCGATCGACACACTGTTTGTAATTGTATTTGAATGATGGTGATTTTATGTTTTGTTTTTGTTTTAAATAAAAAAAAATTCAAATAAAAAACTATAACAGTGAATACAGGCAGTCCTGTATTCTGTAACTGACCCCAAAATGTCTGCTGCTAAGTGAGACAGTTGTTAAGTGAATTTTGCCCCATTTTACAATCTATCTTGCCACTTTTGTTAAGTGAATCACTGCAGTTGTGAAGTTAGTAACACGGTTGTTAAGTGAATCTGGCTTCCCCATTCACTTTGCTTGACAGAAGCTTGCAAAAGGTGATCACATGACCTTGGGACACAGCAATTGTCATAAAATGTGAGTCAGTTGCCAAACGTCTGAATTTTTTTTTTATTGCAAAAGTTTTACAATTACATTTTCACCCCTTTTTCTCCCCCCCTCAACCCACCCCAAACTTCCCAACCTCCCTAACCCACCCTAACCCTCCCCTCCCCCCCAGACTTCCACACAATATACTCATATCAGGTAAAAGGAAAAACCTCCTTTGTATATAAAGCTTGAACCCCTCCCTCCCCCTTATAAATTTTCATCTTCATTACATTAACGTATTTCTATCTTAATATAACATTTTCAAATAAATTTTCATCTTCATTACCTTAAAATATTTCTATCTTAATATAACATTTTCAAATAAATTTTCATCTTCATTACCTTAAAATATTTCTATCTTAATATAACATTTTCAAATAAAAGCTATTTGATACTTCCTAGTTTGATATTTGTTCTGAACATAATCTATCCACTTTTTCCATTCCCATTCATAAGTCTCTTGTGAACAATCTTTTAGATATGCTGAAATCTTCGCCATCTCTGCAAAACTGGCCATCTTCAAAGTCCATTCCTCAATCGTGGGCAGTGCTTCATTTTTCCAGTATTTACCTATCAACAATCTTGCTGCTGTTATCATATACAATATCAATTTTGTTTCACCCAATGTAAAACCCTTAACTATACCCAATAAAAACAATTGTGGAGAAAATTGAATTTTTTTCTTCATCAAATGTCTGAATTTTGATCATGCGACCATGCGATACCATAACGGTCATAAGTGTGAAAAACGGTCATAAGCCATTATAACTTTGAACCGTCACTTAAACAAACTATTGCAAGTTGAGGATTACCTGTACAAAATACAAAAAGAAGATAGAAAAAAAAAATAGAAGCTGCCAAAAAGAAGAGAATAAGAGAAAAAAAGAAAGAAAAAAATAATAGAAGAAGGGACAGCTCCCCTTCATCAGAAGTATAAACAATTTTAGTAACATTACTTTCTTTAAGAATATAATAAATGGTTTTTATATGTATTTTATAGGTAGTCCTTGACTTACAACCATTGGTTTAGTGACCATTCAAAGTTACAATATTACTGGAAAAAAATGACTTAGAAAACTCATCTTGGTTTTCACATCTATGGCTATAGCAGCATCCCCATGGTCACATCATGAAAATTCAGGCAATTGGCACCTGGCATGTATTTATGATGGTTGCACTATCCCAGCATCATTTGATCACCAATTGTAACCTTGCCAGCTGGCTTCTGACAAGCAGAGTAAATGGGGAAAGATGGATTTGCTTAATGACTGCATGATTCACTTAACAACTGCAGTGATTCACTTAATAACTGTGGCAAAAAAGGTCATAAAACAGGGTGCAACTCCCTTAACCTCCTTGCTTAGCAATGGAAATTTTGGATTCAATTGTGGTCATAAGTCAAGGAATGTCTGTAGTTCTTTGTATTGGGTTATCATAATTGTCTGACTGACAATGTGTATGTGGGATACTCTGAAGGGATAGCTGAAACCTGATTTGTTCAACATCAAGAAAGGCAACTTCATTTCTGTCAAACAAATCAGCTTCAAATGACATAAGTTGTACAACTAAAATGATTATACTCCTGGAGGATAATGGCTAAGGAAAGGCAAATAAAATATTACCTTTATAACTTTGTCATTCTGCAGCACAGTGATTATTTTGGTGAATGATTTTTTGATTTTGTTTGAGTAGTGAAATAATTAATACCAGGAAAAGCACAGGCAAAATATGTGATGTCACAAATGACATTGACAGATGCATTGCTTTCCTAATAAAAGAGAAGAAATCTTTGATCCTTTTTTTTAAAAAAATGGAAAAGCAGGAAATTCATACAAATGAAATCGCTCACGCGCAACTTTTCATTGATATGCAGAAAGATGCTTCAGGCCTCTACTTCTGACAGCCTGTTTAAAATGTGTGAGGGAAGGAGCCTTCCATAATAAGGTTATGCTTGTATTGATTTGCCTTTCAAGTATTTATGTGTTATTTGTACTATTTTCAGCAATAGGAGGTGTGTATGTGTGTGTGTGTGCTTGGGTGTGTGTGTGCATTAATTCACTACCCAGTTTAAGGGCTGAAAGAGAATCCAATATTAGGAGCATAAAGGAAACAAGTCTTCTGCATGGACAAGAATTTTATGGAAATTGAAACAGGACCATGTTTGTACCAAATATTCAGGAAATGATTGGGTGATGGGCCCTAAAAACAAGAATCATACTTACCTGGCTTCAAAATACATATTAAGGCAATTATATCAGAGCAACTCAAGGGATTTACGTGTATGTATCTGATTGCCTGGATAAGTCCCTGTAGTTTTCTTAGCTAAAGTTTTTGGAAGTAGGTTGTCACTGTCTTCTTCCTAGGGTTGGAAGCAGAGTTGGTATTCAGCAGGTTCTGACCAGTTCTGGAGAACCTCTAGCGGAAATTTTGAGTAGTTTGGACAACTGGTAAATACTATCTCTGACTGGCCCTGCCCCCATCTATTCTTGGCCTCCTGAGTTCCAGCTGATCAGGAGGAAATGGGGATTTTGCAGTAACCTTCCCCTGGAGTGGGGAGGGAATGGAGATTTTACAGTATCCTTCCCCTGCCATGCCCACCAAGCCAAGCCACGCCCACAGAACCGGTAGAATCCCACCACTGGTTGGAAGAGAGTGATTGGCCCAGTCACCTAGTTGGCTTTGTGCTTAAAGCCAGACTAGGAGTTATGCTTTAACCACTACACAAAACTGGATCTCCAGATATGGATATGGATTTAATCATATGTATATGTATATTATGTATACAGTATGTATATTATATGATTAAACTGTATATGTATATTGTATGTATATTATATGATTAAAACTGTCTATGTATACATACATATACACATACATGTATGTATATATATATATATGTATATCATTAAAACTTTTCTATATATAGAAAATTTAAGATCTATATATAGATATATAAGATTTTAATAATATATTCATGCATGTTTGTATGTGCGTATTCGCTTTCTATATATATAGTGTGTATGAATACATGCACACACATGCCAATAAATCTTTGTCAGGAAAAATGCTTTAAAATAAAGGACAAAAAGAGAAGGAGAGAACATATTTAATAATTTATCTAAAATATATACGCTAAAATACTTAAAACTGAGAATAAAGTTTGCAAGACCTGTTTATAGAAGCTAACAACTAAAGCAGTTTATTTCAGTGACTAAGCATATATCTTTGCCATGAGTCTTATTGCAGACCTTACTCAATTGTGTAAAATATGCGTAGTAAATTGTCATTTTCCAATATGTTGTTTCTAAATTATTCAAATCTATGAGACCTGAATTGCAAGCTTTGTTTATTTATTTTTGCAGGCAAGGAAACTAATGGTTCCTGGTGCCTTTGTAACTATGCAAGTCTCATTAAATGAGTTTTGCTATGCTGGTGTAAGACTTGATCTAGAATTAGTAAATTGTGTTTAGTCTGTGTTATATGTTTTTACTGGAAGATAGCCTTAAAAGTATAAAGAATATCTCAGTAATTGAACATTCTTGGTTGAATGACTACATGTGCAATAATTCACTAAGGCTCGAAAGGAAATTGAATGTCAACAGAGTTGCAATATATAGTAGTGTATTTATTCATTCAGACATATTATATTTCACCCTTCAGTGTTTTCATTATAGACTGGTTTACCATTAAAAAAAAAAAGACAATAATAGGAAAATTGAGGGTGTAGCAGCAAAATGGAGGAGTGGAAACAATCTCTGATTAAACCTTTATTTAAAAATCATGATGTATAAAAAGTTATTTCTATGAATCAAAACACCAGAAGAGCGACTTTGTTCTCAATGGGAATGTCTTTTTCTCCCTTATGTTACTATTACAGAAGCTCAGTGATGTAACACTTCATGTTGGCTTGATGATTATTTAGCATAAAGTGGAAAGAGACAGAGAATATATATATTCTTTGTGGTATTAGTTCTCATGTTGATGTTTCATGTTTTGAGCCAATGTTCACAGGAGAGGATATGATTACTGAAAAACAAACAAACCCACATGAACAAACACAACAGTGACTTTATCTACAATGCTTTTAAAACTCACATTTCATTGTGTGGTTATCCTGTTATGAATAATCTAATTCTGAAATGTTATTTATTTAGAACATATATAAGTCAGACTGTGACTGTTCTGAAAGAAAAAAGAAAGAAAACTCTGGGTGAATACTGACAATTGGAAATGCAAATAACAAAAGCTTTTGAATACCATTCTTTGCTGTGCAAATAGATTCATAGCCTACATCAATGAATTTGTAAATACCTTGAAAACAGTGTGGTGATTACTAGAAGTTTGCATTTATTTGCCAAGAACAAGTCTTGCCAGGTTAATTTTACTTCATATTTTAATTATTACATTGTTTAAAGCATGGCCTCTTCAATTTTTCTCAATTTATACTTTAAAAAAATAAGTGTAGTATTTATATTTTGATTAATCTGAATTAATATGTGTTAATTATATATATATCACAATGTATATATATGTCTCTCTCTCCCCCCCACCAAACTAAGGTGAATTAGAAAGATAAATAGCCAGTAATTAATACATCACTGCAGAATCTATTTCAAAGTGGGTCTAGAATGGCTTATAGAGAATTTATTTTCTATGGCTTTCACATTCAATCTGCAGATTCTCATTTAATCTACTTTTAACAATCTGTGTCTCTCTCCCCCCCCCCCCCCCCATGCAGCAACAATGAATTTCTGGAAGAAACATCCCCAGTCACCCTGTACTTAACTGAGATGTAAGTGAAAATTACAAGAAGAGAAGTCGCCATCTTTAGGGAAGTCTGCGTAACAGATAATAACAGCACAATCCATATAGGGGCACTTTGAAGGTCTGCAGAATGTTGACTGGTCAGGAGTCTGTTTATTCATTTTAACCTGACATGTATTAGACCATTTGTAGATTACATAAAAGGAATCTCACCTCTCTGAATGTTGACAATGACAATTTTTAATAATGTAAAGTTTGGATATGTTGACATAAACTATCATAAAATTTAGATTATGTAGAAAATGGAAATGTATAAATAAATGATCTACCTCCACATATATATATATTACAATTTTGTTCAGTAAGGCTTATTAAATTATATCTCATTAGATTAGTCTGTGTTCTATCCCATATCTTCCAACTTGGATATATTTATGCCTAATGATGAGAACTAGAGAACTGATACCACAGACTTGCTAGCTAAAATGTATCTCTTTGTATACTTGATGGATAGTATCATGTATAGAAAAAGACATTGATTTTAATATATTACATATATATCACAATATAGATTATTTTGATATATCTGGGCTATATCAAAATCAATGTCTTTTTGTATACATGACACTATCCATCAAGTATATAAAGAGATACAGCCTTGCTACCAAGTTTGGAAAAACAGTGAATAATAAAAACTGTTTCTGTTACTAAAAGGATGTTATGTTTTATTTCTTTCCCCCACTGCCTGAGTGTAATGCTTTTAAAATATTTCAGGTGTCTAACAGGATTGCGAAATCAACACTAACATTCAACAGATTAATGGTCCACAATTTAATTTGCAGACTCATAGTTTGTCATATTTAAGTCAGAGCAAATTTGCTGTTTGGATATGTCAATTGATGTAAATGCTGCCAAAGATTTTTTTTAAAGGACCATAGGGTTTTTTTGCTGGTTGAAGTGTATTAAGGATTGGCATTATCTGACACTTCTGAAGATAACTATCCATAAAGCAGAAGTGCAAAATAATCTATTTGCTATATTGAATATTAACCTAAGGAAATGGAATTAGATAAAAAGAAAAGAAAAGAAAAAGGCCCTTGCTTTTTCTGTACCAAGGGATTAAACATATAGGTACTGTAACTTCAAAAAGGTGATTTATTATAGAATTTAGCAATTTCTCATTTTATTGGGCTGTAATACATTATCAAAATAAGTTGATTAAGTGAGATGCCTTACACAGATTTCCCATATTATCCAGACAACCTAGCCAATTATTTTGCTGTTGTAACAGGTCTCCTTAAATTAGGCTTTCTGCTTTCTAGCTTCAGAATTATATAGATTTATTGTTTTTTGTTTTTGTTTCTGTAACTTTTCCAGCTAGAGTAAAGATTTATTAGATATTTCTGAGAAGCTTAACAAGAGGATAAATATAATTTGCTGTTAAGATAATCATTTTTTTCACTCTGAAAAGAAATAAAATTATAGAAGTAAAGCATCTTTCATAACCGAGGCCAACAAATATGGTATTAAACTATTCCATGGAGAAAGAGAAGAACTATGCAAAAAGGGACCCAAAGGAAAGAGAAAGATAAAAGTTAATCTACATATGATAATAAAAATATTCAAACACTAATAACAATATGTCAAACTGGGCAAAGAAATGCAGAATTAAAGCCCAGACCAGAAGCAAAAGTAAGTAGATAGTATTATTCCTGCAAGATTAAAAAAAAATGTAATAGTGAAATATAACAACCAAAAAAACAACAAACAAATAAAAAAAAAACAATACAAGAGTAGAAAAAGGGGAAGAGACATAATAACTAGCAAAAGATCTAAATATTAATAGACAATTAGCCCAATTTTAAATATAAATATAGTCTATATAAACCATAATGCCCCACCTTTTCATTTTTTACAATTGAAGTCATTTCAAAAATTTGTAGAGGATTATTTTCTTAAACCCGCTCTTCAACATCTTGCCAAGAAAGAGACACCAAAGAATATGACCAAATCATCCCAGAGCCTCAGATTTCTTAAAACATTATCATTCCTCACCAACAAATCTGATACACTAACCTTCTTGTTTTGGATTCGAGCTATGTTGTTCTACTTGTTTTGTTAATAGGTCTCTCTTCTCTCCACCAACTTCATCCTCTTTGGTCTCTATATGTTCTGACAGAAACGGTAGCAAGAAGCAACATGGAGCTGCCCTTGAAGACCACTCGGAAACTTCAACTAGTCCAGTTGAATGCAGCAAAGTGCACACTAATGGGTGGCCCTTGGTTTGCCCCTCTGACATCTCTGTTGTGTGAACTGCACTGGCTTCCAGTTTCTTTCCAGGGGCAATTCAGTGTGCTGGTCATCACCTTTAAAGCTCGATGTGGCACAGGGGCAGGCTCTGCAGGACCACCTTCCTTAAGGATACCTACTTGTTATCAGATAGCTCAGATAGGGTGGGCACATTCCTAGTCCCTTCCTCTAAATATTGTCAGCTAATGGGTTAGGGTAGGATATGTGCCTTTTCTTTGCCCCCTGAAGTTCTGCAGGTGTTCACCCTTTTAGTCTTCCATAAGTCTTTGAGGCTTGGCTTTTCCCTTAAGTGTTGGAAGAAGACTGGATAATTACGTATTAGAACTGATTTGGCACCAGCTTTGTTGTTTTTAATGTTTTAATTGGTTGAGTTTTATAGTTTTAGTATGATTTTATATGTCTTTTAATTTTTGATTGGGAGATGCCCAGATTTGATTGAAATATGGGCAGCTATATAAATATTGTACATACATACAAAAGGCAAAATACATTGCTCAGCAGAATACATGAGACACTAGGCTACAAGATTCCATTTAGATTTCAGTAGAAGACCACATGATCTAGAGCAGGGCTGTCAAACATGTCATCACGGCATTGTCATGTGATGTATCAGGACTGTTTTCTCCTCCTGTAAACAGGGCATGGGCGTGGCCAGCTTGTGACACATCCGGCCCACAAACCGCGAGTTTGACAGTCCTGATCTAGAGGTTGAATCTAGATAGATCTTAGCATGGAGCTTCATATGTCTCAGTATGAAGCTCCATATTATTCTTGGATATCAACATATTTAAGTGCCAGTGTTGTGAAATAGTTAAGGTATTAGTCTAGGACTGACAAGATCCAGTTTCAGGTCTACAATTAGTCATGGAAGTTCACTAGGTGGCTCTTTACCTCACAGGATTGTTGTGGGGAAAAAGGAGGGAATAAATGTATACCATGCCTCTCTGAGTTCCTGAGTTAAAGGTGTTTTCACATACCTGCTGTTAAATAAAATTAACAGTTGTATATAGAAGTCACACATAATATCCATATGAAATGTATCTTATCATTCTTAATAAGCAAAGAAACATCTAGGTTATATTCTGCCATCTGTTGTCTGGGCTTTTGTACCAGAATTCATCTGGAAGACACTTGTTTCAGGGAAGCCAATCTAGAAGAAATGAAAAAAATGACCAACTTTCTAAAACATGAAAAAAATATTTGTAAATGTAACTACTGATTATTTCTGAAAGGAAACATTTAAGGATTAAAGGATTTTTAAAATTAAAATACAGAAAAGAACTGTCCAAAGTAAGAGATGTTCCAGTTTGAGTAATGCAAACCTCATAATTATCTTGTTTCTAACAGAAATAATTTCTAATATAAACCTTTCAAATACTAAATGTTGATGGCATTAAAGAATAATATTTAACATCCAATGAATATTATTTTAATTGTTCAGCCTTCATAGTTTCGTTGCTCCATTAGTATGGAATAGATGTGATCTTGCACTTCAATTTGAAAAAAAATATTTTTGTGATATATTTGCTCAGATTCAGAATATTTCAGCAGGTAAATCTTAATTTAAAGGAAGAAACTGGAGTCAATGCAAGTCAGAAATAAAATCTTAACAAAAGGATTGTCAGAAACTTTGTAAGCAGCAAGTATGCCTCTCAGAGTCTCTTGTTTTGTAAGCAACTTATCTAAATTTGATAAATAAATAAGTAATGCTGTAGCACCATAAAGTTGATCTCCAGATGTTGCTGAACACAAGTCTTTGGAATCTCGGTCTCCTAGGAACGGTGAGGGAGCAACATCTGGAAAGGTATTTTCACATACCTGCCTTAAAAACGAACATTTACTGTGGAGTAAACTAGTTTTCTGCATAGGTTAATTAATCATAAAGCATATAGTTCCCCTGAGCTAAGATATTTTTAACTCAAGTGAATACTTCCTGCATCTGATGATGTATTCTGTGGTCTAAGAAAGGTCATGCAACAATAAATGTGTTAGACATCAAGGAGCTGTAAGATACTTTATGGTTTTATTCTAAGTATATGAAAAGTGACTGTTCATATTCCAAAGCTTGTGAAAATTTCTCTTGTTTTGCTTTGGAAAAACTCTGTAAACACAGGGATACTGAAGCCTTTGTTAGCAACAGCTTGTCCTTACTTACAGTCAGATGAAAGCAACTAGAGCTACTTGTGAATAACAAAACTCAGTAACTTTATTATCTACCACTTAGGTTACAAGAATCTCACCAGACAGTTTGTCTTCCCCTGGGATTGACCAAAAAAGGCTTCTTGGATCTTGGGGGAATTCAAGCTTATGCCACTTGCGGCTGAGCAAGGACTCCAAGTAGGTGCTCGCTTGACCCCTCCTTCCAGCCTGACTGGCAGTTTTTCAACATCTGTATTTAGTAACATTTAGGAAATCAATCATTAAATGATAGCTGAACAACAATAGAGAAACAATCAACATACTGTATTTAGCCATGCTCATGCACTATGATAGTGTTTATGCAATCTGTAAGCTCCTTCAGCCTGTTAGTTTAAACTTGGTAATGTTGAAATGATTGACAAATTGGAGGATAAACATGCAAGAGGCAATACTTTAGGAATTTGCATTTCACAATAATTCAAGGTAAATGATCACATATTTTAGACCTAGCCAGTGGTTACAGGATATTGTGCTACTACTTCAAATACCAGAGAAATGCACTTCTTTAGCGTAGATCTTCCCCAACCTAGAGATTGGATGTCTATAGATATTGGGTTCGGCTCTCCTACACCTCTGCCAACATGGTGAATGGATAAAGTCCCTGATTGAAGTCCAACATGGCTGAAGATTCATCCAACATTTTCCTGTTTGCAAGAAATATTGCCCTGAAAGGCTCAACCATGGTGGGGCTGATGTATTGAAATTTGGGGGGTGGCATAGGGCAAAAGAATGCTTTTACCATCTATTGAAGGTGGACTCATATAGTGAAAGCACGCTTCCTCTTTCTGGTATAGAAAGCATATCACCAGAACTTGCCCTATGTTCATATTCTACCCTACATTTAAATCAAACTATACATTTTTAATGTGACAAAAATTTGTATTTGTTCATGACATTGGAACTGAAAGGACAGTTGAATTCAGACTTTTACGTAATATGGGAGAAATGGTATAATTGGATTGAAGATAGAAAAAAAGGGAAATAACAGATAGTAGATTTTGTAAAATTATAAAGAGTATAGGAGAATATTAGTGTGATGATATGTAAATGGTCACAGTCATGCACAAGAGTTGAATAAGAATTGTTTAATTGTTAAAACCCAATAAAACTCAAATAAAAAAAATTGCATTTGTTCAATAGAACAAGGTGCTAAGTTTTTCTAAAATTATTTTCTTTGTGCATTTCATCTTTTTTTAAAATAGTCTTTTCTTGTTGACAAAAACTGAAAGTAGATGTTGTATACAATAGTGTAATCTGAGAAGACCTATAGATTTATATTCTGTGTCTGCCAAAGAGAAATGGGATAAATTTAACATGATGTTAGGCTGATGGAGAGCTGAAGCTTATTTACTGTAACTCCACATTTCCCAGTTGGTATCCTCTTGGTTTGTGTGGATTACAGTTCTCCACATTCCCAGACAGATGCCATTTGCATAGCTTGGAAAAGGCTAATGTATGGGAAGAAGTCCTCCATGAATCTATTTTTACAGCTGTTTTCTCTCACAGGCACTTAACCTCTCTTTTTAGAACTTCATTAAAGAAGAAAGCAATTTGAGGCAGAAGAATGAAGTTTTCACTTTCTAATCCAACCACCTCAAAGTGCCCTTGGGATTCATTGTGGATATGATCTTTGGTTTTCTAACTTGGTGTGATAAGTTAATAACATATCCAATTGGATGCCCTATCATTATGAATCTTCTCTACAGATGATGTCACACATCTCTCTCTCTTTCTATCTTTCCCCTTCTCTCCCTCCCTACCTGTCCTATCTTATCATCTAGCTATCATGTATCTATCAAGAGGGCACCTGGAATTAGCTTGCTCCTTAGGCAGGTAAGAAGAGATTTCTTGATTCCAAAATTATACACAGTAATGATTTCTATAATTATAAACAATAGATTTGCCTCATCTGCAGAACTTCTATTAACCCAAATTTTCAGTTTAAAATTCCATTTTTCAATATCTGTTTAATGCTTTCAGTTGCCTTTTCTTCTCCTTATTTCTGACCAGTGTTTTTAAAAACCTGGGAACTTTTTAATATGTGTTCTTCCACTGCACACATATTTTAAGTTGTCAAGTTTGAAAAACATTGTTTTAGACTATACCTGTTTTTTGTTTCCAGAAAGAGCCACACATCTTTGCATCATCCATTGGATGAATCTGTGGCTTAATGACATTCTGATTTCTTCCTGATAGATTAACCTTGAGTATTGGCTTTAATCTTGTTTCCATCCCACTGGGTCTCTGATTATATTATAGCTTTCTGTGTGCATAGAACTAGATTTTTGCTAATAATGCTGGAATCTTTACCATTCTGTTCCATTTCTTAAATGCTGTTACTGCCAATTTGGTTAAACTACTGTTCCTATGAAGCACATTTTGAAGACAATTGTAAAGCTCACAGAATGAATTAGTTAGGGACAGTCAACATTTTAGAACGGCAAGAAGGCTGTCAACATCTATACCTTATAACTACATTTGGCAATAGTAACCTTTGTATTTGTGAAATGCAGCCTTCCCTGCTTCTAGTGGCACATTTCAAGAAAGAGATGGCACTTTTGCTACAGATGTATTGCCACAGTGAAGCTGAACAGTGATCAGTCTACACACGACCTTTAGGGAAGTAGGGAAGGCCATATCAAGGATAGTTTCTGTGAGAGAAAAGTTATTTTTCAATTGCTGGGCCTATTAATGGCTTTTGGAATGGACAAGTGGTTGAGCCAGTCAGAAGGCAGCTGATGGGTTTGAATCTCTGGGGCTTTTATGTTCCCTCCCCTAACTGTCACAGTTGACAGTATAAAAGGAGATTCTTGACAGAAAACCGTTGACAGTCCAGAAAGCAGTTCAAAAGGCAGTTGGCAGTTTGGAGAGTTCTGTTCAGCTCTTCTGTTAGATAACTGTGGGCAGTTTGGAAGTCAGTTAGAAGGGCATTTCTGATGCAGTTCTTATAGTTTACAAGATTCTTTCTTCTGAGGAAGAATAGCCAGAACTAACATCGCTTAGAGCGATTACACACACACACATATATATAGCTGACAGGATATTTATTTTTATATTAATAAAAACATTTATTGTTAACTGCTTCAGAGGCTCATTTGTTAAAGTAGATCTTAATAGAGATAAAGGTTTTACGGTACATTGATTTATTTACACCTCGACAGTTTCTGTATTCCTAAAACCAGCATTGCTTTGGTGGCTAAAACCTTATTTAACTTGGAGGGGGAGGAGCCAAATGCCACAGTGGATAGGTCATATTATGTACGGGGGTACCTTGGTTTTTAAACTCTACTAAACCTATTCTAGGGTTTGCATATACTTGTGTGTGTCTGTTTGTGCTTATTTTTCTATTTCAAAATAGTGGGAATTTATGCTGCTGGATTTCTTTTTCTTTTTTTGTCAGAAACCATCAAAGGAGGCTGATAGTGGTATAAGAAAAAAGATTGAGGCGAGATACAACCCTACTGCTGCCGATTGCCCATTGCCTACCAAGAGATTTGGTTAAGGTCACTGTGACTCCCTGTGTGTTAGACATCTCTAATAATTTCCACCTGTACTTTATTATGGACTAAACTAGGGTTTCTCAATATTGGCAATTTTAAGATGCATGGACTTCAACTCCCAGAATTCCCCAGCTAGCCATGCTGATTGGGGAATTATGGGAATTGAAGTCCATGTGTCTTAAAGTTGCAGAGGTTGAGAAACTCTGGACTAAACTATCTGTGTATCTGACTACAATGGTACTTCGGTATTTAGTATTAATTGATTCCAGGATAAGTACCTGGATAAGTACTAAAAACAATGAGTACCAAAAACATTTTCCCCATAAGGAATAAAGTAGTGAGTCACAAGGCAGTTGACACTGACAAGTGTATTAACTAGCACACAAACAATGAGTACCAGGACAAAAAGTGTTCATATCAAAATGTGTTGAGTATCAAATCCAATTAATTTCAAAGCAATTGAGTACCAGGGTACCACTGTACCTTTAAATTCCCGCAAGGGGTTAAAATATTGTAAATAAAAAGAGCAATAACAAGAAAGCTGCTGCTGCTGCTCTATCTTGACCAGATCTATTTGACAGTGAAGTTCCTGTGGGAACTGTCTCCCATAGATTAGCTTGCTTTTCCTAGTGATTTTATCTGCACTTTCCATTCCTATCTGCTCTGGCGCCTTTTGAAATTGCCAACTATTTTACTTTCCAGGCTGATATCACTGTGAACTCTGCCTAATAGGCTGATCTCTGGACAGAGGTTTGGCACCTGATGTAAAAGACTCTTCTTGGTAGGGACTATGGATCAAGACCAGGGGTGAAATTCAGCAGGTTCTGACAGGTTCTGGAGAACTGGTAGCGGGAAGTTTTGAACAGTTCAGAGAACTGGTAGCGGAAATTTTGAGTAGTTCAGAGAACCAGCAAATACCACCTCTGGCTGGCCCCAGAGTGGCAATGGAGATTTTGCAATATCCTTCCCCCAGGAGTGTGGAGGGAATGAGGATTTTGCAGTATCCTTCCCCTGGAGTGGGGTAGGAATGGGGATTTTGCAGTATCCTTCCCCTCCCACGTCCTCCAAGCCACACCATGCCCACCAAGCCCCGCCCATAGAACCGGTAGTAAAAAAAATTGGATTTCACCACTGCTCAAGACCCCCAGTTACAGGTGAAGTGTGTAGTTCTGGGGATTTGATTGAGATTCAGGACAACACAGCACTGTTTTTTTCCTACTTATTTCAGCTACTGATAAAGCAGAGCCTAGAGGACAGCAAAGTGCTTTTACTTCCTCACCTCGTACCTAGCTAATTCTGCTACATGTCATTGTGAATGATTTCTCCATCTTCTTTAGTCTCAGTTGATAAGAATTGTTTGCCTTTAAAACACAGCAGGAATATATAATATTTTCCCTAAAGCCAAGACTTCAGCATAAAGTATTTCTAAGTGTCTCTCTTTGTGCATGTTGGTGGGCTATGATATTGGTTACTATTGGTGTCCTAGAGTTTAGGTTCTCTTAAGTGATTTGGTGACTGGCATTTCTGTTAGGCTTGGGTCTTCTTTCTTTCAACCACCATTTCTCCCTGAGACTCTTCAGCATCTCCTGGACTTCTGGGTGCTTCTTTGAATTGTACACTGCTGCATTTTATGACCATTTGGGAACTAGGGAGCCTTCACAAGTATGAACACTGACTAGTCCTTTTTAGGATCATCAGGCAAACATTCTCTATATTAAAACTATGAGGCCACCTGCTCCTGATTCTATTCTAATCATTGTTCAAACCGCTATTCCAGATCTTCCCCTAATTCTGTTTTTTTATACCCCCTCCCTTCTCTCTTAATGTGAACTTAGTCCAGCAGTCTTTCTTTCTGTCTCCCATGAGAGAAGCTTTCTTGTGTTGTGACATAGGCTTACTAAATCATTACTATACACAATTAGTCCCAAAAAACCCTATGAACGTAAAACCTATTTACGTTCATTCCCAGCTGAGTCCCAATTAGTTGCAAAACAAGTCCTTCAGAAGAAGTCCTTCGGGATAATCCCCAACCTTTATCTTCTTTGACACCCTGCCAAAGGCCTTACTTGGTAAAGTCCCACGAAGTTCAGAAACAAAGAAGAGATGCCAACTGGAAACAGAGTTAGTAACGTTGCTTTCCTGCAAAAGGCCCAAGTGCCTTTGTTTCTCTTTTAAGCCTTATGGGAGGGGCTTTACTCCTGAGTTGTCCTTTTTGCTTTAGCTGCTCTTGCCTTCTGGCAGGTCTGCACATGCATGCACTAGGAACAGGCTTCTCCTTTTCCTCTGCCTCTCTGTTGCTTGACTCTGGGGGCTCTGGAGTCTGCGCATCACTCCCAGATGGCCCTGGCCCCATCTCTGCCTCTGACACAGAGCCCTCATCTGGGCCTTTCCCAGACTCCAGGACTGGCCCATGTTCCTCCCCAGCCTCCTCACTGTCCGACTCCGCTGCCAGCTCCGCAGGCTGCTGGCGGACCACAACATCTTGTGGGAATCTAAAGTTTGATGTAGTGGTAAAGGTACCAGCTATAAACTGGGAGATCATGAGATTCTAGTCCCACCAAAGGCATGAAGCCAAGGTTGACCTTGAGCTGGTTGTTCTCTTTCAGTCAATCCATTGCAAGGTTATATAAAAAACAGGAACTTTCAGCTAGTAGGGAACATAGTAGGCCAAGAAATCCAGGATGAAATGGGTGCCCTGGATACCAATCAACAGCTGGAGAAGGGGGCAAATACCAGGCATGGAAGTCAATTGGAATTGGAGCTGCCACTAGAATGGAAGGAAACACTAGAGATCAACTGTTCTGAAGGGTTTAAGAAGGCACAGCTGAGAAAACAGCAGTTTTTATTTGAAGCTGTGAAATGCAGCCATTGAGCGTACATACAGAATGTCCAAAACACAGCTAAGACCTGAACATTCCGCAAAACTTAGAATCATAGAAACCCAAAGCTGGAAGAGATGTTGGAGGTCTTCTAGTCCAACCCCCTGCTGAAGACAAGAGTCCTTATGCCATCATAGATAAATGATTGTACAACCTTAAAAAAAAAAAACTTCTAGTAATGGAACAGCCACAACTCTGCAAAGCAAGCTAATCCATTGAGTAATCATTCTTCCTTCTTGTTGAAAACTTCCTTCTTGTTTCCAGGTTGGATCACCCTCTGATGAGCATTAAAGGAGACTATTTGTAGCTCAGAATTGAAATGAGGGGTCCTTGGTACTTTCTGAGCTTGATTGTTTTCTTACAGATGTTTCATTACCCAAACTAGGTAACAACATCAGTGCTAGCTAACTAATGATGTTACCTAGTTTTGATAATGAAATATATGCAAGAAAATGAACAAGCTCAGAGAGTATCAAGGACCCCTCTGATGAGCTTCCACCCATATACTGTTATTATACAAAGAAATAATATTATTATGTAAAGTCCCGGTTATTGGACTTTCTATCTCTTTATTGGGAAGAATACACAATTTTGTTGTGGCCCGCCAGCAGAGCTGGCAGCAGATTCGGACAGTGAGGAGGTTGGGGAGGAACATGGGCCAGTCCTGGAGTCTGGGGAAGGCTCTGACGAGTGCTCTGTGTCAGCAGCAGAGATGGGGCCAGGGCCATATGACAGGTATTAACTGCCTTCAAAGTCAGACATCAGTGAGGCAGAAGAACAGCTGGAACCTGTTGCCAGTGTGTGCATGCGCAGAGTTGCCAGATGAAGGGAATAACTAAGGAGTAACGGTCAACTGGAAGTAAGGCCACAGGTGGATGATGAAGGGCTCCTCCCATAGGGAATAAAAGAGGAGCAAAAGGGGAGGGGTGTTTGCAGGAGACAATTAGTTCATTCCTGCATTCTTGCCAAGTATTGTGGGGTCTGAAAGATATCGGCCTGGCCACTCTCCAAGCCTGATAAAGGTCGGTAATTGTGAACTATCTTGAAAGACTGTGGGAGAGGAAAGATTGCTGGAGAGGAATTCACTGTAAATTAAATAAAAGGGGTTTATTGGGGTGGGGACTCAGCTTCGTGCTGCTGGGGAAGCCTAGGTCAGAACAAATTCCATGTTGAAGGCAAACCACAAAGCCCAAATGAATAAATGATTGTTCCATCCCAAATTCCAAATGCAGGACCCACTTGCTAATGTTTGAAACTCTGTCATGAGAAAGCTTGGAACTATCCTGGACAAGTTGAATGACATGAGCAGATGTTTCAAATGGCTAAACCACTGCAAAGTAGCACATAGAACTACTCTTGCCAGCTTTCAGGTATATGTGCTTCATATTTTAGCATTCCACCTCGCACATCAATTGTTGTTCTCTATGTAACAGTGTAGGCGGTTAATCCAAAGTCACCAGGAAACAGCAAAATGGCAGTGGAAGGCCGATCCAGCCATGTGGGAACATCTGTTACCATGCCAACCTTTAAATTTAAAGCTATAGCAGAATAGATATTACTGTGTTGGAGGTTTCTCCAGCAGCAACATAATAAAGGGAATGCCTTCCCTCCATAAATGTGTCTTTAGGACAAAACATATTTGTCATTGTCACTAGAATTTCAGAATCCTTTACTGTTCCAGAAGTACAGTGACCACATGTCCTTTATTGTAAAGGACAGTTATTTATTTCTAAAAGCTCTCCTGTAGATTTATTTAATAATTTATGTTCTTGATTTTGCTCTTGAATTTTCCTCTGTAAAGCAAAGGTCTAATATAAAGACTTATTCCTTATGAACCTCTTTCAGATTTGCCCCCTTTTCAGGTTTGGTCTTTATCTTTTCCCAAGAAAATATGGTCACTGTAAATATAACAGATCCCGTAGTTCTGAATTTTTATTTAGCTTTTTTGAAAAGGTTACCTCCTGTCAGGAAAAGCAGCCTCACAGGACTGTGAAGATAAATACATGCCCTTGGAACTATGTATGAAAGATTCATGTTCATCTTTTCTCTTTACCTGATACCCTTGGACAGGTTGATGTTCAATGTCCTTCAAAAGGTTACTGTGTGAGAGATAAACGTCAATAAAAACATATATCTTGGAACCAGTTTGGTGTAGTCGTTAAGGCCCTGGGAAACTGAGTTCTAGTCCTGCTTGAAGCATAAAGCCAGCTGTGTGACCTTGTCCCAGTCACTTTCCTTCAGCCCTAGGAAGCAGGCAATGACAAACTGTTTCCAAAATCTTGCCAAAAAAACTGCAGGAGCTTGTCTAGGCATTCATCAGGAGTCAACTTAAGGCATAAACACAGCACAAAATAAGTAACTAACAACCTACCAAACTACAAGATAGTTCAAACTATCTTGAACTCCTTCTTTCCTCCCTCTCTCCTTTTTTGGTTTTCATTAAAAAATTTATCGAAACTGCAAAATAAGGTTAGATATGATGCTTATCAGCGACAGGCATGAACTGATAAAAATATTACATGAATTCTAAGAATATAAAAAAATGTGCTCATGGGGCTTCCGGTTTGATTTCCGTTGCCACCAGACGGTCCTTTGAGACCGCCAGCCCCGTAGCTTGTAAAGAGCCGCCTTTACATCTGAAAGGCGGCTTGAAAAACTCCATTTCCATAAGGAAATGTGAGATAGAGCAGGCGAGGGCAGGTAGAGCTCTCTGCGAAGTCCCCAGAGTTTTTTCTTTACTCTTGGGGACGAAGCAGGATGAGGCTCCCTATTTCCCTCGCCGCTGCTCCGGGCTTCGGGAGACCTCTGCTTCTTGCAGAGCCAGGTGATGAGATCAAGCCTTTCAATGAAAACAACGGATTGCTTAATTAAAGAGGATGAGATCTGGACTTGGGACCCTAAATTGCAAGTATTTTTAATGATTTTATAAGCGTTTCTAAGCGAAGGGGGAAAAAAAGCTTAAAATGGCGACCGCTGAGGCTTGAGAAGTAGCCGAAAGTGAAAGTCCTTTCGTAATAAGTTACAAAGTAGTGGAGCAAACAGTGCTGGCTAGAATAGAGAAAAGAAAAAATTTCTATTCTAAGTTTCTTTTTTTCTTGGAGATCTGATATTGATCTTGTTGGAGAGAAGTCCTCTTTCTTCAAAAAGAGTTTGCTGTGTGGCAGGATGGCATTAAAATTAACAAAGCCAGACAAACAAGCAGCGGGGGGGGGGTTTCCCCCCATTTACAATTGTGTGAGCAAGTTTCGAGTTTACAGACCCAGAAGGATGGTTTTAATTTAAAAGAATTTGTTTTGAAGGAAATGGCAAGACATGACGAGATTGTGAACCAGAATTTTGAAAAATTTAAGCAGGAAATTAAAGAATTCATACAGTTAAAGTATGATAACTTACAAAGAAAGATTGTAACAGTGACTAATGCTTTTTCAGAAATAGTTATAAAGATGGATACAAATATCAAGTTATTAGAGTCTAAAATGGAGGAAGTTGATGATAAGATTTATAATTTGAACAATAAAATACAAAGAATGGAAAATGATTTGATAAATATTCAAGACAATAGCTCTGAAGTAAAGTCTAAAAAGGAAGCTGATCACGAGATTTACAATACAGAAAATATAAAACAAGGGATTGAAAGAGAAGTTACAATGATGCAATACAGGCTCACAGAATTTGCGGTCAGAATGAGAGGGTTACAGGAAAACAATAGAGATGATTTAAGAAAAATATCTGCTGAAGTTCTGGCTGGGATTTTAAAGATTCATCCAGAGGAGGTATCTTGTAAGATCGACAAGGCCTATAGAGTAAATTCTTGGATTGCAAAGCAAAGGCAATTGCCTAGAGATGTGATGATTTACTTTACAGATAAAGAAATAAGAAATGATATTGTGCAAAAATCTTTTAATTCTACTCTACAATTGTATGGAAGAAAGATCTGGATATATAAAGAGTTGCCGCCCAAGATATTAAAAGATAGAAAGAAATTCGGATTTTTGGTGACTGAGCTAAACAAACAAAACATCTCATTCAGGTGGGATGTCCCAGTTGGCATAATATTGAGATATCAAGGAGAAAGATATCAACTAAATTCTGTTGAAAAAGCAGAAGAATTTTACTCTAAGGTTCTTAAAATGGGTTCAACATCTTCATGTATAATACATGAGTGGAATAAAGAAAAGCAAAATCAACAAGAGATAGAAATTCAGGATAAGCAAAAAGAGATGGAAATAATGGAAAGACAACAAGTTACAGAGGACTTTGTAGATGAGCAGCTTCTGGATTCTCCTTCAGAGGTTACAGCTGGACTATTTATAAATACAAGAGAGGCGGCTTTGGATTCTAATCTGATGATCCATCAAGTTACAGACAAGTATAGAAATCAATCAGTTGATATACAACTCAAAGAAAAGAAACCAGAATGGAGATTTAAGCCACAAAAGCAAAACCAACAAGATCAAGTTATAGATCAGCATGAAAACCAAACAGTTGATACACAATTTATAGAAAGGAAATCAGGATGGAGATCTAACCCACAAAAAGTCAAGAAAAGAAGAAGCAGGTCTTACAAAAACAAAAACTTTTAAACTAAACAACAGTGCAATGCCAGTTATCTAAGAGATGATTGAATATATGAAAAGATAGCTGAGGCAAAGTATTGATTTATATTATCCTGAGGAGAGTGACATACCTCTGCAGTGCTATACTTTTGGGATGTGAAAAGGGCCTTAAACTGAATGGATTGGAATTATCTATTTTGGATTCTTTGATACATGTATTACGTTTATGCTGAGTTACAAGGCAAGAGAGTTATGGGATTGGGGCACGCAGAAGTTCTGGTTGTTACCCTATTACGGTGGTTGGAATTAATAATCTAGATGAAAGACACTACTATAGACACTATATGGAATACAAATATAAAGTCACTTGGGTGGTTGTTTTTTATATATCAAGATATCTATTGTTGATGGGGGCAGATGGTAATTGAAGATACTGAACATACTGTTGGAATTAGGATGTGATGTTAACCTAATATGGGTGATGGAGTTAACAATCCAGCTGAAAGACACTACAGAAGATATTATATGGATTACAAGCTTAAAGTCATTTGAGGATTTTATTTACATAAGGGAATACTTTTTAGTGGTGTGAGCAGAAGAATAAAGATATTAAGAATTATTATGTATGGTAGTTCTGTAGGAAAGTGGGTGGAGATAGGTTAGCTTATTGATTGTTTAGTTGAAGAAAAGGGATATTATGTTTAGATATGAATATATGTAAAAGATTTGAGTTAAAAGATATATCTATGGGGGTGGAGGAAATGGGCAGACTATGAGTTGAATAAATGTTAAATTAGGATTTATTATATAGTTTTATAGTGGAAGGTTGCTCTGAAATGTCATATTAATATATAAAAAAAGATTTGATTTAAGAGATATATGTATGGGGGAGGAGAAAAAGAGTAGATTATGAGTAGAAATTGCTAAACTGGGGGATATAATAATATTATTATGCTAAATTAGGAGTTATTATATAATGTCATAGTAGAATGTTATTTTGAAATGTATAGTATAAGGGGGATATAATAATATTATTAGAAAGAAAGGGTCAGCATATGGGGGATGGAGTAAGGGGATGGTAAAGTATTATATAATCTGTTATGAATTTGGGTTTTACTTTGAAGAAGCCACAGGGGGAGGGGAGGGGGAGGGGGGGGTTAGGGAGGAGGGGGGGAAAAGGGGGGAAAATTTGTATTTGAAAAACTTTTTCAATAAAAAAAATGTGCTCATAAATGTTGCTAGCAGGTATTCAGTTATAGCTTCAACCCTTAGTATGGAATTGGTGCCATATCCTTCTGGTGAAATTTCTAAAATTTCTTTCTAAATGTATCATAATGCAAAATCATAAACATAGATGCAAACTTCAATTGCATATGTGTCTCCAGGGGATTTTTACAGATTCTGTCCAAAAGACTTACAATATAAAAATATAATAATCTAGCCAGAAAATTTATTTACTTATTTACATTACTTATTTATGTACAATGATCTACCTGGACTTCCAGCAATTTGTCACAATAAAACAACATTGAAGTCATAAGCAATACTGTATTAATATGGTCTCAGGGGAGAGGTTATTCTACAGCGTAAGATGTAACAGAAAAATATTATCTGTGTGCCCCGCCTTCTTATATTCTTGGTAATGGGAGAACATTGTTGAGGGGTCTACTGTAATAAATTCAACAGGGTCACCATCAAGATCAGCGAAAATTATCTTTTATAGTCAGCATTGACATAGTCATCCAATAGGCATGGTTGAGTTGGGTTGGAATCTAGACTGGTACAGCATCATTTCTGCCAAAACAGAAGGTAGGACCTTTTCTCTCATAAAAGTGTTGACCACTTCCTCACATACAAATTGAAAAAGTTGAAAATTGAAAAGTTGGGAGGGGCATGGATTCAGCCTATATGAGGCAGAGGTTATGCTAGGGTTATACTAGGGCCATGCTAGGGGTGTCAGAGGTGGCACACAGCACCCTCTCTGATAGCATACGAGCCGTTGCCCCAGTTTAGCTCCGCTGCACATGCGCGCGTGCCTGCCACTGGCCAGCTGGTCTTTGGATCTTTGCCGTGCATGTGGGGGGGGGAGACTGCATGTGGGGGACGCATACAGGGGGCATGCACACATGTGTGGAGTACATGTGCGGGGCCCGTGCATGCATTGCATTTTGGGGGTTTGGGCATGCGCTTTGGGCACTTGGTCCAGAAAAGGTTAACCATCACTGTGCTAGGGTGTTTCCTACAAATCTCATTAGATTCCATAGGCTGAAAACAGTTCTAGATAAAACTGGAAAACATTGCCCCAGGCATCATGTCAAATATTGCCCATGAAGAATTAAGTTTACAGATATATGAGTGACTCTAGTACAGAGTTGTCCAGGTATCATCCTTAGGTAGGAAGAAACCAAATTTTAAATACTTATAATAGATACATTCTATTATAATATATATAACTATCAACTTACTTGTCATCAACAACAATAACACCGAGAGGCATATACTGCTCCATCATGCTTTACACCACTCTCCGAGCAGTTTACAAATGTTAGCATATTGCCCCCAACAATCTGGGGTCCTCATTTTACCAACCTCAGAAGGATGGAAGGCTGAGTTAACCTTGAGCCAGTCAGGATCAAATTCCTTGCTGATGGCAGAGTTAGCCTACAATACTGCATTCTAACCACTGCACCACCATGTATGGATTCCAGGGAGGTCTGACCTTGGAAGAAGTTGAAACTGAAACTAAAGCATAGATCATTGAAGATTCCTATCCTATACATCAGGGGTCTTCAAACTTGGCAACTTTAAGACTTGTAGACTTCAACTCCCAGAATTCTCCAGCTATACTGGCTGGAGAATTCTGGGAGTTGAAGTCCACAGGTCTTAAAGCTGCCAAGTTTGAAGGCTTCTGCTAGACATCATTAAAATCTCTAGAAGTGAGTAGGGTTATTATTTTTGAATCCTAAGACTTTCCAGGAAAGTCTCAAAACAATCTTCAGGGCTCACAATAATGATGAGCTGCAGTGCTGGCCAAGTATTCAAGACTGCTGCAGTAATTCTCCATTTTAGAAGTATTGTTTTTCCCCCTCCAATGGAGTTGTGGGCAACTGAATCAACTGGGTTGATTCATGGGTCTTCATGGGTCTTTCTGGGTTCTCATGAGTTAATGGAATAGTGACATCCTTTCACTTGGCAAGATACTCTCCAGAGCCAGTGCTGATTGACTAAGTTCTCTGCTCCTTATATTTGACCAATATTTTAATGTTTAAAATAACAACTGACTTCCAAAATGTGAATTAGCTGGTTAATAGAACTATCAGAAGAGAAGGTAGAAGTGGAATAGCAGTAGTAGCAATAGTAGTAGACTTTGGCACCATGACATAGAAGCAAAGAAGAAGCTGAAAGTAGGATGACAACCATGGGAAGCCTTCTCAGAAGACTATTGTCCAGGATGCTTTTGTGTAGAAGATTGTACAGTCTCCCAAAAACTATATTTGCAACTGAGCACATTTACTCTCATCATGACTATGGCGATTCTCAATCATCCAGGTCATGGTTGTCCCAAAGTTGCTTTTTCCAAAAGGCTTTTTCCAAAATCCAGGAAGTTAAACTAAAGAAGCTTTTTGGATGAGAAGCGAAACGTTTTCAAAGAAAAAAACAAGAAAGTTCAGTTGCCTTTTGGAAAAAGCAGCTTTGGGATTACTCTCTTCCTGTTAACCTTCTATTATTTCTTATCTTGCTGTGCTGGGAAAGTGTTGTTAACAGTATGGAACAACCTTAATTCATTTTCTACTCCACTGGCAGCGCTATAGGAGAATAACAGGAGCTTCTGAAATTATTGTAGGTGTCATGTGAGATACCTACATTTTTGCTACTTGGACACTTGTAGTTGCAGTCCATTGCTTGCAATATGGTTCATTTCTAATCTTTCAGTAAAACAAATGAGTGTACCATGGGTGAATAAGTTAAATTTTCAAATTGGCACTATCATTCTCTGAAAGTATTCAGGAAATCTGAAATTATCATATATGCAGCAGTTGAAGCAAATACCTTTCTCTGAGAACTCTCTTTGGTTCTTAATATTCTTATATCCAGTATAATGTGGATACAGGCTGCGATGGATGGTACCGTATATAACACAAGCTAAATGAGGCATTCTCCCAGATCCTTTTATTAGAATATGTCATTTTGTGGTACCTAGGAAATGGAATGATTTTCATGGCTGTGTGTTACATTGTCTTGGAAATTCCTTTTGTAAATTGTAGTTATTTTTTAAATTTTAATTCTCTATGTACCCTCTAGTCTCATGGGATGTAAAAGTAACCTTGAAGAACAGAAGGAAGAGCCATAACCAAGATGAAAGAAATGTGGGTTTAAGGCAGAAATGTAATTTGAGAAAGGGTCTCAGACATGACCTTTCCTAGTTCTCTTGAAGATAAAAGGAAAGAATGGGGAGGCACGTTCAGACTCTGTTAGAATAAAAGTAGTACTAGTATTCATACTGTAACTTTGGTTTCTTAGTCTGATCTACCTTGGAGGATTGACATGAGTCTTGCCTCCTGGATCACCAGGGGGATGATGTTCCACAAGGTACATGTTCCACAAGGTAGCTCATAAAATTATCTGCTACAATGTCCTACCTGTCAATGACTGCTCCAGCTTCAACCACAACAGTACACGAACACATAATAGATACAAACTTAAAGTGAACTGTTCCAAACTTGATTGCAGAAAATATGACTTCAGCAACAGAATAGTCAATGCCTGGAATGCACTACTTGATTCAGTGATTTCAACAAAACCCCCAAAATTTTAACCTATACTGTTGACCTCACCCCATTCCTAAGAGGTCTGTAAGGGGTGTGCATAAGAGTACCAGCGTGCCTATAGTTTCCTCTATTTGTATCTATTTTATGTATAATCTATGTTTATACTTATTACCTAATACGTTCTTGACAAATAAAATAAAAATAAAATAAAATAAAAATAAAGGTAGGAGAAGAGCAGAAAAGACATGCTTCTGAGATCTCACTAGATGATAACATTTCTGGGAAGGGACCTGGAGCATACATAACCTATCCAATCTGGTAGGATGAGCAGAAACTCTCTTGGAGAGGTGGTCCTACAAATAATCTGGTCTCGTGCTATGTAGGTTTTTAAAGTTGATAACCAGCACCTTGAATTGCGCCTGCACAGAAACTGAAAGCCAGTACAGCTCGTGCAACAGGAGTCTAATGAGAGTGAAACTAGAAAAACTCACCACTGTGCATGCTACTGTTTTGGGGACTAATTGTAACTCCCAATGGTCTTCAAGGATAGTCTGATAAATATGTTTTTCCTGCCCGATGTGAAGATTTAGTTCAATAATGCTGGGTTCCTACTTTGAGCCATTAGTATTCTGTAAGCATGCTAGTTTTTTCCTTGCAGGCTAAACAGCAGAAGTTGATCACGTATGTGAATCACTGGGTGGCTTCAGTGGCTTAGCAACTCTTCATGCTGATAGTACCTCTATCACAGAACACATATTCTAGTTACCCAAATTGTGATACGATTCCATTATGGGTAAAAGAACCCTGTGTGTATAATGTTCTGTTAGGCAGTCAGACCATTTCTCTCTAGGACTTCTATACTGAGCTGTATTTCTGACAGCCATACAAAACCAAAGTCAAAACTCCACCTTATGCATAATGGCAGGCATAAAAGTATAGAATATTTTTTTTTGCTGTCCTCATATCCAGGATGTTGTGATTTATAATTGCAGGAAGGAAACTGGAGCTGACAAACTGTGATGTGTGGGATTTTAATTATATGTTTTGTAGAACTATATAAGAATTATGCCTGGTGCATAGAGACTACCAAGAACACATTACTTAATAGCAGAAAAAGCCAGCTGAAGTGGCGGCATTTTAGGCTTTTGTGTCTGAAATAGGGGACCTTCAGTGTTTCTTTGTTCTCTGGATGTTACTTTGCACATGCTATGATTTTAATAGGTTTCTCAGTGTCATGACTCAGAGATCCTTCCCACTCTCATATTATGCATAAAACTGAAGCAGTATCTTTGAACTTTTGAAAATCCAATGCTGCATACAGATTGGTCCATTTCCTATCATTTTCTGAGCTTCATTCTGAGGAATCAGTTATTTAGCTAATAACTAGCCTGCCTTCCTTCCTTCCTTCCTTCCTTCCTTCCTTCCTTCCTTCCTTCCTTCCTTCCTTCCTTCCTTGTAATCAATTCATCAATCTGGAGCAGTAAAGATTGACTTCCGTTCACACAGACTCAGTCTAGCTGCAACTAAAACTTTCCAGCTTTCTCATTAAACTATAATCTAAGGAGGATGACAAGATCAAAGTCCCACCAATATGTATCCAAATTATTCCTCTTACACTTTCCACTTTATTGACTTACTTAGACCTAGTCTGCTCCATAATTCATTTTCTTAAAAATTCCTTAGGAATGCTATTTCTTCATTTCACGGATGGTGTTATGTTATTGATCTGAATAACATAGGTAAAGACTTTACAGGTATATGTTTACATATGTATAAGAGCAATAGAAAATTCTGCTTCATATAAAAAACAGGACTATTTTGCTTTCCAAACCACTTGCACCTTCACATTACTGTACATCATGCAGTTATTATATTCAAGCTGAATATGTGCAACCCTGAGGAGTGGGGAAGCTATGGGTTCTTCAGGAATACTGATTTCAATACTGATTTCAAAAGTGTGCTTCAAATCGGCTTAGTCTTGACACATCCCATTTTTGGTTAGATTTTAGGGTCTACATGCCACTGTATTCAATTTTATTTCTGCAGTCCAGAGGATTAAGGTTCAATAGCTGTACCTTGCTGTAGCAGATTTCAAGCTTTTGCAATGTAAAAGATTGTTAACTGTTCAAAATAGGACTGGTCAAAAACAGACAGCACAGAGATTCCAGGAGCGATCCTTTATTGTTGTAGAGCAGTGGTCACCAACCGGTGGTCCGCGGACCACTGATGGTCCATGAGAAAATTTTGGTGGTCCGCGGCGCACCCGGGTGGAAGAGCTGCTCTGGGATGAACAATGGCCAGTCCTGTGACTAGAGCTCTGGAATATGGGACTGGCCAGGCAGCTCATGGTGGGGTTGTAAATCTCCACTGTAGAGGAAGGTTCATGCAACTTGCAACCTCGCCGGCTGGAATGAGGTAATGGCGCAAGGGATGATGGTGGTTCAGGCAGGCCGAAGCAATGGGTGGCGGGAACCCCAGGTTGTTTCTTCCCCCTGCTGTAGCTTCCTGTTGGCTGAACCCACCAGTGACTGACTCCGCCCCTCGGTCTCTCTTCCCAGTCACTCCTCGCCTGGCAAGGGAAGGGCGGGGGATGGAGATTCGCTCCATATTCCAGAGCTGGATCTTGCAGCTGTTTCTTCCAGCCCTTGTTGGTGCTTTGCACATCTCGATCTCTCAGGGAGATGCTTGACTTCCTCTCAGCCCCAAGACACCGGCTGGCCCATGAAATGAGAGAGAGAAAGAGAATGGGAGAGAATGAGAGAGAGAGAGAGAATGAGAGAGAGAGAGAATGACAGAGAGAATGACAGAGAGAGAGAAAGAAAGAGAATGAGAAAGAATGAGAGAGAATGAAAGAGAGAGAGAGAATGAGAAAGAGTGGGAGAGAGAAAGAAAGAGGGGAGAGAGATGAGAGAGAGAAAGAGAGGGGGAGAGAGAGAATGAAAGAGAGTGAGAGAGAGAGAATGAGAGAAAGCGGGAGAGGGAGAAAGAGAGAATGAAAGAGAGAGAGAATGAGGGAGAATGAGAATGAGACACAGAGAGAGAAAGAGACAGAGAATGAAAGAGAGAGAATTAGTGGGAGGGAGAGAGAAAGAGAGAGAGAAAGGGGGAGAGAGATGAGAGAGAAAAAGAGAGGGTGTGAGAGAGAATCAGAGAGAATGAGAGAGAGAATGAGAGAGAATCAGAATGAGACACACACAGAGAGAGACAGAGAATGAAAGAGGGAAAAAGAGAGAAAGGACAGAATGAAAGAGAGAGAATGAGAGAGAGAAAGAAAGAAAGAGACAGAGAGAGAATGAGAGTGAGAGAGAATGAGAGAGAGAAAAAGAGACAGAATGAAAGAGAGAGAATCAGAGAGAGAGAGAGAAAGAGACAAAATGAAAGAGAGAATCAGAGAGGGAGAGAGAATCAGAATGAGAGAATCAGAATGAGAGAGAGAGAGAGAGAGAGGAGGGAGAGTGCCTGAAGGACTCCATCCCATCACTGGGAGTCCAGATGCTTTAGCAAGTGGCGTGCTGGATTCGTATTAGTGGTCCACGGATTTAAAATTATGAACTTGGTGTTCCCTGAGGTCCAAAAGGTTGGGGACCCCTGTTGTAGAGCATAACAACAGAAACTTGTCCAAGTTTTCTCTATCCCATGTTATTCTAAACAAAATCAAGGCTGGGCTGTTTTGACACTCTTTCTCACACCCTTTTTAACCACTGGACTGTGTAATCTCTTCTCCAAATGCCTTCTTAATGGCTCTTTCATAGCTTTCCCAAGGTCGGCACTGAATTCCTTTACAAAATATATTGTTACTCCTTCCGATCAAGTCATGAAAAGTCCATGTTCTGTTCATGAGAAAATAAGCTTTGCACTAAGTAGATTAAGCGGGGGTGGGTGTTGGGTGAGTAACAGTCACCTAGGCAAGGGAAAGCCCATCAAAACTATTTTGCTGAGAGCTCCTTCAAACTCTCAAGTGGAGTCAGGCTATTTGGCTGGGTCCTCAGAAGATATCACTGAGCAAATCCTTAACGAATGTGAGACAGGCGGCGACATAAATTAAATGAATAAATAAATAAGCTGCCAGGCTATTTCTTTTCTTGGAACCTTCCTCATTATAACTGTGCATAATATAGCCCTTCATCTATAGCCCATTCCTTTCAACTGCCCAGTGCAAACTAGGCTACGGAGACACTTATGTTCTAAATGTAAGCCTTCAAGGAAAGTTAAAAGAGCTTTTGATTAAATTATGCCACAATGGATTGGAAAGATGCGAAGCCTTGGTTGCTGGCATTTCAAAAATGCAGACGGAGACATTCCAGCTATACAGACTGCAGCAAATCCTTTGCTGAACTGGCCCTTGGAATAAATAGACAGGGACACAGCCAGGGTTCAAGAAGAAATGATGAGCTAATGTGAGGGAAAGCCTAAGAGACAATGGTGAAATGTAAAATTTGTTACTACCGGTTTTGTGGGCATGGCTTGGTGTGGGGGGTTGTAAT
Source organism: Arizona elegans (assembly GCA_022577455.1). Lineage (NCBI taxonomy): Eukaryota > Metazoa > Chordata > Lepidosauria > Squamata > Colubridae > Arizona > Arizona elegans. The sequence goes on along the minus strand of JAKOOJ010000002.1, from coordinate 136,246,690 downwards.
ATGACTGAGTAGGCGTGACTAACTTTTTTTTTTTTTTACTTTTAAAAGCATTTTTTCTACAACCTCTTTGGCTGAAGAGGTTGTAAAAAAAAATGCTTTTAAAAGCCTCTGACGGTCCTAGCTGACTTGCCTGATCGGCAGAGGCTTTTCTTTTCTTTTTCTTTTTTCCTTTTAAAAGCATTTTTTCAGCCAAAGAGGTTGTAGAAAAAATGCTTTTAAAAATAAAATAAAAAGCCTCTGATGATCGTGCGGCTCAGCTGGGCATGGGGGTGGGGAGGGATTTTTGCTACCAGTTTTCCGAACCACCCGCCGCCATCGCTACCGGATCGGGCAATCCAGTCCACCCCTGCTATGAGACTGTAGGAAGTTAGCACCCACCCCTCTCCTAGGAAAATGAGATATTTTAGGAAATATTAAAAGGGAAGAATATTTCCCCTAAAAGGGAGGCAGAAATTCAGCCCCCACCCCCACCTTTGTCAATGGGCCATTAAGGCCATTAAGGCCTGGGCCAGTCTATTCCACATAACAAAGATCTACCTCCTTCAGGCGGAACATAGTAGGAATTGCCCAAAGCTTTTTGATTACATCATCACCCAGCAAGAGTCAACCAAGCCTGGGACTCAAAAGACAACCTACAAAGTTACCCCTGCATGGCCCCATGGGAATCTGACAACCAATTAGAACACAAGCTCAAATTCAAAGCCCAACAGAGGGCATAAAAATCAGGCACTCTCAGCATCTCTGCCATTTTTTGCCCAGGATCTCAAGCCATGTGATCCTGTTCATCAATAAACCTTCTTTCCAAGCAACTTCCATGAATCCAGTGTTTTTTTCCCCACTTGGAACTGAACCCAGATGGATATTTCTTCCAAGCAGACCAGTGGTGAGTTGCCCCTGGCTCGCACTGGTTCTATAGAACCGGTAGTAAAACCGGTGGGAGGCTCTGCCCACCGACTCCGACATCACCAAAACGCTGCGAACCAGTAGTAAAGGTAAGTAGAACCCACCCCTGACCCAGACCTTGAGAAGCTGGGGGAGGCAGCCTGACAGAACAGGCCGTTGTAAAAGAGATCCCGGTCTTAGAGAGAAAAGAAGCATGAAAGAGAGACTCAGAGCAACCACATCTTAATTAAGCTAAATGTAAACAGTGCAAGTTAATTATTTTTGATAGGTTTTCAAGATTCTGCTATAATAACCAGGAATAAAGGTTTTTTTGAAAAATCTAGGTGGTTTTGTCTTCTGAGTCTGCCAGCCTCACTGAGCTTAAATACCTGTCTCAAGTAAACAGTGAGGAAATGGAGATGTACTTTTGAATAGCCATCCTAAGTCTTCAAGAGAGAGAGAAAAAGGAAGCAGGGGGAAAAAAAGGGGAAATTTAATGGAAGCAAATAATGCAGCAGGCAGGGAGTTGAATGGCATGAATTAGCATATGCTGCTCAAAAAAGTCCACTCCATTAGCATATACTGTTTCATTTGAAAATGAAAAATGACATCAAATTATTTTCATTTTATCCTGGTGCTTTGTGCTAGGATGATAGTGCTTGCTATGATGGTAATGGCTTGATGGTATTTCGAAGTTAGTTATAACTTGTCTCACAGCAATGAGGAAGTGAAGTTCTGTTTCAGGCTTCGCGTTGTGTTAGAAACTAATATTGTGCTTTTGGCTTGTTAAACTTCTTTTTCTCATTCATTTTCCATAATCTACTATTGGGGCAAGAATTTATCTTACGCAAAACAAAACAAAACAAAACACCCTATTATTTTTAAAGATGCCGCTCCATCTTGTGCTTGCTCTTAAAAAAAACCTGTTTGTTATATGTTGGAATTTAATCTTCCATTTTCACATCCCTAATTCCAACTTTGAAATTTATTGTTTGTCTATGAGGTGAGTGAAAAGTGGATAATTAAAAAAAGAGCCCAGTTTCACTAAAAAAAAAAATCCTTCTTAAAAACTTCTTAAAAACATGATTAATTTGTTGTATCTGTACTAAGAATGAGGAATAGATAATGCCACTACTTTATCTCTTTCCTCTTATAGGTTGCTCCTTTTTAAGTCAAGGCAGAAAGAAACAGTCCTTTTTTATTCAGATGGATGCGAGTTCGTGATTTAGATGAATAAATCAACTGTTAGCAGAAATTCCTTCCATATTAACAGTTTGCTATTTATCTATAGTTATTTGAATTTAGAGCAAAGTACTTGGCAACGAAGATGCATTTATTTATGGCTCCGTGTGTGTGTGTGTATCAGAGGTGAGTTCTACTTACCTTTACTACCGGTTTGCAGCGGAGCCGTGCTTGCTTGCTTTGCTCACGCATGCACATGCACAGAAGCATTTTGATGACATCGAGGTTGGTGGGCGGAGCCTCCCACCGGTTTTACTACTGGTTCTACAGAACCAGTGCGAACCGGGGGCAACCCACCACTGGTGTGTATATGTACAAGAATAAAAACCAGCCCATCAGCAAAAAACAATGGTGAAATCTCCCAAGACCATTGTATCCCCAACAGAGCCACTCACTTCCTTAATGTAGCCCAAAGCTTGGGGAAAGAGCTTTTTTAGGATGGGGGCACCTTATATCAATTTAATTCCAGGGAACAGGCAATGTGACAGAGAATACTTACTTCTTTGATCCCAACAGTTTTCGGGAATGCTTCCTGGATATATCTCAAAACAAATCTACCCTGGCTGGTAGGCAGAAATTACAGGAGGAAGAGAGTCCCTCAAATAGATATGTCCTATGTCATGCATGGCTTTGTAGGTATACCCAGCAACGTGAATTGCATCTAAAAACTTACCAGTAGCTAATACAGATCACAGAACAGGGTTGTTACATGTGCATACTAATGCATGCTGAGTATTGCCTTGCTGAACTTACTGGATTAGTTGCCATTTCTGAATGGTCTTCAAGGGCAGCTGCACGCCAAGTGTGTTGAAATACCTAGTTTGCTTGTGAACTAACCAAAACATGAAGAGGGCCTTTTGATCCAGGAGTTGGCACAACTGGCATATGAGATGGATCTGTGCAAAGTGAGTGGCTCTATTGGGGATATGATTTATTTTATTTATTTTATTTTATTTTATTTTGAATTTGTATACCGCCCTTCTCCCTGAGGACTCAGGGTGGTGAACAGCCAAGTAAAAACATCAAGTACAAATATTAAAATACAGTTAAAAATATACATATATAAATTTGTCTTGGGAGATTTCACCATTGTTTTTTTGCTGATGGGCTGGTTTTTATTCTTGAACATTTGTATTCTTCCAGGCAATATCAGGCTCAAGGAACCACAACAATACTGAGAGCTGAATAGAAAAGTATGTTTATTGCCGCTCGCCTATTTACAAGAATCTCACCAGACTGTAACTACCGGTACATTCACTATAGAATGACTAGATAAGCAATGTAAGGTTTAGGCAGAGTCTGCTTTCTAGTGCTTCTTCCCTCCCAGCAATTCCAGGCAAGTCAGTCTTTTAACTCCACCTCTCACTTCAGCTCCAGATTAATCACAGGCAGGCAGATTCCAACAACAGACCCTCTCTGGACCATCTAGTCCACGGATGTCAAACTTGAGGCATCACGTTGCTGTCACATGACGTATCATGACGTTTTCCCCTTTGCAGAGCTGAGGTGCGTGTGGCCTGCATGTGACACATCCAGCCCGCGAGCTGCCAGTTTGACACCCCTGACCTAGTCTCTCTGGATCATTATGTCTAGTTTGTTGCCTCATCCAAGGTGAAGTCATCAATGAGAGTGACCTTAATACAAACCAAACTAGCATAATAACAGCAGCAGTTGGAGACCAGGGCCTCTGAGGATCTGATGACTTAGAACTAGGGAAGAATACAGATGGACCAGTCTTTATGAATGACCCTCCCTCCTCTGTGGAATTAGGGTCTTACTGCATACCAACCTGGCATTCATTTGCAGTGATTTGAAGCCCATAATCACCTAAGATCTGGTGACCAGCACTGAGGGTGAGTACTGTACTGGAGTAGAATTTAGGATCAATCTCAATAATTAACCACACCAGCCTTGAAAGCAACCATTTCCTAAGGCTCCTACAACCACAACTCTTCTAGATGCTGTATTTTAGCCTAAATTATATTCAAACACTCAAGGGTAACCAAACAGTGGCTGTTAATCAGAAGTGCATAGACTATGAGCCATATAAAATTGCCACGCAATCCTTCAACGTATTTGTAATTCAATTTTGATCATGACAGTTGAAGGTAAGAACATAATGCTGGAAGTTAACTAGCCCCTCTAAGATGCATATTAAAACCAAAGAATAATCTATGATATTCTTTTGGTGCATCAACACAACCCCTTTACAGTACCTCCAACTACCATTCAATACATTTCAATTAAACGTAATGGTGTGAAAGTGGGATAAAACAGGGAAAGATGGATTACCATCTTGATTTTTAAAACTATCCCTTGATGGATGCTTCTGCTGGCACCAGGGAAAGGTCTGGAAGTCTTCAAAGCAATGCTCCCAAGCCTTCATTGGACTGCAGCTGCTTTTCTTTGAATTATTGCAGGGCTCTGATAAACCGTGCCAGCTTTTGTATATCAGATTTACTCGATACAATGAAGTGATAACTGGAATTATGTGAAAGATTAAACCAAACAGCTTACTGTCAAACAAATATCAGGGAAACAACCAAACCATATAACTTCACTGCTGGCTCAGCTTTCAGATTTGAGTGTGCTTCAAAGGCATTGCGTGTGACCCTTACAGTCACAGTAAAAGAAGCAATATATTTTCCTGTGATGCAAGATTGCTCTACGGAAGAAAGATCTTCATTATGGACAGAAAATGTATTCAGATTGATTTTATTTCATAAATTAGCATGAAATGAGACATAAAAGAAAAAAAAAAACCTGCACTAGAGCAATGGTGGTTTAATGCACCCTGTTATTAACACAGCTGCCTGCAATTTCTGCAGGTTCGAATCTTACCAGGCTCAAGGTTGGCTCAGCCTTCCATCCTTTCTAAGGTAGGTTAAATGAGGACCCAGTTTGTGGGGGCAATAAGCTGACTTTGTATAAATATACAAAAGTATGAAGGCTATTGCTTAACGCATTGTAAGCCGTCCTGAGTCTCCGGAGAAGGGCGGCATATAAATCAAATAAAAAAAAAATAGCAGGATAAGTCATCTGTTTTGCAGCATGAGAGATTCAGAATGATATAGTGAATAAAGCAGGGCTGTCAAAATCCCAGCCTGAGGCCAGATGTGTCATGCGCTAGCCATGCCCACGCCCGGTTTAGCAAAAGGGAAAAAAGCCCCGATACGTCACGTGATGCCGCCATGACAATGTAAATTTGACACCCTTGTACTAAGGTGTTGGATCTGGGTTCTACTCCACTTGTAACAATGAATGCTCACTGAATGTCCTTGAACCACATCTTAGCTCTCCAGACAATGCACATACACATACATGGAGTTGTGGTTTGAAAAGTTTACTTTGCCTTACAAGAAGGCACATTGTAGCAGGCATGTGAGATAATCTTGCTTCCAAATGACTCAGTAGATGGTTAACAAGGTCTACCCCACAGGGTTGTTATACAGGAAAACAGGAGGAAGGAGTGCAATTGAGGCCCTCTTGAACTCCTTTAGGAAAGTATATAAATCTATCTCTATCGATAGAAGAGAACATTTGTAGCTCAGAGTTGAACTGATGATGTTACCTAGTTTGGTAATGGAATGTCTGCAAGAAAACCAACAAGCTCAGAGAGCACCCAGGACCCCACATCTGTCTCTATCTTTGTTGTTGTCTCTATCTAAATATATATATGAATATGTATTTAATCATTTATTTTGTAACTCACAGTTTATAATCTGACACTTTATAGCTTCCCTTCAAGAAGGCTGTTTAAGGAATCAACAATTGTAAATTTGTTGTTAAAAATGTTTGTGCATCTGTGTGAAGATCTCTCCCTTAGATGGAACAGACTTTCCCATAGATGCAGGTTGATATCATCATACTATGTTGACCTACGCTTGACTAAATATTTAACATGGCGTTAATTTAGGAAAAAGATAACCTTGTTTGCTCCACAGATTGTGCTTAACCAAAATTGGCTCTAAGAGTTTCAGGAGGATGTGTCTGATATAGTCGTGGCCATCCAGGGTTGGGCAAGGCAAGGAATTTGGGGGCATACGAAAGAGTTTGGGTTTTGCATTAACTTATTTATGTTTTTAGTTTACATAGTTTTTATCTTTTATGATTGTAAAGCACCCTGAGTAATCTGGAGGTAAGATGAACTTCCTATAATTTTTTAAATTTTTAACATAAATAAATAAATAGATCATTTTGTTTTGAAGATGTCTGTGGGAAAGGGTTAAACACCCCACCACCACCACCACCATACTTTGAAGGACTTGTCAACACAGGTTTCAGCTGTTGGTACTTGCAATGCGTGAAGAGTTTGGTTGACTTTTCTGAGACTTGCCCTATTTGGGTCTCATTATTTTATTGATAAGAACTTTAGCTGTTCCTTCTTCTTTTGCTTCATGCTGTCTTCTGCTTTCTTCCATTTTGATAAGGTGAGGTCTTTCAAAAGAAATAGGGTAAGGACATTGGACATTTCATTTGTGACATATCCTTCCATACATCGATGCTATTTTTAAATTTGTATTGATTTGTTGTCTTACAGTCCATCATTTTATAAAGAGATCATGAAAACAAGCAGAAGATTCAAATTATATTATATTTTATTAATAATTAATAAAATTACTATAATATAAGGATCAGATGCAGTCAACAGTTCATATCCAAATGAGTTTGTCCTAACTCAAAATTCCATATTCTTAAAGAAAAATAATACTTAAATCACTATACCCTACCTTTTTCTACAACAAAACTGAACTGAAATGACTGAACCATAACGATTAGTCATAAATAATATGCACCCAAACATTTTGAGGCTACTGTTCTTAAATTTTAATTTACCAACCCGTTCCATGGCTTTTCATCAATATTACTCCTGCTTGATGAAATGCTATTGATAAATATGTATATTTTTCCATTATCTACATAACAATTGCAATTGTCTTCGATTTCTAATATTCAGGCTCCATTATTACCCTTAACAAAAATGTGAAACCAACTGCTTTACTGTTGTTACTTCATTATTCCAGTTGATGCCATTAAATACATTTATCATTGATACACAATTATTGCAACTCTATCAGAACACATTTTCCTTTTAGCTTTCTATTTTATATTTTTCTTTGTTCATTTGAACAAGAGATGCAACATTACTTTTTAAATAAGTGAACTACAAAAAAAGAAAGTCTACATAAACAGAAGAAAAAAAAGAGATAATGATTACACAGTGAATAAAATACCTAAATGTATTATAGTAATTCAAATAAATATAGTGAAAAATATTTAACAGATCCATAAGATCCAACAGATCCAAAAAAATCCATAAAATAATAATAAATAATTATACAAATTATATCACACAAATTCAGTCCTTAAACTGATCATTAAATCTAGACCATAGTGCAACATAATGGGGTTATGTTCTCAGTTTTGGAATATTAAGGCTTCTAAAAAATAGATAACAAACTCACATCCTACATCCATTCATTAAAATTAGGAAAGCAGGTTTCTTTCCAAATATCTAAAATAACCTTATTTGCCATTCTCCAGACATAGAGCCAAAACTTTTCATGAGGTGACATATTCCATAGTTTAGGAACATAGTTCATATTTCTGAATTATAGTATTTCTGCCCCATATTGTGTTAACATATGTTCTAACTTGAAATCTAAAGAAGATAATAACTGGACAAGATCAAGTAATATCAAGTCTAATGTCCATTCCCTTTTAAATATTCACTGCTGGATCAAAAAAAAAATGCAAAATAATATTTTCTGATTAATTAAAGGACTGAAAGAAAGGTAATGTCTCCAATGTAATAGGTCACCAGGAGATGGCAGTACTGACATGCTAGAAACTCTGACGTATTCTTTAGCATCTGTTATGGAATTTGAATTGATGGAAGATTGCTGTGATAAAAGGTTGGTTTAGTATTGTCCATGAAATGAAGCTTGCGGTCTGCCCAATGAAATTCACCACTGAAAACAGGTTGGTCATGGAGATGATGGTGTTGATGTAGGCACTGGACATTGACTGGTCAAAAATGTAAAGATGGTAGACTTTGAAAAACTGATTTGTGTGATCAAAAATTAAATGAATTACTGTAACAGCAACCAAAAAGTTTCACATGATTTAAAGACAATTGGCAGATCAAAGAAAAAATGCTCTTAAACCTGGTACTTCACATGATTGTGTAATCTGATTATTGATGTTCTTCATATTAGAAGGTTGTACAAGAGAGGTTCCTAGTACATTGACAATTGTCATGTTATAAATGATGCTTTAATCACTAGACCAAATTGATTCTCAGTTATACTTTCCTTTGGTGTAATCATAATGTGGACAGCTCCCCTAAAAATCCAAACTCCAGAATGAACACAAATGACCAAAAAAATCATAGAATTAAATTGTAATCAAATTAATTTGGAAAATGTGGATTTATTGTAACAACATAACAAAAAGGTTCTTCACACCTCTCCTGGATATTCTTTGTACATCTTCAAGAGTCTTACACCTCACAGTTTGTGAAACCCTGATTTAGAATCTATCCATCTGCTGTGAGCATCCTGGCAATAAATGTTTGTAGATCTCCACTGGTGTGAAATTGCAGCAACTGAGGTAAGGAGAGGATGTTTTCTGTAGTGATCATCGTATTATGAAACAGTGGAATAGCCTGGCATTGTTGCCTTATGGAAACAAAATAAGCTCTTCTGCAGAGGTTTTTTAATTAGTTGAGAGAGGGCCATAGGAATGTATGTATTGCTTCAATTAGTCTCTTGGATTTAATTTTTGTATTATGTTGTAATCATTGTACGATGGATATTTTATGTTGAGGTTTATAATTAGTTTTGTGCCCCACCAAGAGTCACACAACTATGGCGGTCAAGCAATTTAATAAAATAAATCAATAAAGAAAATCCATTTCTAAAGCTGCTAAAACTCAGTGTTTCCCATTGTCAGCCCTTCAAGATAGATCAAACTAAGAAACCAAAACTATGAATGCTAGTGCTACTTTTATGATAAGGTTACAGTAACAGACTTGCATGTCTGAATGAGCCTCCCTCACCTCCTTCTATCTTCAAAAAAAACAAGAGAGGTCAAGCCTGTGATGTTTTTTCAAACTACAGTTCTGCCTCAGACTAAAATTTCTTCTGTCACCCCATTGTCTTGGTTTTAGTTCATCCTCTTGTTCTTCAAGATTACTTTTACAGTCCATTACACCCATACAATAACATCAATAATTATAGGAATGTAGAATTACGGAAGATTTTTGTATTGTTGAAATGCATGTTACAAACCTAACTAAAAATTCTGTTTTGTGTTTGTTTAGCAGAGCCTTGCAAAATTATTTTGTTTCCCTTTGCAATACAACAAATGACTCTATATGCTGGATAAATTATCTGGATCACTTTTTCTTCCTAAATAATCAGAGTTGAATCTATGACTAAAACAATCAACCTATGAGCTAAAGCTTTATTTGCAGTTATACTTTTAAACTTTTAATGTTTTCTATATCTAGTTTTTGTTTGATTCCCTCCCCTCCCGAATTTGAAATCTGTATGATTATTGCTGCAGATTAATATACACTCATGAAATAAAATCTAATGTTACATTAGGTTTTCTAATAATAGTCTGCAGGTTCAAATTACTTACAACCTAAGGGTGAAATGCTCCCGGTTCATACTGGATTACCCGATCCGGTAGCGATGGCGGCGGATGGTTCGGAGAACCGGTAGAAAAAATCCCTGTGTGCCCCCGCCCCATGTCCAGCTGAGCCGCCCGATCATCAGAGGCTGTTTTTTTTACTTTTAAAAGCATTTTTTCTACAACCTCTTCGGCCAAAAAATGCTTTTAAAAGTTAAAAAAAAAGCCTCTGATGATCGCACGGCTCACCTGGGATTGTCAGAGGCTTTTCAAAGCATTTTTTTCTGCAACCTCTTCAGCCAAAAAGGTTGTAGAAAAAAAAATGCCTTTAAAAGCCTCTAGTGATCCCAGCTGACTTGCCTGATAGTCAGAGGCTTCTAAAAGCATTTTTTTCTGCAACCTCTTAAGGTTGTAGAAAAAATGCTTCTAAAAGTTAAAAAAAAAAAGTTGGCCACGCCCACCCAGTCACATTACCCCCCACTACCAAGCCACGCCCACAGAACTGGTAGTAACAAATTTTAGATTTCACCCCTGTTATAACGATTTGATTTAGAAAGGATAGTTTTCTCATCTCTTCAAAATGATAAAATGAGTTTTTAGTTCAACAAACCAAAATAATCCATAGGTCTTGCTCAAATTTTGATCTTTCAAATATCTCATTAGATTTAGGCACCTTTCCCAAACATTGCCACCATGACTGATTTAGTCAAAAGAATACTACAGAATTTTTGACTTGCTGTCACTGGAAGGAAAGTTGATTTGAAATTCTCGGAATCATGTGAAATAAATCTGAAATGCTTTGGGATCTTCCAAACATCCTATGTCCTTAAGCTAAATCTCTCCAAGCTGGTTATCTCTTGAAGCCTCTTATTTCTCTCAGTTCTTGGCAGATCCTGGAATGTGAAAGACTATATAGTAAATAAAACATGTCACAATTGTGGTTTTTGTTTTGCTTACCTTATTACATAACAAGAGATTGAAAAGGATTGTTCATTCTGATCCATCTAGCACTTTCCCTTAGGATTTGTTAATATTTTGAATATTTGCTTAAACAAATTAGTTCTTTCAGACAAGTCAGTAACCTCAATATGGAAGTGTCCTTATCTTGGAGTGATAGGCATACTTTATAAAATATTTATTTTTATGTGATTAGCAATTAATTATGAAGATGGCTAGAAAGAACATTTATATAAGCAACATCCACAATATGAACAGAAAGTTGAATATGAAGGTTTATTACAAGCGTCTCCATATGGCTGGCTGGGGAATTCTGGGAGCTGAAGTTTTTAAGTGTTAAAGGCAAGAAAAACAAAATGCACAGGTACAGTATAAGTGGTACCTTGCTTAATAGTAGTGACTGTGAGAGGGATCTTGGAGTCCTAGTGGAAAACCATTTAGATATGAGCCAGCAGTAAACAGGAAGCCAAAAATGTACATACAAAAATACAAGCAAAAACAAAAACAAAAAATACAAGAGATACAAAAAGAAGAAGAAGAAGAAGAAGAAGAAGAAGAAGAAGAAGAAGAAGAAGAAGAAGAAGAAGAAGAAGAAGAAGAAGAAGAAGAAGAAGAAGAAGAAGAAGAAGAAGCAGCTTGCTCCAGAACAGTAGTGGGTTCCACTTAAGTTTGCTACCGGTTCAGAACTGTGGGCACACGTGCATCCAGAATGTCCGTGATGATGTCTGGGCAGGTGGGAGGAGCCTCCTGCCACTGCCACTACTGAACAGGGGCAAACCAGTAGAAACCCACCACTGCTCCCGAAGTTGTGAATGCGCCAACACTGGAAATTTTTAAGAAGATGTTGGATAACCATTTGTCTGAAGTGGTGTAGGGTTTCCTGCCTGGGCAGGGGGTTGCACTAGAAGACCTCCAAGGTCCCTTCCAACTCTATTATTCCATTCTATTCTATTCTATTCTATTCTATTCTATTCTATTCTATTCTATTCTATTCTATTCTATTCTATTCTTGCCAAAGTTGGACATGCCTGGTTTATTCGGTATATATCCATACTGGTAAAATCAAGAAATCATTCTAATTGTCCTTAAACCAGGCTGCGGAGCTGATGTATGATCAACTTGAATAAATCCCCTTATTCAAAGGCAATATTGATAATAGTACGGTTACATTTATTCATTGAAACAAATCCAAAATCAGTTGTTCTATTCAAAAGACTACAAATGCTTGCCTTCTATCAATCCTTTCTTAAGGGAAAAGATACCATGTTTCGTTCATTCTGTTTGCTATTCTTCACATTATCTAGTTAGAATGCTATATTGAGATCAGGCAATCAGAATAGTATTCCAAAGGTGTCTATAGAATAAATTTATTTCAAAAGATGTTGTCAGTAAAATAATGCATCTGAAAATGCGTTGCTCACTATGCTGTTCAGATAAATAATATACATCCATTTTATTGGATATCACTAAGATTAAATGCTGTGGTAAAAAAATGTATTCATCTTCATAATGACAGAATTTTTTTTTTACTATTGCCACGATGACATTTTATTGTTATTGTTTTCATAGTAGTTCCAGTGTTTGTATTACTGTTTGCGGCTTTTTTCCTATCATGCGTATTAAGTTTTGCTTGTGAATACTATGGATTTACAAAAAGAATGGTCATTTTCTGGATATTCCAGACTATTTTGCCATTGGAATATATATTTATTGCAGCATTCTGAGATAGTTTTGTTTTTAAAAAGGAATGCTCTGAGTAACACTGAAATATTCTGGGAAAGGACCCGGCTGTTTGGCACCATGGTGTCAATATATTCTTGCATCATTCACATCCTTTACAATGTAGATTTTAAAAACCTACAGCACATACAGCTGCACTCATAAGGGAAAGAGTCAAAACAAATCCCCTCTCCTTATGTGTACGTGTGAAAGAAACCATGTCATCCATACATTCAGAAGTGTGAGCTTTTAATCACAATGCCACATCCATCACTGGAAATTCTTACTGTAATGTAGGAAAGCTATATAGGGTTTTTTTTCAAATAAAAAAAGAACATGGCTAATAGGATTTGCAAGATAAGGGGACGAAGAATTTATTGCAGAAATAATTATTTATATGGGTTTAGTGAAGCAAGAAGAAACAATAACAGATGGTTGCTATGCAAACCAATTGATTTCAGTGTGCCACAGAAATAGCCATAATTATAGGATAATTGGATTTGATCATGTAAACATGGTAGACAGTTTAAAGGATTAGTGTATTTTTTTATTCTTGAAAAAATAGAATAGTGATCATTGTTGGACACAATTTTGACCATTGAGTTTGACCACTAAGACATTTAAGTAGTCTGCCTTTTCTTTGGTCTTTAAGTTTCTTAACACCAATACTTCTTGAGCACTAGTTTTGGATGGAATGTGGTGGAAATAGCAATAGCAATAGCACTTAGACTTATATACCGCTTCAAAGTGCTTTTACAGCCCTCTCTAAGCGGTTTACAGAGTCAGCATATTGCCCCCAACAATCTGGGTCCTCATTTTACCGACCTTGGAAGGATGGAAGGCTGAGTCAACCTTGAACCTGGTGAGATTCGATTTGCCAAACTGCTGGCAACCCATGATCAGCAGAAGTAGCCTGCAGTACGGTACTCTAACCACCGTGGCTCTTACTATAGCAAATTTTATCTAATGCATCTAATGCATATAATGGAAGCTGTCTAACCACCTATTATATTCTGTATATTTAACATCGTGGCATGGGCTGATGAATTACTTGAAGCCAGTTGGTTTTGAAGATCCTTGACAATAGAGAATCTTCTGTCATCTTAGCTTGATATATTGTATAGGAACCAAGTTGAATAATTGAGAGACAAATACCCTCATTAGCATGATTGGAGGATGGTTTATCCCAGCAGTGGAAATCTGCTAGTGCTGATGCTGAATGCCAAACTGATCCAAAATCTAATCTATCTATGGTCTTTTTATTTCCCTAGGAGGGGAAGAGGAGAAGAATGAGAGCCACGACTAGTTTTAGACTTTTCATATTGGAGTATAAAAGCACTACACTAGTTCTAATTCTGTGTGTATTCACTCCTTTTTTGGACTTTCTGAATATTTGTGGATCTTTGCTACAGAGTATTCTCAGAGTTTCATGTGGATCCTATTGAAATACAAAGGGAATTTGAGAGTACAAATAACAGCAAAAACCAAGCAATTTTGGTTCTTACTTTGTTTTTTTCACAAGCAAAATCAACTAATATAGGATGTGTCAATGTGAAAAAGTAATTGCCCAATTGCTTCAATCAAATAAAGGGAAACCAGAGCCATGTGTATGAGCACTGTATCTAATAATCAGGATTTCTCAAGCCTGTATCCTCTAAATCAGAGATGTCCCACTTTGGCAATTTTAAGACTTGTGGGCTTCAATATCTAGAGCAGAGCTGTCAAACTCGTGTCATCACAGCATCGTCATGTGACGTATCAGGATTTTTTTCCCTCTTTGCTAAACTGGGTGAAGGCGTGGCCAGCACGTGACACATCCGGCCCACGGGCTGGGAGTTTGACAGCCCTGATCTAGAATATCCAAGCCAGTATGGCTGGCTGGGGAATTCTGGGAGTTAAAGTCCACCCTCTTAAAGTGGCCAAGGTTGAACAACCCGGTTTAATCTTACAAATGTTGGCTCGTCTCCACATAATGAAATTCTGTTTATGCAGTTTCTTAAGGCAACCATGGCCCACTAAAATAGATTTCTGAGAATCATCTACCCTGAAAAAATTGGCTGGAAAAAGTTTATAACATTATTTCAAAAGCACTGGGGTTTTCTGGTTTACAACCAAAGATGTAGTTTTAAAATCTAGATTAAAGCACATCCTCTTAAGATGACCATCCTATCAAAGACACCCTAAATGTGCAGTGACCAATTACACAAAGTGAAAAGAATGACATCCAGGCATCTTTAGGCCACTCTAATTTGGCAAAAGTCATGACTCAATCATTAGTGAAGATCAGGATAAAAATGGGATTCAGGTGAGAATAGCAAGAAGGAAGCCATTTTTGCCTAAAAATGGGAAAGTTTTCCAAGGATACCCAAATGACTGCGTAGAGCTTTGCAGGAAAATTCTAGGAACAGATGGGTCAAAGTGGAGTGTGGGATAATTCTACCTGTAGAAAATTATCTGCACTCCACAAAAAGAACTTCATGCCAATATTTAAGCCACAAGGTTGGAAGCAGAGGTGGGTTTCAGCAGGTTCTGACCAGTTCTGGAGAACCGGTAATGGAAATTTTGAGTAGTTTAGAGAACCGGTAGTAAAAATTCTGACTGGCCCCGCCCCCATATATTTTCTGCCTCCCAAATCCCAATTGATCAGGAGGGAATGGAGATTTTGCAGTATCCTTCCCCTGCCATGCCCAGCAAGCCACGCCCACTGAACCATGCCACACTCACCAAGCCACACCCACAGAAATGGTAGTTAAAATTTTTGAAACCCAACACTGGTTGGAAGGCTTTGCTGTTTCAGGACTTGCCGAACTTAAAGTCAGTTTTGTATCTCTAATGGTCTATTTCCTGGCAGATAAAGATTCTAGGGATGTTTTTTTTTAAGTTTTTCTTCTTTATCAATGAAGACCTGGCAGGTCACCATTTTATAGAAAGAAAATAAAAATAAAAATGGTCCGACAGTACGTGGAAAATAGCTTGGTTGCAGAATTTGTGTAACCCCATACCTTTGTAATAAATCTTGCTAAAGAAACTCAGAGTCTATTGTGCTTTGAAAAGCAATTACTTTTGCTTTGAGGCCAAGAACCTGACAGTCTCAGAGTTTGGGCCATCTGTCCATCAGCTCAAACCTAAGAACAAATGAGTTATGCAACAAGATAATGACCTCAAACATATAAACCAGCTTAGAAGAAAATGGATGGTGAAGAAAAAAACTCAATGGTTGAAATACCGGAATCAAACTCCAAAACCTCAAAAATTCCCCAAAGATGGAAAAACCATACCTCAAAATTACATTCTTCTCAACAGTTATCCTCTATAATGGTTATATTCTACACAGGAATAACACACAAGGTGTCAGTTTTTAAACAATAACAACAACAATACATGTATAAAATACAATGAGAATGGGACCATTTTCAAATGGGGTGGGCATTCTTCAGCTAATCTCAAAAATCCATTTTGATTATCTGAGAGCAAAGCAATAATTGAGATCATAAAGGGAGATGTGAAAACAATTGCTTGATTATGCTTGGGAGACTACTGTCTATTTGTCAGAGTTGCAAAGTTACAGCAACAAGTCTCCAAGCAACATTCTGAGCACATTTTAAGAACAATTGGCCATTGTACACAGAATGCACATAGCTTATTGCAGTTCTCAAATAAAGCCTTTCAAATATATTGCAGAATCTCAAATGCCTTGCGGTGTGATGCAATTATCAGATGTATTTCTCAAACACTTACAGATAAGAAAAAAACTTTTCAGTGTCCTAACAACCTCTATATATTTAATTTTAAAGATCGATGCCAGTGGTGGGTTTCAAATTTTTTTACTACTGGTTCTGTGGGTGTGGCTTGGTGGGCATGGCAAGGTTTGGTGGGTGTGACTTGGTGGGCGTGGCGATACTGTAAAATCTCCATTCCCTCCCCAATCCAGGGGAAGGTTACTGCAAAATCCCCATTTCCCCATCAGCTGGGACTCAGGAGGCAGAGAATAGAATGAGGTGGGGGGGTTGGCAGTCAGAGGTGGTATTTACCAGTTCTCTGAACTACTCAAAATTTTTGCTACTGGTTCTCCAGAACTGGTCAGAACCTGCTGAAACCCACCTCCGATCGATGGGTCTTTGGTGCTGTCTGAGGTTAGTTGTTTTCTTGCAGATGTTTCATTGCCCAAATTAAGTACCTAGTTTGGGTAATTAAACATCTGCAAGAAAACAACCAATCTCATAGAGCAGTGATGCCTAATCTTTTCCAGACTATGCGCCCAAAGTGCGTGCGTATGTGCGCAAATGCGGGCATGTGCACACCCAAACCCCCCAAATGCAATGTGTATGCAGCTCCTGCGCATGCCCATCCCCCACACATGTGCTCGTGGGCCCCGCGCATACGTGCACACCCCCTGCACATGCCCTGCTGTCCCTGTGCGTGTGCACACACACCCGCACATGTGCGGCAGGGACCCGATGACATGGCAGGAGGCGCGCATGCATGGCGGACCTGAACTGCGGCGAAGGCTTGTGTGCCCACAGAGAGGGTGCTGCATGTCACCTGTGGTAGGTGTGCCCTAGAGCAAGGGTGTCAAACTGGCGGCCCACGGACTAGATGTGTCACGCGCAGCCATGCCCACCCGAGCTCTGTGAATGGGAAAAACATCGCGAAACATAATGTGACAGCAACGTATGGTGGCGAGTTTGACACCTGTGTCACAGAGCATTAGGGACCCCTCATTTCAACCCTGAGCAACAAATATTCTTTAATTTTATTTCCAAGATTTCTAGCCAGCAAACCTAATATCCAGAATGACTGGTAATTCTGAGAATTATAGTCCTAAAATATCTGGAGAGGATCCAATTAGAGAAGACTAGTAACGAATCCCTCCTAATCAAAGCCTTCTACTTCACAAAATGATGAAGTCTGTAAAGATGATCTCTCTCTCTAAAAAAAATAAAAATAAAATTAAATTAAAACTACGGCTTCCCTTTCTGTTTTCTGCTGTGTAGTTCTTAAAAATAATTGTATTACTTCCATAAGAAAATTTCCATAGCTTATATGGGATAATACCACATTTGATACTGGCAACCTTTAAAATCTTCTTTTCAGGACTAAAATCCAGATACAGCATTTGAACAGTTGTTTCTGTCATACTTATTCAGTTATGATCAGTAAATTAGCTGTGATGTCATCTAAAGCATCTTGGATATTTTGTCCAGCCCTGAGATCCCAGATAGAATGCAGGAAACTAATGTCTCTGAGAATAGGTAGCTAGAAGTGCTGTTTAGAAACCCACTGAGAGACGGAACGTGCTGTTGGAGGAAAGGTTGTACTTTGGGTTTCACCTCCCTTGATGACATATAGTTCCAGAAGGGTTTGAAACTGTTTCCGTGATACCCACTTTGGTGATGCTAGCAAGTCTACTTTTCTTTATACTGCCATGACCACATCTAGCGTTGTCCTGAAAGTAGAATGGGAGAGATCAAGGAAAGTGTAGGAATTTCTAAGGCGCAGTATTTGAAAATATTGTCCAGGAAAAAAAAAATGCAAAGGAAGGTAACAGAGAAAGCTCAGTTATTCCTAGTTATTCTTCATTTTCTTGTCATTTGGATGTTTCTGTTGTGAGTTTCTCTAGGTTCTTTTAATTATACAGCAAGAAGGATCTTTGCAAGTCTACCGTCCCTGTCCTAATGTCCCTTTTTATTCATATCCATTTCATGTATTCATAATTCATGTTTATATTTTTATCTGTTAATTTATATATGCTCGACAAATAAAATAAATAAATAAATAAATAAAGTCCCAAACAACCATTATCCAACCCAGATAACTGAGAATCTCCATAGATCTTTGCATGTCTTTTGTATGTTTCCTAATGCACAGCTGAAAAGCTTGTGTCCAAATCTGGGATATGATAGAAAGCAGGGAAAAAAAATGTCTTGGGGACATTGCTTTTTTTCTACTCTAATAAATTGTAGTGAATTTCTTTCCTTCTGTTTTGTATCATTGTTTCTTCTGTGTGTACATCCAAATGGCAGTATATTTGTATCTCAGCAATCCAAACCCTCTTCAAGCCATTGCTTGTTCAATTCAAACATTAAAAAAAAGTAATCACTGTATTGTTTGCCTCATTCATGAAACCAAGTTATTTTTTTAAGGCCTGTAAGTGTTTAAAAATTTAATGCAGTTCACTGAACATCTTCCAAGATGTTTTCAAGGCATTTATCACTTTGCAGCATGCCATTTTCAAATACATTGCACACTCTACGCTGTACAGAGATATGAGTGGGAAAGATCCATAGCCTATGAATACCGGTGATGCGTGGAAGCCTCTCAGGAATGAAAGTAAATATAATCAGTATCTTTCAGCATAAAAAATAGGATTTAATTTATTGTTAAATAATAATGGATTCAACATCTATGAGGTGGCCACAGTCCAACTTTAGTTCATGGGAATAGGAGGGCATCTATAGCCATGATGGCAAACTTATGGCATGCGTGCCAGAGGTGACACGCAGAGCCCTCTCTGTGAGCACGTGTGCTGTCACCAGCTTCTCTTCTGGTTTCCTGCACGCAGCTGGTCTTTGCGGGTGCCAGAACTCTGGAAAATGGCCTGAAAAACAGCCTGAAAAAGGCCCAAAAAACAGCCTGAAAACGGCCCAGAAAATGGCCTGAAAAATTGTCAAAAATAGCC
Source organism: Arizona elegans (assembly GCA_022577455.1). NCBI lineage: Eukaryota > Metazoa > Chordata > Lepidosauria > Squamata > Colubridae > Arizona > Arizona elegans. The sequence continues at coordinate 136,227,573 of JAKOOJ010000002.1, read as the reverse complement.
AAAAACAAGGTATGCGTGTGCCAACCAGCTGGTCTTTAGGTTTCTGGTGTTCCGGGGCACACACATGCACACATGTTCCGGTTTTGACACTTGGCCAGAAATGGTTCACCATCACTGATCTTTAGTGATATCACCAGACAGTAATTACCCAGGGCAATTCCAACTGATTTGCTTCTCCAGGCATGGAGGAGAAAAAACTGGAAGCCATGCTAAGCTGTGCTACACAAGGAATCACATTTCATTAAAAACTGCCTTTCAACATATTAAAATAACAATTATACTGGTAAGTATTCTCTACTAAATCATAATATAGTAAATCAATAGATTTGAGATTAAGCCCCACCTACAAATTACATAAATCCATATTGTCATGATAGCCAAGTATAGCCCTAGGTTCTTTCTCGGTTTACTTTCCCAATAAGCAACTGAGTCAGAAGATCATTTAAAAGCAGTTTATTAGGGTATTCTGATAAAGTGAGATCTCCCTATGAAAAGGGAGAGCCCCGAGACCCATTTTACATTCCTTTTTATAATTAACACAAAAAAGAAAACGCAAGAGGACAGGATAAAAGTCACTGTCCTTTGCACAGTAAATCAACTATAAAGCTTGTTTGAAGTTCACAAAGAGACAAACCAGGCACCAGTTCTCATTAACAGACTTTTCTTATCAGCAGCTAGTCTCCAGCTATCCTTCTGTAGCTTACCTTTTTCAGTTTAAGAATGTTAGAAGCTGTCAATTAATCCATAGAATGATAGGATAAAAGATTTCCTATATGCCAGTCTGTAATGAGCCTGAACATCATTTTAAAAGAGAGAAAATAAATCAAACTAAAATACAAAGTAACTATGTTAGTTAACAAGTTACAAAATCCAGGCCCTGTGCCCCTCAGTTATCATTAACTAGTAATGGCTTGACAGAATTTTAGGCAAGAGATGGTTGGAACTGAATCGTGGACTTTCCGTGTCCAAATGAGATGCTCTAAAATTATGTATGGCAGTGAAAAGGATGACATGGAGAAAGTAGACTGGACAGGCTGAATCATCCCCTCTCTCCAAGTATTAGAACCAGGTGTCATTCATTGATTGGAAGGAGATTTAGAACAGTTCAAAAAAAGTGCTGATCTTCAAAGACAGAGAATTCATTAGCACACAAGTTGGTGAGGATTACTGAACTGGATGGCTTTAAATGGGATTGGCTGAATCTGTAAAAGACAGGTTTATTAGTTTTCAAAATCGAGCCAGTATCACTTCTGAGTTGGGAAAACATATCTTCAAATACCATTTGCAGGAAGACAAGAGTGGGAGAAAGGATTTATTTCCATTTCCTGCACCTGAGAAACAAAGTGCTAGTTTAAGATGGACCTCAATCTGCTAAGCAGAATTATTCTTTGTTCTTATGTATCACCAAAACATCAATTCCTTCATCAGAACAGAATGACAGAATAACAGAGTTGGAAGGGACTTTGGAGGTCTTCTAGTCCAACCCCCTGCTCAGGCAGGAAATCTTATACCATTTCAGACAAATGGTTGTCCAACCTCTTCTTAAAAACTTCCAGTGTTGGAGCATTCATAACTTCTGGAGGCAAGTTATCATTCACCTATTTTCACCCTTGTTTCTTTGTAGGCTAAGGAATTATGGGTAAACTGTATAGATTTAGTATTTTGAACTACTGTTATTCCATACCCTACACCCCCATATTTGATACCACTTTTACAATTCGCTCATTCTAGCTGAATGGGTAAGAGATATGGAAGGGCATGCATATCAAGAGCATGATCTTTGGGGATTGGCTGTGAACTAGTCCATAATTTAAATATTGTTGATAATGAATTGGATAGATGATAATACCAGACATGATCTTTCCAAAGCATTTTTCCTAGCAGATACAAAGCTGTTGGATATCTATAGTCTCATATATTAGAAGGCTAAAAAATAACTGAGCTGGGAATCTAAAAATCCTTGGTTCAAGGAAAACTCCTTCTCAGCTTCTTGCCTGATACAATCTGATGATAATAATGCCGCTCGTATGTATGTATATATGTATGTATGTACGTATGCATCCATCTCACTATCAAGGGACTCTGGTTCTGCACAATGATTGACTGAATCCAAAATCCATGATGTTTCAAAAGTATTTTGAAATGTCTATTGGGATATATAATAATAAATAATATAAGTAGCAACCTGTTATTCCTATATAGGTATAGTCCTTAACTTACAATGGCAATTGAGGCCAAGATTTTTGTTGCTAAGTGAGAAAATTGTTAAGTGAATTCTGTTCCATTTTATGACCTTTCTTGCCAGAGTTGTTAAATGAATCACTGTAGTAGTTAAGTTAGTAACACTGTAGTAGTTAAATTAGTAACACTGTTGTTAAGTGAATCTGGCTTCCCCATTTCTTTGCTTGGCAGAAGATGGCAAAAGGTGATCGCCTGACCCTGGAACAGTGGTAGGAACCGGTTTAACAACCGGTTCAGTGATTGCGTGATTCGCGTGCACAATTGAACAAAAAATCACCTTCCTCTTTGGTGCTAGGGAATTAAAACAGCTAAGATGCGGCAATATGATGTGCCACACTAATCAGCTGCGAAGATATAGGTAAGTAAAGCACAGGGGTGGATGGGCGGGCCCAGCTGATCGTTAGAGCGAACCGGTCCACTCCCAGCTGATCGTCGGAGCTATCAGTTCACCCAAACTGGTCTGAACTGACAGAATCCCACCCCTGCCCTGGAACACTTGGGACAGTACAACTGTCATAAATACATGATAATTCCCAAATATCCAAATTTGATCATACAACTATGAGGGTGCTGCAATGGTCAAAAGTGTGAAAAATGATAATAAGTCACTTTTTTTAGTACTGTTGTAACTTTGAACGGTCACTAAACGAACTCTTGTGAGTCAAGGATTACCTGTATAAGCTAGTACCTAAAAGAACAGGATATTTACAAGTTCCCAATGTACTGAACGTAAAAAAGGTGGAATGCTATCTTAACTTATTAAAATAAGGAGAAAGAAGAAGTAGTGGGAAGAGGAGTGACATTTGAAACGTGAGCTGTGATATCTGAAAAGATTCTGCTCAATAGATTTATCTACCATACCTTAGAAAGTGGAGCAGGCAGCCAATAATAGTAGAAAGCACACAATGGCCAAAGCACACAAATTAAGTGACCATAGATTTGGTCTGAGTAGGCACATCTCAAATCCAAGATCTTGGTTTCTGTGTTCTGTTGTCACTTCTTCGAGTCCTTTGAATCTGCACTGGGATTATACCGCTGTAAGTGAGTGCATGAACCACTAAAATTGCTGAGGCATATGATTCTCACAGATATTTTTAAAATTCTGTTCAAGAATAGTTTTGCGGCTGCCCCCTTTTTAAAGAGCTGCTGTACTTGTGATGAGGTTACTCTCCTAAGAAGGAACGTATTGACTGCCCCCTAATTTATGTTTTTACGGTTTTATTGCATGGGGTAGGTTGTGCAGTTTCAGTGAACTGCTGCTGTGCTTCGATCAATGGGATGCCGCAGTGCTAAGCAATGTTTCAAAGCTAATACCTTTTTAAAGCAGAAAAATTCCACACCAGCCTTGTTGACTACTCCCAAGAAAGTTAATCATTCCAGAGGGATTTGAGTCATCTATTCTACTGAAACAAACTAATCCATGTAGAAAACAGCAGAGCACTTGTGAAAATAAATTACTGCAATCCCTGATCCAGATTGGACTCTTCTCTCTTATCCAGGGTACTCATGGAAAAGTGTGATATTGATTTCAATGCATCTCACTCCCAAGGAAAAGGGTGAAGGATTATATCTTTAGTCCATGTTTTCAAAAGCACAAAATGGTTATCTCCATTAGACAAGAACTTGACCTTTATGTGGTGCTTAACATCATTTTTAATTCAATAAACCACACAGAGACAGATTATTTCTTTACAAGGTTTATACTTTGAAATTTATTTCTTGGTGTCTTTAGCATAACTTGATATGGGGGAATACATGGCCTCTCTTTCACCTGCTGTGGAAAAAACACAACAGAGAGCTGAGAATGATGAAAGGTTGATGTTTGAGATTTTCTTCTCCTCTTACAAAACGTGAATTCTGGTAGGATAAAATTGATGGAATGGTACCTTTGGGTTATTTATCTTTCAAAAACAGAAGATAATCATCTTCTGTTATCTGTGTTAAAGTTTACGGAGACTGCCCAGAGTAGGAGTCTAATCATTCTGTAAAGTTGCTTTTACATGAATAGCACACTTTATAGCAAATACATTGTAGAATATCTCTAGGGTATTTTGGCGACACAAATTTTTGTGGTCCGCATTCTGCAGTTGTATTGCATGAGAAATGTAAAGATTAATCCAGTCTGAGGAGCATTTTTTGTATTTCTGAGTTATCCTCTTATTTTACTAGAAGTCAACTTTGAAATGGTCCTGATGGGAGTCACTAATTAGTATGGGAATTAAGTCGTATGATCTGGCAGAGGAAGCATGCTGTGGGTCCCTACCAGGGGTGAAATCCAGCAGGTTCTGACAGGTTCTGGAGAACTGGTAGCAGAAATTTTGAGCAGTTTAGAGAACTGGTAGCGGAAATTTTGAGTAGTTCAGAGAACTAGGAAATACCACCTCTGGCTGGCCCCAGAGTGGGGTGGGAATGGAGATTTTGCAATAACCTTCCCCCAGGAGTGGGGAGGGAATGGTGATTTTGCAGTATCCTTCCCCTGGAGTGGGGAGGGAATGGAGATTTTGCAGTATCCTTCCCCTGGAGTGGGGTGGGAATGGAGATTTTGCAGTATCCTTCCCCTGCCATGCCCACCAAGCCATGCCCACCAAGCCACATCATGCCCACCAAGCCATGCCCACAGAACCAGTAGTAAAAAATTTGGATTTCACCACTGACTGGTCCCATCTGTTAGGAAATTACCCTTGGCAGGTCCCAGGAGGTAGACCTTCTCTGCTGTGGCACCTGCTTTATGGAATCTTTTTCTGCTGGAAGTGAGGCTAGCTCCACCCATTTAACATTCTGCAAGTCCTTCAAGATCTTTCCATCAGGCCTGGGGTCCCAAATAACTGGAGAAATTTTGTAATGGCATCCTTAATGTGACTAACACCATATTCTCCATTTATGCACTTTTTAAATACAGGTGGCTCCTTGATTTATGGCCACAACTGAACCCCAAAATTCCATTGCTAAGCAAGACTGTTGTTAATTGAGTTTTGCCCCATTTTACGATCTTTCTTGCCACAGTTGTTAAGTGAATCACTGCAGTTATTAGTAACACAGTTGCTAAGTGAATCTGGCTTCCCCGTTGTCTTTGTTTGTCAGAAGGTCGCAAAAGGGGATCACATGACTGTGGAACACTGCAACCGTCACAAGTACATGCCAGTGGACAAGTATTTGAATTTTGATCCCATGACCAAGGAGATGCTGCAATGGTCGTAAATGTGAAAAATGGTCATGCCACTTTTTTCCAATGCCATTGTAATTTTGAATGGTCCCTAAACAAATGGTTGTAAGTCGAGGACTACCTGTAGTTTTTAATGATAACCTTTTTATATTTTTATATTTATTGGTTTTTCTTTTTAATTAAATGTTGTAGACTGGTCAGAGTCATGCTCTTGTGAGATGGGCAGCCTTATAAATATGATAAAGAAATACAATAGTGTAGCATCTAGTTCTGCCACTGGCTCAGGATTGTATGGCACTACTGAAAAGTCTGGAGTTATTCAGCTTCCAATCCTGATAGTTACAACAACATGAACTATGGCTGCTATTTTATTACCCAAAATGACCCAAACATGATGGAGTTTGGATATGTAGCCTTCCAAGGCATCCAATTATATTACACCTCCTGAAAATTACACATCATAGTGATAGTGTTTCAGATTATGCTATTTTAGCATTTCAGGCATCAGGAATGGATGAAGGCTATCATTGGGTGAATTTGTGGGATGATTTTTAAAGGGATTGTTGGAGAATTTAACTTAGTTTACTACTTTAAGTGAGCAGTTCTAATATTTCCTGGCTAGCCAGGCCAGAAGGTAGCAGTCTTCGGAAGAAGATTGTGATGAAAAGAAGAACCCTGATTTGAAATATGTTTGAAAAAAAACCAACAACATACTGGGAGAAGGAGGCATGCAATTTTAATGTATTTTGGGAGGGTTTAAATACAATAGGGAAACCCACGGAGCATGGCTTCTAGAATTCTTATCCTTCATCAGCAATGGTCATGTGAGATGTTGGATGACATTTTTTGGGGTGGTGATGAAAATGTAACATTTTGTTTGTGTACTTCCCCTCCAGGAACTGATGAAGGTAAGTGCATACTTGTTACACCTCTGAATGTAGGTCTGTCTCTGTATTTTTAATTGGAACTGGCACATACATGTTGCCTCTTTGTGTGTGGGGTCTAAATGGGTCTTGGTGAAGCTATGTTGCATCTTTCTTCCCAGATTTTGCATGGCATCTGTGTGTGTTTCTATAAATGTGTGCTTTGGGAAGCACACAGCAAGTTGCATATCCTCTGATCTGGGTCAGATGTTCAGGAGGGAGAATGCATCAGCTGGAAGCATTGCAAGCTGTGGCCCAACTGCCTCCCCCATTGGGATGTATGGGGGAAATGTTTTGGATTTTATTCCTCTGCAGCCTCCAATCTGTTTTAACCCATGTTCAAATTCTACTTTTCCTTGTTGGCTTTTCTTGCCAGGCCAAATTCGTCCTTGTTCTGTCCTATTTTTTTTTGGGGTGGGGGGAGGGTGTTATCCTTCTGACAGGCTGTCAAAGTCTCAAGTGTGAGGCGTTGATATTTACCAGAATTTGAGCTTACCCATGTCGTGCAAAATAATGAGATGTTCTTTGAATATGCAAAATTCCTTTTTGTTCCTGGTCAAAATAGAAACCACACTGATTTTAATAAACAAAGTCAGTTCACCTCTTGTGTCACAGCTTCCTAATAGATGAACAATATACCCCGAGTCCCTTTGCACAATTTCTTTCTAATATTCTATCAGGCTGGGAAGAATAAGAAAAATAAGAAATTCAGAAAATGCATTTGCCAAACAGATGTAGACTGAAAATTGATTGATTTTCCAGCTTTAGTCTCGATGTGAATTTCTTATGAGGCACCCGAGCCTCAGTGGAGGTTTAGCTATAAATAGTTTGGATATGTTAATTTTCTTAAAGTTTACCACTATGCTCCACTATAGTTCTAAACCTTGCTGGCATTATAAGTTGTGTGGCATTAAAAACACTACCTATTCCTATTCATCTGACAATCATCCATGTCCATTTCCCCCTGTAAGTAAGAATCGAAAAATACTCTGGCTTTCCTTTTCTGTGGCTTTGAGGCTCAGTTTAAGCAGGTAGGATGTTGTCAAGCTTAAAGAACTAGATTTTACTCTAATTTGTCTGGCTACCAGTATGAAATAGTAAATTTGGGTGGCTGCAACCTAGCTGATAGGTTTCTGGGTTTACACATGACATTACATTCTAATGTTCTCTGCTCTGTAAGCAAATAGCTCTTTCCTCCAATATGGCAAAAAAAGCAGAATAAACACTACTGGCAAAATAGCAGAGGTTCTGAGCCAGCTGATGCTGGTTGAATATCTGGTTTGTCCATCTTCTTGCCACAAAGCAGAATTCTTCATTACTTTCCTTAGCATAGCTTGTTTAAGATGGATAGCACAGTGAACACCTTCCCTTTAAGTACAGACATGTTCTATTTAATGCTTAGATGCAGTGGTGGGTTCCTCCCGGTTCGGCCGAGCTGGTAGCGGTGATGATATGATGTCACCGAACCGGTTCTTCCCCCCGCCCTCCCACCCCCCCCCACCCCCCCCACGTTATTCGTACCTTTTATTTGGTCCCACCCCACCCCCAATCTATTGCTGCCTCCTGAGTCCCAGCTGATGACTAGAGGGAAAAAAACTGTTTAAATTCTTGCTGCGGGGCTTCAAAGGGCCGTCCTACAGCTGATCAGTGTTAAAAGCAAACAAATGAGTTGGGTCGTAAGTGCGAGGACTGGTCGTAAGTACGAGGACCTTCCAGAAATGACTGACCAGCTAGCCACGCCCACCTAGTCACATGACCTCCAAGCCACACCCACAAAATAAGCCATGCCCACAGAACCGGTAGTAAAAAAATTTAGAATCCACCCCGCTTAGATGTAAAGGCCAAACTCTGCTCGGATTTTTAGTTCTAGAACAGTGGGGTCAAACTGATGGCTTGTGGGCTGGATGTGTGACATGCAGGCCAAGGCCACCCCAGCTCCGCAAAGGGGAAAAATGTCATGAAACATCACGTGAGTTTGACACCCGTGTTCTAAAAGAATGACTCACGGATTCTGAAGCTGTGAGTTAAAGTTATTTTGGAAATAGCAATAGCACTTAGGCTTATATACCACTTCACAGTGCTTTACAGCCCTCTCTAAGCGGTTTACAGAGTCAGCATATTGCCCCCAACAATCTGGGTCCTCATTAAAATGAATTTAATCAGGATATCAGTTATATTGTCTAATTATCACAGCTGCTAGAGTTTAACAAGTCCTCTCCCCCACACCCTCAAATTCAAGTATTCTCTATTCCAGGCTTTCATAACCTTAGGAACTTTAAAATGTATGGACTTCAACTCAAAGCTTTGTAGTCAACAAGCCATGGCATTTAACCAGGAGGCAGAATTTCTACCAAGGCAGAACTAATGCTTCCTGTAGGAATCTGGCCACTTCATTGGGATCCTACTGGCAGGTCAGAGGCTAAAAAGAGAACAGCTGCATGAGAATTATAAATAACCAGGTCAGGTGTAGTGAAAACCCTCTTTAGAAAGCATCTAGAACAGGGCTGTCAAATTCCCCGCCCCTGGGCCGGATGCATCACGCGCTGGCCATGCCCGGTTTAGCAAAGGGGAAAAAAGTCTCGATATGTCATGTGATGCCACTGTGATGATGTGAGTTTGACACCCCTAATCTAGAAAGTATTAGCTGGAACATATTCACCTGTATGAAGGAACAATAGTTCAATGCACTTTGTAAACTTTAGAAAGATGGCTGGTTTGATTCAGCTTTCTTCCTACACAGAAACTATCCGTATTCTTATAGGGAGGCCATCCGATTCTTCAACTATTGTATTATGGATGGAAGGAGTGTATACAGGTAGTCCTCGACTTACAACCATTCATTTAGTGACTGTTCAAAGTTACAATGGCATTGAAAAAAGTGATGACTGGTTTTCCACACTTACGACCATTGTAGTATCTCTGTGGTCACATGATCAAAATTCAGACATTTGACAACTGGTATGTATTTATGATAGTTGTACTGTTCTAGGCTCATGTGATCCTCTTTAGGGACCTTCTCAGTCAGCTTCTGACAAGCAAAGTCAATGAGGGAAACCAGATTTGCTTAACAACTGTAGCAAAAGAGGTCATAAGATAGGGCAAAGTTCACTTAACAATTGTTTTGCTTAGCCACTGAAATTTTGGGCTCAGTTGTGGTTGTAAGTTGAGGTCTACTGACTACTGACCATGAGGAATGATAGTATTAGAAGAAGAAGAGGTGGTCCAAACCAGAGATAAAACAATAAAGATGGTTTACTTTTATGATAGATTCTTTGGAAGAATTATGTTGAAATGCTAGATCCAAAATAGAAAAAAGTCCTGCATGAATACAGTTCATTGAGTGAATGCTCGAAGTTAAAACAGCACTGAAAAAAGTGACCTATGACCATTTTTCACACTTATGACCATTGCAGCATCCCCATGGTCAAGTGATAAAATTTCAGATGTTTGGCAGCTGGCTCAAATTTATGACTGTTGCAATGTCCAGAGTGATGGGGTCACCTTTTGCAACCTTCTGATAAGTAAAGTCAATGGAGTAGCCAGATTCACTTAACAACTGTATTGCTATCTTAACAACTGTAATGATTCACTTAACAACTGTGGCAAGAAAGCTTCGTAAAATGGGTCAAAACTCAACAATAGAAATTTTGGCCTCAATTGTGGTCATAAGTTGAGGACTATCTGTATGCGTAGGTTCTTTTATTGAAGCATATACTAGATCACCTAGTCCTGTGGTCTTGGTAAGTCTTAATTCAGGATCAAACAGAACGCTCTTGGCCAAGGTCTATCAAATGTTATCTGGCATCAATACAATCCACCTACTATCCAACTGTGCTAATCCAATATAATTTTGAAAATGAGCATTTTGTATTACAGTCTTAAATTGGAAGAGTCTCATACAACATATACATAACTAACACACGAGAAACAATAATAATATTAAGATGCTTTCTAGCATATATCTTAGAATGTGGAGGCATTCTCCATCCCTCTTTCCCTCCATCCCTCTTTTTACATTGTAAAAAGAATTTTATTTTTAAATCTACCATCCAAGTCTTAAGAATAGCATTCGCTCTCTGTGCCGTGAATGCTTCAAGTGGTTACTGCACATTATGGCATTCTTCAGGGAACAATGTTATGAAAACTTCAATCTTTTGATGTTGGCAAAGTTCAGTAATAAAACATACTGCTCTTTCAACTTCACACTTCTTTTCAAGATAAAAGATGAGATCTAAGACGCAAGGTTTACTTGGACATTTATTTGACAGTGCTCATTATCCAACTCTGCTCTATTCATTTGGTAGGAAATAAGGAGAATTGATGATAAAAATACATGATTTGCTGACAGAAGAGATCCTTTGGACAATTGGAAGGTTTGTCCAACATAAGACACATCGTTTGCATCAGATCAGTGCAATTATCATCATAAAGAAGATAGATAGATGATAGTCAAAATTTTGTGTGGGGTTCCTGAAACCACACCTAAGATTTCTGGGGAGAAGGGTGTCACCAAAGCCTAAGGTTATATATCTTTGTGTATAGGATTGCTGTCATATGTGTAGAGAATATATAGGATGACTTTCATGGAGACAGGAAACATCTGTTACTAAGGCCTCCACTTTCCTGGCCTTCTGGAAAGGCGTGAAAAAACGACTCTGTTAAAGCCCTTCCTCCATCTTTTAATTTTTAACATTGCTAGTCTTTTGAAATTTATATGCCGTTTCTATGGTTTTTTATGTTTTTATTTATACATCACACAGATTGATCTTGATAGCTAGCTAGCTAACTAGAAAAATAGATAAAATACATCAGGGGTGGGGAACTATGAACCCTTTATGTCTTATGGACTTCAACTCCCAGCATGGCTGTCTTAGGAATTCTGGGAACTGAAGTTCAAAAGTCATAAAAGGGCCATAGTTCTCCACCTCTGAAATAGATAAAAATAGCTTACGCCCACAAGAATAGAGAAGCTAAGCCAACAACAAGACAAATTTCTAGGGGCATCTTTTCGTGCAGAAAAATGTTCAGTAACCCGAGGTCTCTCCTAGCCTGATCAAGTTGTGACATTATATCAGGGCATATACTAGTAAGTTTGTGTGTGTGTGTGTGTATCTATCAATTCATTCAGTTAGTAATAAACCCAACTGAACATAAAGAAAACTGTTTTTAAATAGACATTTTGTGAGTTCTCATATTGTCAGCCCTACAAGCAGAGGTGGGCTTCAAAAATTTTACCAAGGGGTTCTATGCCAGGTTGCTGGGTGGGCGTGGCCATGGTGGGCCTGGCCTAGTCTGCCTCCTGCACCACGGCAAGGGGTGTGTGTGTGTGTGTGTGTGTGTGTGTGTGTGTGTGTGCTTTTTGCCATCCCTGGGCTCCAAAGGCTTTCTTTCAGCCTCTGGGAGGGCGAAAACAGCCTACCCAGGCTCCGGAGGCACTCTGGTGACCTGCCTTCCCGAATTTCTGGTAGGCCCATTTTTCGCCCTCCCTGAGCCTCGGCGCGCACCCTACACTTACCTGCATCCAAAACGGGCCGCATGGGGACTCCTAGGAGGAGTGGGGTGGGAGGGGGGGGCAGCCAGGAGTGGGATTTGGGGGTTCTCTGAACTGCACAGAATCTTAGCCAGAGGTTCTCCCAAACCCCTGTGAACCCCCAGCAGCCCACCCCTCCCTACAAGGTAGACCCAACCAAAAACAGATGCTGTGGAGGCCTAAAATACTTTTATTAGAATGGCTATACTATAGTAGCAGAATCGTGCAAATCTGAAGGTGCTCTCCCTACTCCTTCTTTTATCTTCTTGAAAATTCCTGTCTGAGACATCTTCCGTATACTTCTCTCTTCGTATGGGCTTAAGATATATTTATCTGTCTGTTTGCCTTAGTAACAGATCTTTCCTCTCTCCATCAAGGTCATCCTCTAAACTCTATGCATATGACAGCAATCCTATACACAAAGGTATACAATCTGAGGCCTTGTGTAATCCCACCCCCACCCCCGCAAGTTTTAAGTGCGATTTCTGGAACCCCCTCGCAAAGTTTTGACTCAGCTGCAATATTTATGTGTGACAGAAAGGGAAACTTTTAAAATATGTCGGAAGTAATCAGATTAAGTGCAATTCATTTCAATTAAATCAAATCAAATCGAAAGGGTTTTTTTTTTCTTTCAGCAATTTTTTGAAGGTGAAATGCTTCCCTATCTCAAACTTCCATTTTCTTGTGAGCTGGGCAGCTATACAAAATATGATAAAATAAAGCAAATAAAGCAAATAAATAAAGCAAATAAATAAATAAATAAATAAATAAATAAATAAATATAAATTATTCCACTGTCAAGTATTACTGGGGAAGAGTGGAAAAGAGGAAATTTACATTCCTATTAAATATAAATTAACCTGAAAATGAAAGTTCCTTCTGAGTCTAAATGCATGAGATTGAATTGCCTGTAAAGTCCAAAGATAGCTATGAATTTTAAATGTTTGTTGTTTGAGAGTTTTTTTTTTTTAGTTAATGCTAGCAGGGATGATCAACTTTCTATTTCACATTCCATCATCCAGCTTGTCTTTTCCAAAATATTAAGTGTTGCCATTGCCTAATCACATCAGATTAATGAAGTCACCAGGATTCATTTAGAAAGTAATTGAGAATGTCTAATTTTAATTAAGAGTTTTGATTGCTGATGCTAATGGAATAATAAAAGATGCTTTCAGAGATGTATCTTTTTACTATCATAAAATGTACTATCTAGATTTATTTCACTTTATGCCTGGGAAACAAAATAAAGACAAACATTGTGACTCTTTAATATTCAGGAATCCATTTGCTTTTTAATGTGCAATATGTTTTCACTTAACAAAAATATAAAAATTTAAAGTTAGCATTTGACAAGAATAAATGCTATCCAATTCCAAAGGACTTTTTAGCAACATACAGAGGATTTACCACTAATGATTGATTTGTTATTTAGAGCTCATACATTTTGTTTTCATCCCATAATTTATATTTCTTGGAATGCACAGTAACTAAATTCTAATGGTCACTAATGGGATGTACCAGGCAACAAAAATAACAAACAAATTAGATTTAGAAGAATAAAATCATTTAAACTCTCATTCAGCTCACGATTTTCTTATTCACATTTCAGAAGCCAATCATTAATTTGAAAGTATTTTCCTCTTTTTTATGTTGAAGCACCCCATGGGAGTAAGCTTCAGATTACAAGAGAAGTATTGTCCTTCTGCCTTTAATAACTTAATTCCTACTTACCTTTAATAGATAGGAATTAGGGCAGCATCTAAATTTATCTGTGCTAAACCCGTCTGACAAAGAGCAACCTCTGAAATGCTCACTTCTCCATCATTATTAAACATAATGTCCATTAGCTGTTGGTACATGCTACTCACTCATCTGACATGCCAGAATGGAGGTTGTCGAGCTCTACCTGCTGTCAGTCCATTGCAAATACACCTCTTATTTGTAGTTGTTTTGTTTGGGCCTAAACCGTCTTAAGCCATTCAGAGCAGAAATGGCCTCCTGTACTTCTTTCTGTTCTAGTGGCTGCTCCAATTCAGGTTGCAGGGCCTGACAAACCCTCTTTCCTCCTGTGGCTGGTCTCTACAAGGGAAAGCATGCTCCCCTGGCTTTCTCATTTCCTACCCAAAGTATCACAAAGCTTCTGTAGGAAGCTGCTCCCTCCCCAGAATAAAAGATTCCACAGAATAAGAAAAGAAGCAGATAGAATATTTCCCCTAAAGGAGAAGAGGAGAAAAATCTCCTTAGCAAAGGCAGAAAGCCTCCCCAGTCCTTCCTCTGCTAAAACAGCCTGAAGGCAAAGCTTATGTAAACTAAGTTTCATTCATAAACAATGTATACATTGTAAAACTGGACTTAGCTAAAACAATATCCAAATAGACGGCAGAGTAGAACAGGAACTGAAGATGACAGTGCAAATAAGATCAAATCAGGAAAACAAAACACTTAGGATTTATATTTTCCCTTTGCCCACAAGCCACAATAGAAAATCTCACAATGATAATTGAAATATGTATGGAGATTTTCAGTCATCCAGGTCAAGTTTGTCCCAAAGATGATTTTTCAAGAGGCAACTGGACTTTCTAGTTTTTCTTTGAAGACGTTTCACTTCTCATCTGATGAGAAGCGAAACGTCTTCAAAGAAAAACCAGAAAGTCTAGTTGCCTCTTGAAAAAGCACCTTTGGGACAATTAAAATACTATATCCAATCTAAAGAATATAGCAGGAACACATTTTCATACAAATACCAACACACCAGTAACAAAGAGCTCAGAAATATATAAAAACTCATTATCTCACAACCCCAATTTGCCAGCTGCCCCCAGAAACGCATGCTGTTTTCACTGTTGATTCTGGGCCAATAAACAAAAACCTCCTTTCCAATTGCAGCCTGCCTCAAACTTATTTTTCTTTTGCCTGTGTCTCTATCTCCCAGCTAGGAATAAGACATGGACCAGATTTAACTTCCAACCCTTCCATTCCTTTGCTTAGCACCAGGGTGTCCAATCTTGGCAACTTTAAGACCTGTGGACTTCAACTCCCATAATTCCCCAGCCAGTCATGCTGGGAGTTGAAGTCTACAAGTCTTAAAGTTGCCAAGGTTGGACATCCCTGCTTTACATTTTTAAAGCATCTTCAAACTGCATTGTAGAACCATTGTCCTTTTCTTCCTATAAAGTCTGAACTATTGCTTCTTCCTTAGTTCAAAGATTCCATGGACCCTCAGAGAAACATAGAAAGGAAGAACAACCTGTATCCTATTGCTTTGATTACTATAACATCAAGCCATAGTGGTACTGTTAGGGGAGAGAGAGAAAAAAAGAATGGGAAAAAGGCTCTGTGTTAGAGTGACAGGAGATTGTGAAGGGGAGGCATCCATGTGTGCAAATATCTGGAAAAGGCTAGGAAAAATACAGGGAATAATGAGAAGGAACAATTCCTAAAAGGGAAAGGTGTAGACCACTCTGTTGCCTTCTCTGCTTGATGGAAAGGACTTGAAGCTGGGAAACAAACAGGTTTTGCAGTGGTCACATAGGTAGTGGTCACACACTGAAGGACCATTCATTTAGTAACTCTTCAAAGTTATGACAATGCCGAATGTAGGGGTGTAGGAAGTTAGCACCCATCCCTTTCCTGGAATAATGAAATATTTTAGGAAATATTAAAAAGACAGAATATTATGTTTCCCTGTATGAGAAATGGAGAAGCATGTTTTAAAGACGAAGCAGCTCTCACCTTCTTGCCCCCCACCCTTTGTCAATGGGCCAGAGGCAGAAACTCAATTCCCTCCCATCTTTGTCAAAGGACCATCATCTGCTACACAATAGGACCCATCTAGCAACAGAAACTCACCACATGGCACCTGGGAAGATTACATCAGCCAGCAAGGCTAGCTAAGACCCCCACCCCCTGGGAGTCTGACAACCAATCAGGATGCTCTTTCAGGGCCCCAGGAAGTTCAAAGCCAGAGAGAGCATAAAACCTGGGGATTCGCTGCATCTCACCCCTTTTCTGTTCATGAACTCAAACCATGTGATCCTGTCCACCATTAAACCATCTTTCCAAGCAGTCTCCATGTTTCCAGTGTCTTTTTTCCCCACTTGGAACTGAACCCAAAAGGATAATTCTTCTAACAAAGGAAAGGTGTAGACCACTCTGTTGCCTTCTCTGCTTGATGGAAAGGACTTGAAAATGGGAAACAAACAGGTTTTGCAGTGGTCTCATAGGTAGTGGTCACACACTGAAGGATCACTCATTTAGTAACTCTTCAAAGTTATGACAATGCTGCATGTGGGGGACTTAAAACAATTCTCATAGTTGTGGCTGTTGCAGTATACCTGCAATCACACGATCTCCATTTACTACCTTCACTGCTGCTTTCCAACAAGGAAAGTCAGTCAATGGGAAGCCAGCAAGAGGTTGCAGATGGTGTTCATATGACCGCAGGATGCCGCAACCATGCAGGATTCCCTTAAGGCAGAGGTAGGCAACTGTGGCCCTTTTACAATCTGTGGACTTCAACTCCCAGAATTCCTGAGACAGCTTGGCTTGTAGAGTTGAAGTCCACAGGTTGTAAAAGGGCCACAGTTGCCCACCCCTGCCCTAAGGTGACTGGGATTGCCACAACTACTGTTGTAAATTGATGTGGTCTCATTATGCCACACTTTATGATCACAGTGCTTATTGATGCAGCTACCACTCCCAATTGCCATTGTTAAAACAAGGACTACCTGTAGTCTGGGTTTCACACCAGTCTGGCTATATTGCTAACCCACTGCAACCTGAATTGGAGTTTCTGGAGGTGGCTTAAGAAACAGAGAGGGGTAGCATAGGAGATAATCAGCTTGGGACGCAATGTGGAATTGTCCAGTTTTCATTTCTTTCCTGCTCAATTCCTATTTCATGCTTTCAACTGTTCCTTTTATATCCATGATACACCTTGAAGAAAGAAATGAAAGAAAAGAAAAGAAAAAAGAAAAGGGGAGGGGTGAAGTAAGGAAGGAAGGAAAGAAGGAAGATTTGCAGTTCTATATTTTAAACTTACTGCGATCGCAGCTATTTGACTACCGGCATTATATGAACTTTGTAGTTGCTTCCCTGGTGTTAAATATATCTTTATCAATAACTTTAATTTGTCCTATGGACTACAGAAGAAATAAGACACTTTAAAAGTAATAATTAGCCAATTATTGTACAAGCTTTGTCATCTTCCTACTTTTAATGATGACTTATTTTTAAAAGTAACAAAAAACATCCAACCATATATTTCTCTTCCCGTTGCCTCTTGGTATTGTTTGGAGACTCTGCACCTTGTCCCAGAAATCTAACCATAGTGGACGATGGCTGGAATTTTGAGGACTCTGTTGTCTTCACATATAGATTTCTCCTACTCCTTGCTTTACTTAGTAAGTTAAGAAGCTCAGGAAAAGAAAATGTGCAGATGGGTATCATCCATCATGGCTAGTAGCATAAGAATCTGATTTCTCCTGTGAGCTTACTAAATAGTTCTGTTTCATTTATTTTGATTGATTGATATCCTGCCTTTATTATTTTTACAAATAACTCAAAGAGGCAAACATATCCAACAAACTTTCTTCCTCTTATTTCCTCACAACAACAACCCGGGTTGGGCTGAGAGAGAGCGACTGACCCAAGGATCACCAAGCTAGCTTTCATGCCTGAGGTGGGACTAAAACTCACAGCCTCCTGGTCTCTAGCCTGCTGCCTTAACCATATATATAGACCAAACTGGCTCTCTCCTGGCTGCCTTTACCTGAACAACTAAAAACATCTTACAAAACCTTTCATAACGTCAGTCTCCAGCTTCTTATTAGCACCTTGACAAGATGACTAATAATTATTCCCACATTAATTTAAGTTTTTATGACTGCAAATTCTTTTATGCTCAATTTACACTCTCATCCAAGATGGAATTGAAATGTGATGCCCATTTTTTCTCACCCCTTCATTAATATATTCAAACAAATTTGGGTCCCCACCCCCTTCTGTGTTCTGAATGACTTTGTACAAAATGCTGCCTAGCATTCTTTGGGATTTGGAGTGAAAAATCACGACAGACGTTGCAGCCGGTGGCTAGCGGATGGCTGCTTTTGCAACCCATATTCAGACCATTTTTGCAAGTGTAGAGTTATTTATGCTCACATGTAGGTGGCTAGTATCTGTGGGGAAAGAGAAGTCCCATTTCCATTTGTTTAAATCTCTTCAACACCTTGTAGAAAATAGTAAATAGGCAAGTAAGCAAAGCCAGCTTTATATGATTTAATGTTTTGAAATTTACAGCAATTGTGGAGCACTAAATAAACTTTTGGAACACAGGTATTACATAGTCTCTATATTTTCATCCTAAAAGCCTGGGAGTTTGTGTTTTTATTTGGGTATGAATATCTTAAAGTTGTATCTATGTATGCCTTTCCATCCTGTCCCTTTCTCAAGGCCTTTTAAAGGTAAATGTTGTACTAAAATATAATCCAGGCCTCTTATTTATTTATTGCTTGAATGGTTCCTTGTACACAAGGCCATATAATAGCATCTCTTAGCAGAAACTTGCTGATCAAGAAAATTTTCAATATAAATTTCTGAGGCCTAAGTTGTTAGGAGGGAATGGATCTTCATCCAATGAGATCCCATTTTTATGATGTATATTGCTTTAGATTCATAGTTGGACGAAGGGTTACATGTGTACAATCACAATTCCACTTAGCTTGGCCCATCAAAGTTATCCAACATCCAGCCTGTTCACTATTGTACATTTTCAGAATTGTGGTTACTCACCTTGCTACTTGTATCATCATTTTTATGTTTCAATAAAGCAAGTTTCAACCAGTGATTCCTTAATGCTTAATGGTAACTCTTATCTTTGGTCCAGTGGTGAAATCCAAATTTTTTTTACTACAGGTTTGGTGGGTGTGGCTTGGTGAGTGTGGCTTGGTGGGCGTGGCAGGGGAAGGATACTGCAAAATCCCCATTCCGTCCCCACTCCTGGGGGAAGGATATTGCAAAATCTCCATTCCCACCCCACTCTGGGGCCAGCCAGTGGTGGTATTTGCCGGTTCTCTGAACTACTCAAAATTTCTGCTACCGGTTTTCCAGAACCTGTCAGAACCTGCTGGATTTCACCCCTGCTTTGGTCTGACAGCTGACTGACAATGAATGTAAGGTAGTAAGGATGAGGCAGTGAGCTGCTTGGGTTTAGCCTTGGGTTTAACCTCACTTTCTGCATGAAAGTGAGGAGACATGGATCTGAGTTGGTGGCCAGGGTGCGATTGGGAATGTGGTCACACTATGATGAACCACTTGGTGGATCTCTACAGACCATTAGTGGCTTGCAGATCACACATTGAGAGTTCCTGTATTAAGACAAAACAACCAAATCAACTCCAGTTTCTAACCAAGTACATATGCATTCATAAAATTCAGGCAGGTAAGCGTTTTGCATATTCAGGGATATAATAACTAAGCTTTATTCATTAGGAACCTAAACCTAAGAATAACCTGTCAAAGCAGATTGCGGGTGGGAGGACTCCACAGCATGGAAACATTTAGCTCTAACTCTTTGCCAACCTCTCAAAGTGTAAAGAAGATTTTGAAAGGAGAAAGTTATTTGGAGGACAGAGCTGAGAATGGAAACTGATCAATAAATAATCCAGAATATTGGATATTGATTATGCATCGTTTGACTGATTTTGAGGTAACGCAATATTCTTCATCGATTCTTCTGTTCAGGGAAGAGTTCCAGAAGAAAGAGAGAAAAGTTGAAGGAAAGTTCTCGGGCATCACATTTAACTTTGGTATGAAACTCCTAATCTTCCTTCTCCTTCTGCAGATGGTTGGATGAGCAAACCCACAGACAGAGGCAGCACAGTGATTCCTGATATAGCAAAAAAGCAGGATTCCATTGTTCCTTTGTGGCCTCACAATAGGACAAGATGGAGAGATCTGCCGTTTGGAAATTTCCTCTGCTGAAGAAGGTATCCAAAAGAAAGAAAGAAGAAGCAGCACCAAAAAAAAAGGGTTTGGGAAAAGTTTGGAATGGGAACAAACTAGATGGGGGGAGGAAACCTTCTCAAAACAACGAGTCGTTTTATTGATGACTTGGGGAAGCCAAGTCAAGAACACCAGAAGACTATTTTGACTGAGCAAGAAAGAAGCTTTATTTCAAAACAGCAGTTGGAGTTGTGGCTGAATTCATGTGGAAAGGCTGCTGACATGGACACTTCCCCAGGCACACCTAATGAGATGCCAATGATCCTGTGACTACTCTTTAAGGTCTTCTTCACTGAACATGAGGCATAGTCGTCCTTATTTGACTTAATTTCATCTAATGACAGACTTGCATTGGATATCCTTGCTGCAGTTTTCAATCTTTGAGGGATATTTATCCCCATTGACAGATTTCATTCAAGTGCAGGATTTAGAAATTTTTATTTTCCCTGCTCTGGGAAATTCTAGCAGTGACAAACCATTTGGCTTGTTTTCTGTCAGGAAATTTCTCCTTAGTTCTAGGTTGGTTCTCCCCCTGATTAGTTGCCATCCATTGCTTGTAGTCCTGCCTTCATGTACTTTGGAAAATAGGTTTGGAACACTGCTATTATAGTCCTTTTTTTCATTCAAAATAACCCCATCATGATTCTCTTTGGTATAAGAGGGGGATAGAGGGATAGTCTGTATGACTTTTAAGATACTGTTATCTACAACAATTACTCAGAGTTTCTGGAATCCTTCCAGTGTCAATATCTTGACCGGCCTGCCTCAAAGGGCTGGTAAACCAGATTTTCCAGCTCCTAGTACAAATAATTCTTGACTTAATTCTTTCCTTATCCCTGGTAATAATAGATTAAGCTCTAAAATGGATGTATTACAGTTAAAATAATTTTTCTGAACCCCCACCCGCCCATATGTGTGATACTTTGGTCTATCTATTTGATCCATCTATCCATCAGCTATTGCCAACCGAAAAGCTGCTCATTCTTGTGCTATACGAATCCAAGAATTGGTTCAAGATCCAGATAGAAAAAGGTTTTAAAATGACACTGAACAACTCTCCTTTGTAGGAAACAGGACAGTCAAAGTAATTGGAATCCTGAATAAATCCTGTTTTAACCGTATTCCCTGGTGAGTTTCTTTTTTCTTTTTTTCTTTTTTTAAAGAACAAAGATAGATGTAAATGGCTTAGAAATACTCCTACGAGTAGAAAATGTCATCCAGGGTAATGCATGCAAGAGATAAATTAGGGAAAAGAATGAAGAAAATACTGATTGTTAAGTAGTCAGTAATTCTATATTATTGAGGTTAAGAGACTGGCCCAGAAAAAGGAAGCCAGCAGGGACTCTATATACTGGACTAAGGGCTCTTAAGTCCTTTGCTTCATGTCTTCAATTTCTCACTATTTACTTTTCCAAAACAGAATTGAACATGACAGACAAAATAATTTGCACTTCCTTTGTTTTATTATGTGCTCACTTTAAACAGCTCCTTCCTATCTCCTTCCTATAAAGCCAAGTTATAAAATATTTTTCTTCGTACAAAATGTACATTTGCAAATACATGCTTGCCCTTTAAAGTATATGAAGTAATGAGTAATAACTAAGTTAACACCCATTTAGTTCATTGGGCCTATTACAAATATGAGTAACTCTGCCTTAATTCCTTATGTGTATAGGTATTTGGCTTAAAGCTCTGCTACTGGCAAAATTATCTTCAATAAGCATTCAGAAATAAGTTATTGAATCTTTTTGGAAGGAGCTCTATAGTGAGATCTTTCTAAGTTAGTTGGGGAATATTATAGTCACCCTATAGCAGAATATTTCCAATAGTGCAACCAAATGTTTTGAATATAATGGTAACTGGGAGAAATTTAATTGGAAGCATTATGGAGAAGGAAAACATTTTACTATCTGCCTCACCAGGAAATTCTGGTAGTTGAAGTCCACACATCTTAAAGTTGCCAAGTTTGCTCTAAAAGGCAAGTTGTGCTGCAAATAGCAAATACAGCTAGTCCTCAACTTACAACAGTTCATTTGTGACTATTCAATGTCACAACGACACTGAAAAAAGTGACTTATAACCGTTTTTCACACTTATGACTGTTACGGCATCCCCATGATCATGTGATCAAAATTTAGACCCTTGGCAACTAACTCATATTTCTGACTATTATAGTATCCTGGAGTCATGTCATCCCCTTTTGCGACCTTCTGACGAGCAAAGTCAATGGGGAAACCAGATTCATTTTACAACCATGTTACTTCCTTAACAATGACAGTGATTCATTTAACAACTGTGGCAAGAAAGGTCGTAAAATGGGGCAAAACTCACTTATGTCTCACTTAGCAACAGAAGTTTTGGACTCAATTTCGGTCGTAAATTGAGGACTACCTGTAGTGGCTTGTACATCTATGATAGTGGGGGATGGGGAAGGAGGACTGGGAACACCAGAAAGAAAAGAAGTCAAAAAGCAAAAGAAGAAACAGTCAGTTGGAGGATTTTTATTTCAGTTAGGAGTGGAAGAGAGATATTTCTTTCCTTATTTTTAACCCGAAATTCACTATATATACTAAATATATTCCCATCCTTGAAAATATTTTCCTCTTTCTAATTATTATTTTTTGGATACCGAAATAACCAAAAAGAGAGATAGACAGCAAAGAGAATAAGGTTACCTTTGCTGTACACACTCTGGAGACATCAGTCTGTAAGGAGAACTAAAAGGTCCTAGGACCACAAGGTTAGTGGGGATGAACCTAGGAAGTCCCCTATTTTCTATCCTGGTCCCACTTATCTTGCACTGTCTCCCCTGAGAAGTTATATGGTTAGGTTGGCGCAATTGGTGAAGATTGAACTTTTCTGGAGGTCCTTTGGGCAATGATGGCTCACCATTGATCATTTTAAATTTACTTTTATTATGCGTTGCAATTGTTCCCTTTGTTTTTTTGATGATTGTTGAAGTGTGTTTATGTTGTCTAGGACCATGATTTAGTTTTCATCCTATTGGGGATGCTTTATGATACTTTATATTGTTGCAAGGTGTTGTGTAGCGTACAAATTTAATAAATCACAAGAGCAGCAGCAACAGCAGCAATATAATAAGCTCATTTCCCCACCTGCATGTGTATTTTAGGATCATGGTCTAATGGTCCAAAACACTGCCTAAGAAATATATGTCAATATGATCACATTCAAACAATGACAAATATATTTTTCTTGAATTAGTCATCTTCAGTATCTGCTGGACAAAAGGTTGGGTCAAAGCATATAAATGCATGAGCTGTGTTCTGAAGGACAACCTATTATAAAACCCATACCCTTCGTACATTAGTATAAGGCAATACTCTCTGTGGCTATAAGCCATCTCATATGCACAGATTGCATTGGACCTACCGTTCTTTCTAAGCCAGCCTTTGATGTAAAGCAGAACCAGATGGTCCTGACTCATCTTGGCAGCACATAATTGAGAGGAAGGGATGCACTGGAGAAGAGGCAGGTGCCTGTTCTTCCTTTTTGGTGATTCTGAGAAGCCAGCTGTCCATAGCCATGGGATCAGTTTTGCAAGCCATGCAGATGGACCAGGAAATAGGTCATGAGTCCGGAGGATATTAGGGCAATCTTTGAGCAAACTAGGCTCTGATATATTTCACTGGGTTATTGCTCTTAAATGACTGTAAGTCAACTTTCCCAACCTATGCCTTCTCATAATAAGAATAGGATGGAGAGCAATATTCCAGAGAAATATATCTATGGATAACCAGAATTAATTGGACAACCACACTTCACTGGGTTCGCACAATACCTTAATATCAAACCATGATTTATAAATCATGATGGCTAGATTTGTCCAGCATTATTTGTTAGATAATTTAGAGTGGCATAATTTAGAGTGATTGAATAGCAATAGCACTTAGAGTTATATATGGTTCCATAGTGCTTTACAGCTCGCTCTAAGCAGTTTACAGAGTCAGCATATTGCCCCCAACAATCTGGGTCCTCATTTTACCCATCTCGGAAGGATGGAAGGCTGAGTTAACCTTGAGCCTGTGAGACTTGAACTGCCGAATTACATCCAACAGTCAGCAGAAGTAGCCTGCAGTCCTGCACTCTAACCACTGCACCACCATGGTTCATTAAGGATGGGATGCAGGGGTGGGTTCTACTTACCTTTACTACCAGTTCGCAATGGGATCGCTTCTGCGCATGTGCAGATTGCTTCTGATGACATCAGGGTCAGTGGGCGGAGCCTCCCACTGGTTTTACTACTGGTTCTATAGAACCGGTCCAAACCGGGGGCAACCCACAACTGATGGGATGGGTGGGAAACATATACATGATCACTAGCTGCTTAAACCTGGTTGCAAAGAGACCTCTAGAAATGTAATTTCTTTTAATGTAAACATCTATATTTATATGGCATAATGCAAAGTATTCTTATTTAAGACCCATAAAATGGAGTTTGTCTGTAGATGGGCAAAATTTGGAGTGATTGAACGGATGGGTAAGAAACATATAAATGATCACTAGCTGTTTAAAGCTGAGAGACTTCACAAAATGTAATCTCTTCCAACATAAACATCTATATTTATATGGCATAGTGCAAAGTATTCTTATTTAAGCCCCATAGAATGATACTTGAATAAGACTTCAGTTATATTCTACGCTACATGTAAGTATCACTTAGCTGTAAGAGTCTTTGTGTAAATTTAGTTCCAAATTCAATTTTCCTCTGGAATATTCATAGTTTCTGCAAGTGATTCAGTTTTTCTGGGTTAGGGTTAGGTTTAAACTTGAAGAAAAAAAGGAAATCAGAGCCTGCATCTTTACTTCTGGGGCTTTACAACAAGGAAGAACAAGACACCATTGCTTAAAGTTGTTCCTAACCCACACCAAATGTGTGCCTACACATGCTCTGATTCATTTAGTGCCTACAGATCCAGATCTCTGGCCCACCCAGATGAAAATCCTTTGTAAATTTTGAAAGGCCTTTTTCAATTGTTCTTCTTTTTTCATAGCTCATTCAGAACCTGCAATTTTATCTTCAAATACCTTGTTATCCCAGGCAGAAAGCCATCGAAGAGCTGATTGTATACATTTTCTCTTTTACTTGAAATCTGCAGCCAGCTCTACCCCAGTCCTCAGTACTTTTGTTACCTGGTTTTTCCACTCTGCCAAACACCTTTTTTATGGGAATATTAACAGGAGTTATTTGATATTAGCTAATGAGATGTCTAACCAGGGGTGGGTTCTACTTACCTTTACTACCAGTTTGCAACGGGATCGCGTGCGTGCACTCACTTCGCTCACGCACGCGCCTTGCTTCTGCGCATGCGCAGATTGCTTCTGAAGATGTCAGGTCAGTGGGTGGAGCCTCCCGCCAGTTTTACTACCAGTTCAATAGAACCGGTCCAAACTGGGGGCAACCCACCACTGTGTCTAACCTTTATTAGCCCAAACTAGATCTCAATGCAAGCATAAAAGATTGATATCATGTGATCATTTATATATGAATGACAACCTTCTAATCAACAGAGCTTCTGCCTGGCCTTCAGCACCAAAAGAGATCTGATTTCCTTGACCATTCTCATTTTGTATGAATTACCAAAAAAGGATCTCTGGTCCTTGTGGAAAGTCAATGGTTCAGCACTGACTTTCCACAAGTAAAAGTTTTGTAAGACAAATGCAAAAAGCTTTTCCTCTTTGGATCCTCTTTGAAGAAATATTTCTGATCTCTGATTGTCCTCTTAAGCCTTAAGGAAATCTATGTTCCTTTTCCTAAGCTGCTGACCTTCTCTCTTTTTCATGCCAAGAGGCAAATTTCATAAAGAAGTCATTAAAAAGTTTGATAAGTTTTATCAGAAATCAAGGCATCAGTGTCTGCCCTGCTTTTTCAGCAGGAAATATTAGTACAGTATATTGTGTGCATTTTACATGACTGATTTTTATTACTAATGAGAAGAAGATAATGCAGCCCGGCATAAAGTGGCATCTACAATTTTTTGATAGGATCCTTTCAATTTCTTCACAAAGATGGCTTTTTAATTTATTTAATCACTATAACTGAGTTGAAGGAAGGCTGCTATTAAAAGACTCAGTCCTTGCACTGAATAATAAGCCATAATAAATAAGTAGTTTTCAAAAGTCTCTATTCTTTCCTCATAGGATCTTGACTATATTTATTTCCATTCATATCCCGCCTTTCTCCCCATCAGGAATCCAAATATCAAGAGACGGATGTTTGTCTTTATAAATATTACACTGAATGATTCCAGATTCATGAGGCCAAACTTCAATCTTCAATATGATTACAAATGTATGTAGCCTTAGCCTAAATGCAGAGATAGAAACTAAGAGGGTCAAGCTATTTATTGGTCTATCTTGACCTTTTACTATAGAACCATCTGGATTATTAACCTCTTTACACTCTTTAGCTCATCCTTTACATGGAATGATGGCGGAAATAATAAAAAATAAAGATGGCAATTATAAGTGTACTAATGATGCCAAACCTCAGTTTTATATGCACAGTACTCCTTAGAAATTTATTTATTTATTTATTTTTAATTATAATTTTATTAAAACACATATTTGACATTTACAGAACATACAACATATAAATATCTTATCATTTTTAAGTGTTGTTTCATAGTGGTCTTCCATTTGTTGTTTTATTCTTCTTTCCCTATATCTTAGTCTAAAACTCCTTCTTCTTCCCCTCATTTCCTTTTTTTCCTTCCCTTCCCTTCCCACTATGGAGATCTATATATTTTCATTATATCTTTAATATTATACATTTCTACATTCCTGTTATAAATATTTTTATTCCTCTCCATACATTTGTTATATATATATATTGTATTTCTAATCTTCTCTCCTTATCATTATTGTTCTTTATTTCTAGTCTCGAGCCATTTATACCATTTATTCCATATTCTGTAATAATCTGTTTATTTTTTATTTAAATGTATTATAGCTGCACAACTCTGGAGCACTCTGAGCAGCCACAGAATTGCTTTGTTTAATATCTCAAATTGTAACCTCCCATGATAGAAGTACAATCCTGCATTTAGTATATTGTGCATTGGGGGAGGGGGGAATAGTGATAGCTAGTCCAGACAGAAAGCACAGCTATGAGCAGTAACTCCATCTTTATTGTAAGGTTGCATTAATAAAATGATAATGATTTCCTGTTATGTCCGACTCTAGTGGGTGGTGTTCATGTCCATTTCCTAGCCAAGGGAGCCAGTTTTATCTGAAGACGCTTTCCTGATCATGTGGCCAGCATGACTATACACCAAGGTACACGGAATGCTGCTACTTTCCCACCAAGGTGGTACCTATTTATCTACTCACATTTGCATGCTTGCAAACTGCTAGGCTAGCAGAAGCTGGGGCAAGAATGGGAGCTCACTCAGTCACGTAGTGCTTGGATCTCAAACTGCCAACCTTCAGGTTGACATGCCTAGCATCTTAACACCTCGGCCACCATGCCCCTTAAAGTTAATACAATCTTGAAAGCATTTCTTGCTTTCTCTCATTTTACTCACTGGGAAATTAGGGAGGGTTCCTTTGGATTCTGCATCCCTCTCCTATGGAATGAGACATCTTTTACAGGATGGTTTTCCCATCTGCAGCTCTTCCTTCTGTCTCCCAAGGTCACTTCCACATACCATTACAAGTAAGAAGTGGACTGGATTCAGGATTGTATGTTTGATGAAACTTTTGTTCCAAATGATGATCGACCACTTATACAAACCTTATTCTTCTCCTTCATTCACACAAACTATTATATTTTGAGGAATGCTTCAGCCCAATAAAAATAGATGAGGCTGGCAATAACCCCTAATGTTGAATTTCCTTGAAAAATGGAACTATGAGGACTATTTTTCATTTAAAAGAAAGCTGTTCAATCTGGTTCAAACACATACCTAATATTTTTGCTTTTCTGGATAAGTGAAAGCTCAGAGTTGCTTTCAGTAATTAAGACAAGCTATAATTTGCCAAATACTAATCTTCTTTGGCAACGATGATTGAGCAAAACAGCAATTCACTTCTTGTGTAATATTGGGTTAAGCAGCTGCAGTCATAACAGAGTATGCCTGTCCACTGTTCCCCCACCTACTTCAGCAAAAACCTTCAAAAACTCCCTTTTGACAAAATGTGACTTTCTGTGTGCTGCATAGAATGATGTTTATCCAATGATGTTACATGGATGGAGCAACAATTCAAACACTTCCACTGGAAATGTACTTTAATTTCTTGGCTGGTAGGTATTCAGGAAGTTGCAAATTTTAAGTTGTATTTAAAAATGGTGTGGGAGCAATGTGACTCATCCAGTTTGCGTGTCACCTCATTGAAGACAACACAGTACAGTATATGTTTGATTTAAATGGAGCGCTGAGTACTAGTTGTTCCGATATAAAGAATATTAAATGTCATAATAAGATGTTCCAGCTGGGAGCAATTGGTGCCATACACAAAATTGTATTATGCTAGCCTTACATTACAGGCAATTTGCAAGCCCCGATTGCCTGGGATCTGTACCTGATTCACACTGAGATTATTATGCATTCTGGAAATAAAGATGGTTGAATCTAGTATCATTTCCCCTCCCATGTTCAGTTATTAAAATCTTATGTTATTTTCAGCACCACCATCGCCATCGCCCCATTCTCATCCCATTTTGTTTTATTTTGGTGATAAAATATTTGTTTTTTAAAAATTAAAATTACAAAAAAATTCTGACCCCCTTTGCGTCAGCAACTGTTTTTAACAGCGCCAGCAAACTGGTTGAGCATAGAATAAACCTTAACATGTTTGCTTACCTTGGAGATCTTGCAGATAAAACACCTGCTTTGAGAAAAGCTGAGAAGGCAGAGTCTCCAGCACCGGAAACCTGTTGAGGTCAGAGAAATTCAAATCCAGATTTTTAAAGGATTTGTTTTCACTTCTTTCTTTGTTTGCATGAAGGAAATCTCTTCCTTTTACTCCCTTGTGTTTTCTTTTTTACTGATTTGTTTAATCTTGGAAGTCCCTTCCAAACCACATAGAATGAAAATTCTCACTCTATAATGTGGAGCCTGAAAATTGCTGTTTCATAGGACATGCATTTCATAGCAGCAGAACTTTCATTCAGCTAGTTGCTACAAAAATCCATCCCTTGTTGTGCACTGCCCAGAGTAATTTTCCGTGAGATGGCTGGCCATATAAATTCGATTAATAAATAAATAAACTACTAGAAGCATCTTTAAGCACAACTGAGTGAGTTAAATGGACATCCTATTTCAAGGATAGCAATAGCAATAGCACTTAGACTTATATACTGCTTCACAGTGCTTTACAGCCCTCTCTAAGTGATTTACAGAGTCAGCATATTATCTCTAACAATCTGGATCCTCATTTTACCGACCTCGGAAGGATGGAAGGCTGAGTCAACCTTGAACCTGGTGAGATTTGAACTGCCAAATTGCAGGCAGCCGGCAGTCAGCAGAAGTAGCCTGTAGTACTGAATTCTAACAACTGTGCCACCTTGGCTCATGATAGGATGATAGAGAAGTTTGTGTATTAAAATAACACACCACTACATATGCAGATGTGATGATGATTCAAGTATTGTTTCTTGCCAGTCACTATTGTGTGGAAAAAAAAAAAGAAAGAAAGAAAGAGTGGGGTTTGGAGAATTTTGTGAATTCCTCCCAAGTTTAAAACAACTGTAAAATATTGAATAATTTGAACTACATGCCAGAATCTGATACTGAGACTCTGGAAAAAGAAATTATTTACAATGGCACTATCTGAAAGAACAGGTTAAGGACAGATTATTATGGAGAAAATCTACCAGTGGTGGGTTTCAAATTTTTTTACTACTAGTTCTGTGGGTGTGGCTTGGTGGGTGTGGCAGGAGAAGGATACTGCAAAATCTCCATTCCCACCCCACTCCAGGGGAAGGTTACTACAAAATCCCCATTTCCTCCTGATCAGCTGGGACTTGGGAGGCAGAGAATAGATGGGGGTGGGGCCAGTCAGAATTTTTACTACCGGTTCTCCAAATTGCTCAAAATTTCCACTACCGGTTCTCCAGAACTGGTCAGAACCTGCTAAAATCCACCTCTGAAATCTACTTATGTGGACGCTAAGAGTTGATACTGACTGACAGCACATAATTAATCAGTTTGTCAGATTGTCTGTGTGTGTGTGCATGCGTGTGTATGTGTGAGAGAGGGGCTGATTATCAAAATTACTAACATAGAAGTACTATGTTGCACTTCTTATGTATGTGCATAAAACTGCAATGTTATATGTCCTTTGGTGGAAGGTCTATCGATACCTTTAAAGCCAAAAGGTCAGCTTGCGACCCACAGTAATACATGGGTCTTGCAAAGATCTGCTGCTTTCTTAGCAATCAGTTGATTGGCCAACTGCTGGCAAGCTCTGTACTATGCCCAGCACTTAGAAGCTCTCAAGCATGGCAGGGCATGATCCCTGCAGCTTCCCAGTCAGTTGATTATGGATTTCCACTACAGGAAATTTGAAGCAGGAACTCTAGAAAGTTCTTCTTTCCGTTCTTCCCAGTCATCTGGGGTATTGATGGATGTGTGTCAATTTGGGAGAAATGCTTTGGTTTGTGAGTAATAGATATCTGACTACCCACATATGTAGGTACAATTGGATAAGCACAGTGATAACCATAAAAGTGTGGCTTATGAGTGACACATATCTGTGACTGTAAGAGAATGGGGTTTTCTTAACTTAAGACTTAAAAAGGGCAAGAAACTTGAATCAACTAGTATATACATTGTGGATACGAAATGTCTTTATTAAAGAAGAATAGACCAGAAAACAATCTACAGTTGTTCTATCTCTGCTTAAGATATATACACTCACCTGGGAGTGAGGTAGATAGCAATTCTGCACTGCAGCTTGAGCTATGTCTTTCCATTCTGCCCATAGATGTTTCAAATAAAAGGGAATATTTGTAACTCAGAATGGAATTATGGGGTCCTTGGTATTCTCTGAGCTTGGCTATTTTCTTCCAGACGTTTCATTACCCAACTGGGTAACATAGCACTAATGATGAAAGCTAGTTGGGTAATGAAATGTCTGCAAGAAAACCGTCAAGCTTAAGGAGCACCAAGTCTCCACCCCTGGTATTTTTGAAGCCAACTTCACCATTAACAGTCTGTTTGCAGCACAGGGGCAATACTGCTGGACTGGAATTCAGTCCAGAAGAATGGCCCCTGCAAGAACTGATTGGGTGTAACCCTGATGCTTGCCCTTCCTATCCTAATAGGGAAGGGAAACCTCCCTGGCTGGCACCTGTGTGGATCCATCTATCAGTGCCTACCTTATACTTTTAGACAGTGGTGAAATCCAATTTTTTTACTAACGGTTCTGTGGATGTGGCTTGCTTTGCTTGGCTTGCTGGGCTTGGCAGGGGAAGGATACTGCAAAATCTCCATTCCCACTCCACTCCAGGGGAAGGATACTGCAAAATCCCCATTCCCTCCCCACTCCTGGGGGAAGGATATTGCAAAATCTCCATTCCCACCCCACTCTGGGGCCAGCCGGAGGTGGCATTTGCCAGTTCTCCAAACTACTCAAAATTTCCACTACCGGTTCTCCAGAACCTGTCAGAACCTGCTGGATTTCACCCTTGCTTTTAGAGGTCTTTCCTTCCTCAATAATCACTGTGCCTTCCCATTTTCCCCCCAGATGTTTGCACACGTGAATGCCTTCACAGGCACAAACCCTCTGCCACAGTATGTCCTTTGACACTAATACAGACCCTTTCTTGTGATTATTTCTTCCTTTATGGTCCCATTGTTATTCTGACATTGCAGCAACCAAAGCAATAGGTTGTTCTTTGTAAATCCATGGAGGTTTTGTAGCAAGGAGGAACCAATCATTCACCTTCATAGAAACGAAGTAGCCACATTTCTACCTTTCATCTTCAAGATGGTTTTCAAAATAAATAAAGGAAGCTTTGAAGTACTGTGTTCAAGGAGCAGGAAACCAAGAAGAGCATGATAGAACATAGAATAATAGAATTGGAAGGGTCTCTGGAGGTCTTCTAGTCCAACCCCCTGCTTGAGCAGGAGACTCTATTCCATTTCAGATAAATGATTGTCCAGTCTCTTTTTGAAGGCTGCCAGTGATGGAGGCACCCACAACTTCTGAAGGCAAGTTGTTCCATTGGTTGATTGCTCTCACCGTTAGGAAATGTCTCCTTAGTTCTAGGTTGCTTCTCTCCCTGGTTAGTTTCATCCATAATTTCTCGTCTTGCCTTTTGGTGTTTTGGAAAATAGTCTGACCCTCTTGTCTTTGCAGGAGCCCCTCAAGTGCTTCATCTAATGTGGCCAGAAATGGAAAGGATGCCCACTAAGAGATGTAAGGGCTAAATGGAGTATGAGCTTCTAGGGTTGAAGATAGTTCATTGACTTAACACAGTGGTTCTCAACCTTCCTAATGCTGCGACCCTTTAATACAGTTCCTCATGTTGTGGTGACCCCCAACAATAAAATTATTCCTAAAACCATTGAAAATATATGTTTTCCAATGGTCTTAGGTGACCCCTGTGAAAGGGTCATTCGATCCCCAAAGGGGTCCGATCCACAGGTTGAGAACCACTGACTTAACAGATCTTCATTCCATGAATTGCAATGAATTTAAAATTCCATGAATTTTAAAAAATCCAGCAGAGAACAGAGCACCCCAGAAGCCAGGATGACATGCCTTTTCCCCATCTAGCTGCTGAAGCATGCCAGATTATTCAGCTAAACAAAGCTGGGGCTGTTACTAGAACAGAAAGAAGCACTGCAGATGGCTTAAGGTTGGAAAACAGTGGTTTTGAATCACGCTGGAAATAAGGGTGTGGGTTGCATTTGCAGAAGGATAGTTGTAGGAAGAGCAACAGATGCCATCTGTTCCTGCACTCAGGAGGTGGTGAAGTCCTGCACTGGTGATGCACCAGGCAGAAATTGGGGATCTGCCCTACACTGATGATGATGGCTTCAGTGAACTTCTTTCCCAGTTTTGCACTTGATGAGTATCTGCATTTCCAAGTTGTAATTCCAGAAGGACACATCTGACTTTTTAAACTTCATCAAGCCTTCCCTTTATTAAGCTGAGGCAGAGACAGGCAGACCTGACTTCTCTGCTTAGTGATTATTCAAACTTGCAATGGTGCTTAAAAAAAAAAGCTTTACAACCAGCCCTTGCATTTACAGTTGTGGCAGCATCCCTGTAGTCATATGATGAACACTTGGGCATTTTGCAACCATTGGCCTTTATGACCCCCACAGCATCCCGTAGTCATGTGTTCTCCATTTGCGAGTTTCACAACCAGTTTCTGACAAACAGAGTCAAAGGAGAAGCCAGCAGTAAAATCACATATTGTAGTCACGTGATGTTTTCTTAGTGCATTGCTTAGGGATGGAGTTGAAGATCCCAGTTGTAGTCACTAAGTGGAAATTATCTGCATTGCTGAATTACAACCAGCATCTCTCACCATTAGCCAGACTTCCTGGAGCTGCTGGGAATTGTAGTCTCAGCCCCCCTAGATGCTATCTCAACCTTTCTGGAAACTCTCAGCAGGTGTAACAGAACTTGGCTTTAAGGGCTGGACTTGCTGTGCCAAAAATATTACCTCCTGCAGTTGAATTTGGTGGTTTATGCAAATATTATGACTGAGAGTCATAATGCCTGTGCAGACTTCCTCCCTTTGTGCTAAGTGCCCCCAACTCATAAATAATTTGTTTGTTCTGCTAATGAACATGGATGAGGCACCTGGTGGAAACACCTTCATTTGTCTTGCTCACCGGATAGTCCAACTCAAGTCAATGTAGAGAATAAACCCCAAAGTACTTGGCAAGAGTGAAACCCTCAAAAAGGAAGGGGACAAAAACATTCCAACCATCTGACTGAGACAGCTTTAATTGTTAGATCGTTAGGAAAGGAGAAAATTAGATCTCAGCTTGCTAGGAGACATACTGGATGCCAGAAAAGGTGCAGTAAGATTTTCTCTTACAACCTTGACCCCAGGAAAGCAGTGACATACAATGGATGTTCTTTGGTTATGGGGGCTAAGCTGACATGTTGTTATTTTATATCGGGTTCATACAGAGCAGAGCCTTATCTCATGTAAAAGATTTGTTGCAGGTTATTTAAATAGGAGCCCTCCCCTTTTTTTTAAAAAAAAAAACAACTTTAAGATAGTAATACAGAGCTATGATTTTGGATTAAAATGTCCCTCCATGTCTCTGTCCCATTCTCCTGTGCTTTGTTTGGTTACCTTTATATTGTTTGTATATTTTAAACCTTTATGAGTGAAAGAAAAGATGTGCATAAATAATAGAATGGAATAAATAACACACACCATGATAATTGTAACCTGCAGTGATTTATAAGACGTAGAAATAATTAATAGTCTTACCACATGATGGTGCTTTCAGTAGACTTGGCAAAAAAATTAAGGGCATGGTAAACATGGTTCTACTTTTTTTAAAAAAAAAGGGTAACAGAAGTGGGCTTTTTAAAACCTACACCAATTTTAAAGCTTTGTTGATTGATGAATCAACATTTTGGGGAGGCTGAGTGCCACACTTAATAAGGGAATAAAATGGTCAGGGTCAAATGATATGTGTGGGCATAGCATCTATATTTTTTCTGCTGTCTTTTGGTTTGGATAGTGGTGGTGGTTGTGGTCCACCAGCGGCCTGCGCGGATTGTGGCTGATCCCGACAACCAAGAGGCTGGTGTGGTGTCGCGCCAGCAGCCTGCACAGCCCGTGCTCGCATCGGACAGCGAGGAGGCCGAAGAGGATGTGATGCCAGAGGCAGAGACTCAGCCAGCGCCTTCAGAACCTCCAGAGGCTCCTTCCAGTGGAAAGAGCGAAGTGGAGGAGCCTCTCCTCAATGCTCGGGCATGCAGGGCTGCCAAAAGGCAGGAGTGGCTACTCAGGAGGAGGAGGTCTACTCGAGAGTAGGGCTTGAGGATAACTGGCCACTCCCTTAGCCTATTTAAGTCGCACGCAGCTAGTGCTTTCTTGCTAGAAACAACGTCTCATTACTACAGAGCATCTTGGAGAGCGAGCGACTTCTCATATCTGGTTTTCTGGGCTGGTTGCCAACCTTTGTTGGACTTTGTTTTTAATAATTTTGATAAGGACCCTTTGCACGGGAAGCTTGCATTCTTGAAAGGGGTTTGTTTGGAATTAAACAGTGTTTGAGAAGCTTGGTATGTGTCACATTCTCTGGGAATCCGAAGCTGGGGCAGAACAGTGGTTGGGAAAGGCTAGGAAGCCACACCGCTACTTTTCAACAATTATGATGCTGAATTTCATTGTTATTATTAAACAGTAGGATTGTGCAGCACTTGGGATTTGATTTGAAGATGCTATGGATTATTTGAGATTGTGGAAGTAGGACCTAACTGCAACTCTTTAAAGCAGCTGCATCTTTTACTTGGATTGCCCTCCACAGCTTCCACCTGATTTTGGGAAAAGATATAGTTGCTTTAAGGAGTTTAAATAGATACTACTTCCACATACCCCATGTACTTTGAAGCACCTTTGGAGAATCAAATTCAAAGCTTTTAAGAACTTTTTTAAAAAAGGCTCAAGAGATGGAATAAAATAATTTAGGAGGCTACAAACTGTTCTGTTCAATTCTAATGGGTTCTGTGACATAGTCGATATCAAAATCCTGGATTCTTAGCAATTTGGTTCTCTATAATTTCTCCATGATCCCAATATTAATTTTAAGAAACTACTTAGATCTTCAATAGGGCAAAGATCAGATAGTTTATATAGAACTGTGGTAAATAATATAGCGAAAAGGCTTAGACAGTGTCAGAGTTTCTTGCAAAATTCAAATCCAGGCGTAAATGTTGGACAAGAAGTGGGAAGCCCTAGTTCTAGCTTGGATGGAATAGGCAACTAAATTATGGGTAAAATTCCCAACCACGGAAATTTCATCTAGCTGCTAGAGTTAAGAACAACAATAAGATGGGGCTGTAACAAGAAAAACAGCAAGTCTGAGTACTAAATGTTTATTTTGGAGATTGGCCAATCCCTGTTTAAGTATTCATTGGAACATGTGAGAATTTGAAAGGAGCTGGAGGAGAGGGTAGGAAGGTTGATTGTCTCCTGCAATATCTTGAACTTGAGTGTATATAATATTACTTACACCAACTACCTACAAGAGAAGATGAAAAAGAAGAAAACAAAAGGTATAATTGTGAGGGGAAAGATAAAAGAAGACAAATATCTACAACGTAAGAAACTAAATGAATGATAATTATAAGTATTCCACAGAAGAGAATATATATAGTTTAGGATTCAACTGTGGAGACCTTGGTGCTCTTGGGGATAAGACACATTTGCACACCATTCAGAAGAGACATTTAAAAACAAAGCTGAAAAGGAAACAGAAAGACCAGAATATATCCTCTCCAGCAACTAACACCCACGTAAGCAGGGTTAACATCGGAGATAAAAAGAAGTAGTTTCTGATCTTCTTTGCAGCAGTTATCAGTACAATTATAAATTTAACTCTTACACTATGATTACTTCATAACTCTCTTCTTTTTATAATCTATCGTAATAATGAAAACTACAAACCATAAATTCACTTTTTTCCTATTTTAAGCAAAACAGGGTCTTCAGTCAGCAATAAGCATAGATACTGTCTTTTTCTCTGATCAAAGAAGTCAATTTAGCCATCTCAGCAAGTTCCATCATCTTCAAATCTTCCTAATTCACTTGAAGATAATTAGAGAGAGAGAGCAGGGAGAGGCATTTAGACCTGCAAGATTTTGTTACTGGAACCTTATAATAAATATAGTATTAGCATTTATATCTTTGGTTTTTCATTCAGATCTACTTTGAAAAACTAACGATCTCTACCCAGTGGTGGGATGGGATGCAACTGGTTTAACAACCGGTTCGGCGCCTTTTCAAAGTACAGCAATTTGAAGCTCAGCTGCTTACCTTCTAAGGCAGTCCCAGTAAGTAGAACAGTGGAGGCGCAGAAATCAGCTGTGCTGCACGAGTCAGCTGAGCTAGAAAGAAGGAAATATAGGACAGGATAGGGCGGGGGCTGGTGGACGGGGCCAGCTGATTATCGGAACTACCGGTTCGCCAGAACCAGTCCAAACCAGCTGAATACCACCCCTGTCTCTACCTTAGGAAAAACAAAAGACAGCTATTCCTTTTTCAACATCTGCTGAGAGTCCCAAAAACGTTGTTAATGAATTAGCAGGGTCCTAAGAAACATCTTTAGCTTTTTTTAAAAACTTGAAACCATTGACTTGTTAAAGAAGAAATCCCAATTCTCTATGCTAGATTTCTTGCAAGTTAAATTAATTTAAACTGTTTAGTTATCAGGAAATTAGATCGTTAGCTTATCCTTTAAAAAACCTTTACATTGCACATTCAAAACCATAGAAGTTTCTTAAGTTCCTATTGCACTAGATTCCACAGAAAAACAAAATTTGAATATATTGCATTCAACAGTTCTAGTAGGCAGGTTGCAATTAAAATTGTGAGGTACAGAACAGGGGTGGGTTCTACTTACCTTTACTACCGGTTCACAACGGGACTCTTCTGCATAAACGCAGAAGCATTTTGATGATGTCAGGGTCAGTGGGCGGAGCCTCCCACCAGTTTTACTACCGGTTCTATAGAACTGGTGCAAACCGGGGGCAACCCACCACTGGTACAGAAGTAGCATGGATAGTCAAAAAATAAACCAATGGATTATTGAACAAATCAACCCAAAGTTCTCCCTTCAGCTCCAAGTGACCAGGTTCAAATTTTCCTACTTCTGACACACAGTGCAAAATCTTAACTCTCTGAAAAAGGTTCTAATGTTGAGAAAGGTTGAAGAAAAGAGAAGAGGACAACCAGCAACAAGATGGATGGACTCAGATACGACTCTAGTGGCGATGAGTACACTGTTGAAATGCATCCTGAGATCCATTTTGTGGTATATTCTTTCATGGCTTGTTTTACTTGTGGTTTAAAATATCCTACATTGTGATTAATGCATTTTTCCTGCCATTAAGCTTAGGCCATTATCTTACCACAATTAAATGTTTGAAATGCATCTCAAACTACCCTCAAGCTAATTGAAGCTCTGTTTGAAAAGATAAATCGATATCTTTCTTTTGTTGTTCTGCATTTGCCAAAACTTCTAGTGAGAAAGTCTTAAAATACAGTTTCCTAGAAGCTGGATCCCCCTGTTCATTGACATCACTATAGGTGCATGGTCAGAAATTAAAAATGGACAAGCTAATTTTTTTCACTTAGTTGACCAGCAAGTGTGATATAAGGAAATAGTCCAGGCTTGAACAAGTGCCATGTGGGCTACATAAAAGGATATATTCTTTTCTGTTAGCATTAAACAGTTTCCAAATGTCCACTAAAATCATGAATGTACATCTAAAGATCAGGGGATCTCTGGGGATTCATTTTCTTTTTAAAAATCTTGTTCCTATCCAAAGCAGGTAGCCCTCAATTTATGACCACAATGGAGTCCAGAATTTCCATTGCTAAGCAAGACAGTTGTGAAATGAATTATGGGATGCTGGGACATTGCAACTGTCATAAATACATGTCAGTTGCCAAGTACTTGACTTTTGACCACATGACTGTTGGGATGCTTCAAGGGTCATAAGTGTGAAAAATAAGTCATTTTATTCGGTGCCATTGTAAGTGCGAACGGTCACTAAACAGATTGTTATAAGTCGAGGACTACCTGTAATGGTCCTGAATCTCAATTAAAGATTCTAGCAACTATTATCTGATCTACTTGTATCCCAAAGCAAAATAATAGCAAAATGATTTTTGGGAAATATTTGGTTTATCTTTAGTTAAACCATAAAAATGTATCCACATCGTTGGAAGAGTTCCACATTTAACTACTAAAATTATACAGTGACTTTCAATCTCTTTTCAGCTATAAAATTAGAAGATGCTCTCACTGCCATTTTTACTCCTCTTGCAGATTTTGAATTTCTACTTATGGAAATATTTTCAATTTATTCTCTTGCCAATCCATTTTTCTCATTTGGAAGAATATGTTTCCTGCTTTAAAAAAGACTTTGGATTTCATCAATTTCAGTTTAAATAGAATTTGCCTTATTTTAGCTGTCCCTACTTTAACATTCCATGACATTCCTCTTTTTAAAAATCCGAAGTATGTTTTTATCAGAGTGGCAACCAGACTAGATCCCAAGTCTAAATTATGAATACCCATAAGTTCAAGAAAATGGACCTTCTTAAACATTATAAAATGTTTTTTGCTAAAGAAAACCACAGAAATAAGTAACCCCTAGAAAACAAGCAATGGTAGTGTGTTCCATTCTAGTTTGGCCTTTGTTTTCAGACAGTGCATGGCCCTGGAAATATAGCCCTGGGTCCTTGACTTGACCTTGCTTAGTGACCATTTGAAGTTATGATAGACCCGCCCCCCTTAAAAGGATCTTAAGATCCAGAATTGAAGTTCCAATGCCTGTCCCCCCCATGGTCATGTGATCACATTTTGGGTGCTTGGCAACCAGTATTTGCCATATCACAGAGTCACATGACTGTGGTGCATGATTTTTTTTTTTGCTGAAATCCAACATTCATTTCTAGTTTTCAATTTAAAAAAAAACACTTATTGGAGACAATGGGTTCACTTAATGATTTTCACAAGAAAGGTTATAAAATTGGGCTAGTCACATAGGTAGCTTGACTTACCAGCATTACAACATATGACAGAATTTTTGGGCTTCATTATTATCATATGTCTAGGACTACCTGTATGCGTTTATTATCCATTAAGGACAATGCCTAGGGCCTAGGAACCTTTGTGGGGGGAGCTGGGAAAATGTTTAATTTTTTTTTTAAATCTGAAAATCTGAAAAGTAATAGTAAAAATAGAAATTGAATAAATAAATAAATAAATAAAATCCACAATTTACATATTCTACATAAATATATATTGTAGTATGTTTATGATTATTCCTTGGGATTTATTGAGGTCTATAGGCTCAGTGGCTAAGATGCTGAGCTTGTTGATCGAAAGGTCGGCAGTTCAGCAGTTCGAATCTCTAGTGCCGCATAACAGGGTGAGCTCCCGTTACTTGTCCCAGCTTCTGCCAACCTAGCAGTTTGAAAGCACGTAAAAAATGCAAGTAGAAAAATAGGGACCACCTTTGGTGGGAAGGTAATAGCGTTCCATGCACCTTTGGCATTTAGTCTTGCCGGCCACATGACCACAGAGACGTCTTCAGACAGTGATGGCTCTTCGGCTTTCAAACGGAGATGAGCACTGCCCCCTAGAGTCAGGAACAACTAGCACATATGTGTGAGCGGAACCTTTACCTAGGCTCAGGGAATACTTTTTATATCTGTACACATTCAGATTATTCTTGCAACAAGGGCTCACAAGGACAAATGCACTTAGGGTTTATAAAGGTCTTAATGCAGCTCTACCTTGAAGCAATGCAGAAAGCCTATTATTCAAGTATCTTCTCTATTTTATGGGGTTTTTTGGCTCCACTTCTCTGTCAGCTGGTCTTCTACCTAGTCCCAGAATAATTACAACTAATTAAAACTAATAATTAAATTATTTTTAAAATATTTTTAAAAAATAAGTTGATTAATTTTCCAGAACACAAAATCAAATGGTGCCCTGTGAATCCTTGCAAGCTTGACAAGCCAACTGTTTTCTTATTATGCAGTTTTATCAGCACCCTCCCTCCAGCAGTAAGGGTCAGAATTATTTTTTGCTAGTACAGGTGAGCCTTTGAAATAAGAAAAACTGCTTATTTCTTAGAATTATCCAGAGAGCTTGCCAGGTAGCAAAAGGCATGTGGATTAAGAGAAGAAGGATTTCAGCCTGGTGTTAAAAGTGAAGTTGAAAATCCTGGTACAGAAATCTTCACAAAAGTGTTTATTTTATTTTATTTATTTAGTTTGTCAAACATGTAGAAGATAACAGGTATAAGTATAAACATGGACATGAACACAGGAAATGAGTACAAATAAATGGGGACAGTAGGACAGGGACAGTAGGCACGCTGGTGCACTTATGCATGCCCCCCCTTGACGGACCTCTTAGGAATGGGGTGAGGTCCACGGTAGACAGTTTAAGGTTGAAGCTGTGGGGGTTTGAGGATGTAACAACAGAGTCAGGTAGAGCATTCCAGGCGTTGACCACTCTGTTGTTGAAGTCGTATTTTCTGCAATTGAATTTGGAGCAGTTTACCTTGAGTTTGTATCTATTGTTTGCCCATATATTATTGAGGTTGAAGCTGAAATAGTCATTGACAGTAGGACATTGTAGCAGACAATTTTGCTTAGGTGTTTGAGTAGCTGTTACTTGATGGATCATAAACGATTTTTTTGCCATACACAGTTTCTGGGTGCTACCTTCGGATTTATTTATCTATCTATCTATCTATCTATCTATCTATCTATCTATCTATCTATCTATCAAATTTCTATGCTGCCCTACTCCCGGAGGACTCAGGGCGGTGAACAGCCAAGATAAAATACAGATAATACAAATATTAAAAACCCCTTAAAATTATTAAATATTTTGGCCGAAACACAGATTAAAACACCCAATTTATAAAATCAAACGAATTAAAAATTTAAAAGAGGAGAGTTAGGCCAGGCCAGGATTTGTAGGCATATGAAAGCACATTCACAATCCAATGTTGCCAGATGATGAAATACAGGTAGTCCTTGACTTTCCACTGTTCGTTTACTGACTGAAATTACAACGGCACTGAAAACAGTGACTTGTGACAGTTTTTCACATTTAAGACCATTGCACCATCCCTATGGTCATGTGATCAAAATTCGGGTGCTTGGCAACTGGCATGTATTTATGACAGTTGCACTGTCCCAGGGTCATGTGTTCACCGTTTGTCACCTTCCTGGCCAGC
Source organism: Arizona elegans (assembly GCA_022577455.1). Classification (NCBI taxonomy): domain Eukaryota; kingdom Metazoa; phylum Chordata; class Lepidosauria; order Squamata; family Colubridae; genus Arizona; species Arizona elegans. Next base: position 136,185,776 of record JAKOOJ010000002.1, on the reverse strand, counting down.
TTCTGACAAGCAAAATCAATGGGGAAAGCCAGATTTGCTTAATAACCACTTATATCAAGGATTAGGTAGTCATTTTAGAAGGAAGGAAGGAAGGAAGGAGGGAGGGAGGGAAGGAAGGAAGGAAGGAAGGAAGGAGGGAAGGAAGGAAGGAAGGAAGGAGAGTGTTCTGTCCCCATTCCACTCACGCACCCCCACAGATGGCCTGGATTTAATAAGCCACACGACAAAATTCTTTCAAAATAAAGCTGGCAGTGGCTAGCTGCCAATTCAGACTTTACTCACACAAAACAAAGATTAGATTGCCAGCATTCCGATAAAACAGGCAGAGTTTTCAACAATACAAGGATTAATCCAAATGCAGTCCGATAAAGCAGGCAAAGTCCAGTAACGCAGAGATCATGGATTATTTCTAGTTTTTGCTTGTCACAAACTGAACCGGCCACCACACCCACATTTATACCCTGTGGGGTGTGGTCCAGTGACTCAGCTAATCTCTGGCATGCCTTCCCCTCTGCTGCGCACGCTTCTCCCTGCGCCTCTGGTGAGGGTCCAGCCAGCACTTATCTCCTTCGTCGCTGTCCACCTGTGGCTGCGGGGACGTGCTTGGCTCTGAGCCTATCTTTTGGCCTTCGGTGTCCTCCGGAGGCATTGCCAGAGAGGAGGGTCCTGGAGAGGGAGGCCTTGCCAACTCCTCTTCCTCATTCTCAGAGTCTGAATCTGTCGATAGCCCAGGCTCAGGCAACAGAGCCACAACAGAGGGAAGGAAGGAAGGAAGGAAGGAAGGAAGGAAGGAAGGAAGGAAGGAAGGAGGGAAAGATCTCTTTTGCTTGTTCTACTCATTGGGAGTTTGATACTTCTTTTTGCCTACATCTTAGTTAGCACAGGTCAATGGACAATGGCTAACATTTGCCAGAGTCAATGGACAGAGGTAATGTTGTTGGCCCTTTACCTCCTGTTCCTTTAAAACCAGGGCCGTAATAAACGTTTTCTGCTCATCAAAGTCAGATACAGACAAGAATGGCCATTTAGGAAAGGGAATGTTCGGGAACATCCCATGACTTTTCTGCCCCAGCTACGGACCCCAAAGAATGCAGCACAAAGTCTGTACAAACCTTAGTTTACTAAATTAAATCAGTCTTTTTCAAATAAAGGCTGTTAATTAACTTTCTTAACAGCCTACAAGAATCCAAAGAATAAATAATCGTAATCTTACTATGGTTGGCAGAAAGCCCAGAAGCAATTTGCAGAGAACTAAGATCAGGACGTGCAGGAGAGTGAACGAAGTTGTCCCCTGCAAATTGCCTCAGTCGTCGTCCTTCCTTAAATAGGCTAAGGGAGTGGACAATTAACCCCAAGCCTTACTCTCGAGGAGCCCTCCTCCTGAGGAGCCACTCCTGCCTTTTTGCAGCTCTGTGAGCCCATGCATCGAGAAGAGGCTCCTCCTCTTCTTCCTCTTCACTTCTGGAGGTTCTGAAGGCCCTGGCTGAATCCCTGCCTCTGGCACCACATCTTCTCCAGCCTCCTCATTGTCCGACTCGATTGCCAGCTGCACAGGCTGCTGGCGCAGCACCACACCAGCCTCCTCGCTGTCGGAATCAGCTACTAGCTGCACAGGATGCTGACGGGCCACAACAATGACACATTGATCTGCTCATTCTGGGATGATATAGCAGAGACCACTAAGGGCGCCATGCAATATATCCGCAGAGGTATTTAGATATTTCTAAAACTGGAGATCCAGTTCTCCAGCTTTAGAAATATATTTAATTAATGAGGAACCAAAAGAAGAGAAAGGCTTGGTGTGGCTGAAAATGATTTCTTTTAATAATTTTGTGTAGCTTTATTGAATATGAACAACGAAATACTAGTGTATATATGCCTGAGACACACAGTAATTTATGTTCAAATATTTGTTAGTTTAACATGAAGCTCAGAGTAGTACATTATTCTTAATTATTGTCTGTTGCTTTATTTAATCTATTAACATTCTATTATGTAATAAAATTGGCTAATTGTATTATATAATTAAATGTAAAAAAATCATTTTAAAAGCCAACAGAAATTAATACAGTAACAATAATATCAATGTCAATTTGTTTAAGGCATAAAATAATCATAGTATCAAGGAAGCCCATCTGCTGATTTAATAATGAGAATCTGGTATAAGATGGGCAGCTTTATTACTGTTTTAAATAAAAAAATAAAATGAAAGTGAAGATCATTCTCTGAGCTTGTGGGTTAGTTTCTGAACATTCAGGGAACAAAACTTCACCCTCATCCTACACTCAAACTGCAGATATTTGCCACTATTGCAAAAAATAAAATATTTCTTCCTTTTTCCTTATTCATGTTAATATTTCCTGTGCAGTTAAATGCAATGAATATTACAGTTATTTGCTCTAAAACTAGTGATTATATTGAAATGTCTTTTTCTATAAGGACTTTATAAGGTCAAAAAAAATTTATATTTACTAAATAAATGATCCTAGCCTGGAGCGCTCACTGCATAAGGCCCTTTAGATTCTTGCAACATATTTTCTGACCTTGTCTAACAATACCAATTATTTTTTTCCTAAATTTAGTTCTAGAAGATCAGTCAAGTATGTAATTTCTAATTATGCCAACTGCTGGGAAAATGGAATTTTATATGGGGAAAGATACTTAAACTTCTCTGGCTCTCTCAATTCTATCGTTCTGAAATTCTCAAGAGGTACATTGAATCTAATTTTTATTCTGGTCAGTCATTGACATTCTATCATAGTCATTAGCAGAAAATGATTCCAGAGTACCAAAAGGTGGGTGAAGACATGGTCTGATATAGAACACCCTACATGGGGTAAGCATATTATATTTCAGAGACAGCCTCCCCCACCCCCTCCTCAATCACCTTGTGCCCTCTAACATAATTCAAGAAAACCTTCCCGGCTATTTCATAAGTGCTTGGAATCAGTTGGACAAGGTCATGGAAAGAAAAATGCAGCTCATGCTTGAAGGTCAAGCTGTAAAAGACATCCAGTCCAGTCTGCTAACACACTCAAAGCTCTGCAGGCAACAGGGAAGATCTGAGAAAACAAATGGCTTCTCCTTGCTCTTTTTGCTTTCATTCCCTTAAACAAAAGCACCAGTGGGAATAATGGAAGGAGTACACATTCAGATGAGTTCAAAGTTCATACAAATATTTATTGGCTTTTTGACTCCACTTCATTGTTAGCTGGTCTTCTGTCTAATCCCAGAATAATTGGAAAAAAAATGTCCCCCACTTCTTAAAAATAACTTGATTAATGTTCAAAAACAAAAAATTAAATGGTGCCTTTGCAATCCCTTAAAAGGTGAATCCTTGTAAGCTTAACAGGTCAACTGTTTTCTTATCATGCGGTTTTATTAGGATGCTCCACTAGTGAGGGTCAGAATTATTTTGCTACTACAGGTGAGCCTTTGAAATTATTATTATTATTATTATTATTATTATTATTATTATTATTATTATTATTAATAAGGAGCTGGACTTGTCGGTACATTAGCAATCTTTAGCTCCCCTCAGCATACCATCCTGTCTAAATCCTGTCATGATCTTGATTGGCAAAGCCCAGCTATGGAGATTAATGAGACAATGAGGGAATTGGATATTTGGCTTCCCGTTCTGAAGATGGACCAAATTGCCAAATTTGAAAGCAGTTAGCCGAATATGAAGGTAATACCTTTTGATTTTATCTTCAGGAGGAAATAGATGTCTTCAGAGCAGGATTTTCTTTAGTAGTTATTATTTTTAATGGGCAGCAGGGACAGTAATCCTACCTGCTACAGAATTTTGGTGTAAAATCAAAATTAAGGGTTTATTTGCCTGATCAGACTCACCTAGGTACATTCAAGGATTTGCAGGGGTGTCAAACTCACAGCCAGTGGGCTGGATGCATCATGTGCTGGCCACACCCAACCCCAGTTTAGCGAAGGGGAAAAAAAAGTCACGATATGTGATGAAGATGTGACTTCATGAGTTTGACACCTGTGCTATATTGCACGGATTGTGGTCTTGTGGCAAATGGTCTCCACACTTGCCATCAGCGGATCTGCTCCTACTAAGCATTATGGAGGGGAAAGACAGTGGCCAAAGCTAGTATAGTATTTATGGATTTGAAACCATGGAATTAATAATTCCCTGTCTACTGCTGAATTAAGCATATGTTCTACAAAACTGGCTATTTTCCTTCTACAGTTAGTTTCTGATTAAGAAATTTCCAAAAATATCAATTTGGGTTGGGTTTTCTGTGTGAGAGAGTCTCAAGTTGTTTCTGGTAGAGTTTCCATAACAACTGTTAGGAACTTCCCTTTTGAACAGCACATGAATTTAAGGGAAAGTTGCTTTATGATAATTCTCAGGAAGATGGTGGCAGAATAGAGGGAGATTTGATATAGATTCAGTGCATCGATATGGATTCAGTTCAAGGCACTGGGATAGGACAAGCCAAATTGTGCCTCAGATTCCACTGAGTAAAATGTTCAAAAGTCACCTTATGCCAGACACAAGCAACCAGAGCTGTTTGTAAATAGCTAAAGTAAGTAGCTTTATTGTTTTTTTATCTAAATTACAAGGTTCTTACCAGCCTGCTTGCCTTCCTCTGGGAAAGACCAGATAAAGTTTCATGGATTTCAGAGGAATCAAGCCTTATGCCTTTTGTGGCTGCACAAAGATTCTAAGATAAGCCTATGTTTGACCCCCCCCCCCCCGATGACACCTTCCACTCTAAATAGCAGTTTCCCAATGGTCACAACCATCTTCAGGGAGGGTCAACAGCATCAAAATGGCAAATGTTATTAGAACAATCAAAGCTCCACTTTTTTTTTAAGAGGCTAGCATAGCATATGAACTACACTTTTAAAACGGGTAGGGCTTCGTTCATTCAGCTACACTTGACATTTTAACATGACTGACTCACCCTGGCTGCCTCTGCTGCCAGTGTTTCAACAGTCTAAAATGCAATCCTGAATCCCTTGAAGAAAAAGAAAAGGCAATTAGAAATTCTAGGCAAAACCCACTCTCTGAAGCATGAAATCTTATTTAACCAGTCTATTGACATTCACTATTTACAGAGAAAGGCCAAAAAATATATAGGTATAAGTCTGTATAAAAGAAGGCAAGACAGTAACAAGATAAAATAAACCCAATAATTATAAATTTCATAACAATACATAAGAATAGATCAACTGTAGCTTTTTCAATACCAAAATTAAACCCCAAATTTGAACAAAATAAAAAAAAAAATAAACTCTACATTTGGCAACCTCCTGATTATTCAGCAGAAAAAAACCACACATTTACAGGCAATTAACTACATTAAACTGAGCATCAGAATATTAGGTTATTATTGATATTGGTTGATTTTTAAACTTAATCTTACTAAGGAAAATAAAAAAGCATGTATAATTTTCTAGATTTGATGATGCTCCCCAAAATAGATTCCCCTCCCCTTTTTGAAATTTTATCTCTTTTGCAAATTTATCTAAAGTCCACTAGAATCACCTAAGAAAGCTTTGAAATGCACTAGTAAATTTTCCAGAATGTACTAGAAGTCTCTTTCCAATCCAGCGTAGATATATTTATTATTCATTTTGACATTGGTTATCCAACCACCTGCATATCCATCCAGACATAATTATAGCTGTCTTAGAAGCTGTCAGGACTGCCGCTTTTTAAAAGATATCACTGCTGAATCTTTCAAAACTGTGCATATTTCTATATTAAAAGAATCAGATAAAAACTGTCAAAATTACAGAATTAAAGGAAAGTGAAAAGTTGGACAAAAAACAATGACTTCAAGCACTCATACTGAAAACAGCAAATAAAATTCAGGAAAGAGTTTGCATTCTGATAGTTTTCCCTTTCCAGTTGAAATATTAAAAGAAGAACATCTGAAAAGCAGAAAAATGAGTCTACAGATTGCAAGCTGCTGATTGACAGACTCCCAGAATGTACACCATGTTTAACAAAGATATCTTTAAAAATGATATCTTAGAAGTTTATCTTGACTGAATATCAAGCAGTTGCAAAACAAATGTTGGCTAATTACAGTGCAGTTATAAAGTGTGATTATTTGTTGGCAAAACAGAATTGCATATACAATAAATACTTGACTTTTGGTGCCCCAAACAAATTATCACATCATATGGTATGGTAATGTATTCTTTCCAGATCTATTGATTTATGTATTGCTTTAATTATGTGATTTATTTTTAATTGTATGGAAGAGGGCTCAAAAACTTTGCTTACTTTGTTCACATGAATGAACTTTTGGATAGCAGTTCTATTGTCCCATCATGCTCAGTGAAAACTGAGATGGGGAGAGAAAGTTTCAACTGTCAGTAAGATAAATCTTTGTTTTATAAAAGCCCAAACCATTTTGGAAAATTCCGTTTTAAAGGTCACTGGGATTATTAAAGGATCCTAGATTGTTCTATGTTGAGGCACATGCAGCCACAGCATAGAACAGGGCTTCATTCTTCCTAGCTATAATAGATCTACAATCACCAATTCGTAAATATCTTTATGCAAATTAACAATTGAGTTTTTCCTCAAGCATAATTTCAAGCATAGTTGCACCTTTATTAAAGATGCAGCCTTTGAGATAGACTTCAAAGCAGGGGTGAAATCCAGCAAGTTCTGGCAGGTTCTGGAGAACTGGTAGCGGAAATTATGAGCAGTTCGGAGAACCAGTAGCGGTCATTTTGAGTAGTTCAGAGAACCGGCAAATACCACCTCTGACTGGCCCCAGAGTGGGATGGGAATGGAGATTTTGCAATATCCTTCCCCCAGGAGTGGGGAGGGAATGGGAATTTTGCAGTATTCTTCCCCTGGAGAGGGGTGGGAATGGGGATTTTGCAGTATCCTTCCCCTGGAATGGGTGGGAATGGAGATTTTGCAATAACTTTCCCCTGCCATGTCCACCAAGCCACCAAGCCTAAGCACACCACACCCATAGAACCAGTAGTAAAAAATTTGGATTTCACCACTGCTTCAAAGTGGCAACTAATGTGTTACCCCTTTTTTGTGTCTTAGTCAAAAGTGTCAAGCTACCCACCTACATAAACTTTTAAATGCTTTAGTTGCCATCTTAAACATGTTTTCTTAACCATTTTCAGAATTCTATTCACTTGTTTCTTCATACATATGAAGATGCACATTTTGAATGTGTTCTTCTGGTGATTTCTAAGAGATTGATTTGTTTGGTTACTGTTTACAAAATTACATGTCCTTTTTCAAAACGTGCCTTTCCCTAAAGTAACTTCCAAACTTTAAAAAAAACCCATGTCTGAAAAATGTAAACTAAAAGCAGCATTGTAATTTATGTGCTGAAACCATTAAAACACTTTCAGAGACTGGAAATCCCAGGATAAAGTCTACTCTTCTTTTGCAGTCTCTGATGTTGCTGTGTGATATTTGAATTCTTCCCATCTCCAACACAAACACGAGTCCAACTAGTATTATCTTTACTTAGCTTAGAGCAATTTGAATGATATTGTCAGAGCAATGAAGGGAAATGGATGTGTTTGGTAATGCTATTTTGCTACACATTTCCAAATCTCATCTTTTTTTGCCTGAACTCACTTATGGAAAATTCCATGCATAGCCATTTCAGCAGGGTTAGCTCTAGATTATATGTTTTACTTAGATTACAGATGGTAAACCTGAAAATAATTCTCTTTGTGAGTCATTGTGCAAACTTGGTCAGCTCAAGAAGCAGAATAAAAGCTCAACAGCCAGGATGATGTTAAAGATGCAAATATATAAATAAAGATTACTATTAATCTTCTCATCGTTCCTGTCACCCATCTCCTCCCACTTATGACTGTATGATTGTAACTTGTTGCCGTATCCTTACAATTTATATTGATTGTTTCCTAGTATGATTCGATTGCTTATTTGTACCCTATGACTATCATTAAGTGTTGTACCTTATGATTCTTGATGAATGTATCTTTTTATGTACACTGAGAGCATATGCACCAAAGACAAATTCCTTGTGTGTCCAATCACACTTGGCCAATAAAGAATGAAATAAATCAATCAGTCAGTCTGTCTGTCTATCTATCTATCTATGTATCCATCCATCCATCCATCCATTCATCTATCTTCTATCTAGCTATCATACATGATAGTTCTGAATATTCAATCTCCAAGCAAATCCAAGCAAAAAAGGACAGGTAAAAAGGACCACCATTTTTAAAAAGTGTTAGTTGTTATCAGGGGTGAAATCCAGCAGATTCTGACAGGTTCTGGAGAACCGGTAGCAGAAATTTTGAGTAGTTCAGAGAAATGGCAAATACCACCTCTGGCTGGCCCAGATGGGGAGGGAATTGAGACTTTGAAGTATCCTTCCCCTGCCACACCTACCAAACCACACCACGCCCACCAAGCCATGCCCACAGAACCGGTAGTAAAAAAAAAATTGGATTTCACCACTGGTTGTTATCATATTTACCTGGGTAAAAACAATTCAGGCAATTTTCTGAGGAAGGACCAAAAAGCAGAGATGATGAAGTAACTCTTTCTTCTTTCTCTCTCCGTTGAACAGATAGTAAATATAAATAGATGTTTTTTTATTTTTTACTATCTGCAATGCAGAGTTGAATCTTTCTCATTGGGCAAGAGGCATAAGTTACTGATTATACACCTGAATGATTATAGCAAAGAATTTTTATGGCATTATTATTATTATGACATAAGCTTTTATGAACTATAATCTGCTTCAGCACAGGCATAAAAGGTATTTTAAGAAATACCCTGTCTCACAGGAATGTGACATGCATTTGATGAAATGGGAAGTCAAACACACAAAATTTATGTCATTTAAAAATGTTAATGTTAATGTGGCTGTGGCTGTGGCTGTTTTGCTGTTACAAATGTATCTGCCGCTGTGAAAATAGAATTATTTAAATAGTTTTCTATAGTATTTAGTTCTAAAATGCAACTTGTTTCTTACATCATTTCTACATTTCTGATAGAGAGAGCAACCTGTTTAATGTCCTTAAATGAACTTTATTTTAAACGTCAGACTTCAGATACAGCCTATAACCTTCAACAGCCCATCTTTGAAGAGATCACGGGTACGAGTTTTCCATTTTCAGATTCAGAAAGTCTGCAGCACCTCTGATCTGAATTGTGCATTTGCAAAAGTCAATAAACACTTCATTTTTTACTCTTGTCTTGAAGGCAAATCCAACAACAACTAGAGATCTGTTTTCGATATTTCACATCACGATCGGCTGCATGATCTGTGCCGCTGACAAGGAAATGAATCTTGCTCTATTCGCTGATTTGTGTTCTTGTTTTTAAAAGCCTGCCTCTGCTCTAGGAATGTGAACTTTTCTAGCCATAAATCTAAGGAAGACATATTTCATTCCCAGCCTCCATCTAGGTATATTTAATAATTAAATCCTTTTTTCCCCTATTTCTCCTGTATTTGCAAGTGAGATCAACCATGAAGCATAGAGCAATCCCACAGGGGATGATTAAAGCAGAAAACATATTTCAGCTGAGGAAATACTTCCAGCTTTGTGTTCTTTGAGGACCTAAACCTTGTCAGCTTGGCCCAATTCTCCTTGCAGAACAAACACATCCTGGTGGTCTGAGGGAAGATACTTCAAGAGATGTTGGATGAGAGGTAGCTATTCAACTCCTCAGGAGATTATTTGCAATAATTCCGGGTCATCGTTCTTCCTAAACTGGTGATCCAGATACTTTGGGATTACATCTTCTCCAACTTTTAGCTCCCAAGTTAAAATAAGAACAGTCCTCCAGTATCCATGGTAATTTATTAATTCCTTTTCATTGTTAGGATAAGAAGTGTGGTGATTAGGACACTGGGTTGACAATTTGCAAATGCATTCAAAGCCCAAGTGCTGTTGTGTGATGGGGTGAGTTCCTGTCATTCAGCCCAGCTCCTGCTGACCTAACCATTTGAAAACATGCAAATGTGAGTAGATAAATAGGTACCACTTCGGTAGGCTCATTAAATCAGCCCTCAGCTATGCATCCATCAGGCAACCAAAATGTCAGTAGCTAATCCTTTCATCATGGAAGCACTTCCATACTTCTGGCACAGAAGTATAGTATTGATAGCAGTGGTGGGTTCCTACCGGTTCCGCCCGGTTCCACCGAGCCGGTAGCGGTGACGATATGATGTCACCGAACCGGTTCTACCACCCCGCCCCCTCCACCCCCTGCATTTTTCTTACCTTTTATTTGGCCCCATCCCCAATCTATTGCTGTCTCCTGAGTCCCAGCTGATGGCTAGAGAGAAAAAAACTGTTTAAACTCTTGCCACAGGGCTTCAAAGGGCCACCCTACATCTGATCAGTGTTAAAAGAAAACAAATGAGTAGACCGGTGCCTGCAAAAATACATGAGTAGATCAGTGCCTGCAAAAATACATGAGTAGATCAGTGCCTGCAGAAATAAATGGGTAGACCAGTGCCTGCAAAAATAAATGGGTAGATCGTAGATGGTAGACCAGTACATCTGCTAAATCCTAAATAATTGTCACATGACCATCAAGCCATGCCCACAAAATAAGCCACGCCCACAGAACTGGTAGTAAAAAATTTTAGAACCCACGCCTGATTGATAGGATCCTTGATTTCAAAACTAAGACTCATGGGGTTTTGTTTTTGATGGCCTTTAGATAAAGTTCCAGGGAGAACCACTTATGGACTTGCAATTTCCTCATGTTCGGGTTCTCCTCCTGTTTTTTCCAGGGATTTTTTTATGGTAACAAAATACACACTCTGCTAGTGTAGTGATGGATCCAAGATTGTAGCTCAGAGGCATCTGCAGGAATTAGGGCTTTTGTCAAAGTAACTAAAAGAGTTCAGCCAACAGTGATGGACCTCCTCTCTTTCTATAAGTTCATGTAACGTCAGGCCACATGGCTCAAAGTAGGGAGCTATTGTCATGTGAATTCATCTAAAATAGCCCCAAATGGTCAGGTCACCACAGCTGTGCAAAACCTGCTCACAAATAAGTGAATTGGACATGCCTAAGAAAATCCCCCCAAAAGAATATTTTTCTTGTCAGTTTTCATATACTTAAAAATAGTGTTAAAGATGACCTTCCACTAACTCCGTGATGGCGAACCTATGGCACGTGTGCCACAGGGGGCACGCGGAGCCATATCTGTGGGCACGCGAGCGTTGCCCTAGCTCAGCTCCAGCATGCATAGACACGCTGGCCAGCTGATTTTTGGGCCTTTGGGCCCACCAGAAGTCAGGAAAGGAGCCATTTCCGGCCTCGGGAAGGCTGTTTTTGCCCTCCCCAGGTTCCTACTGGGACCACCATGCCATTGCATGCCAAAAGCGGGGGAAGCACGGAGGGATTGCGTGCACATGCACGGGGGGGCAGGGAGCATTGAATTATGGGTGTGGGCGTGCACACACATAACACCCCCACACTTTTGGCACACAACGGCAAAAAGGTTAGCCATCACTGCACTCACTATATAAAGTTCAGTCTTTCTGAATATATGAACATACAGCATAATTTACCATTATTTTTTTAAAAAAGATTTTGTTTTGACCACACACTTAGGGTACTTCCTCAGATTTGTTTGAATAAACTTTCTGTACAGTAGGCCTTGACCAGAAGTACAGGCAAGATTTCGAAGAGGCAGAGTAACTAGAGATCAAATTGCCAACATACGCTGGATCATGGAGAAAGCTAGGGAGTTCCAGAAAAACATCTACTTCTGCTTCATTGACTATGCTAAATCCTTTGATTGTTTGGATCACAACAATTTATGGCAAATTCTTAAAGAGATGGGAGTACCAGACCATCTTATTTGTCTCTTGAGAAACCTATATGCGGGTCAAGAAGCAACAGTGAGAACTGGACACGGAACCACTAATTGGTTCAAAATTGAGAAAGGAATTCGGCAAGGCTGTATATTGTTGCCTTGCCTATTTAACTTATATGCAGAGCACATCATGAGAAAGGCGGGGCTAAATGAATCACAAATTGGAATTAAGATTGCCGGGAGAAATATCAACAACCTCAGATATGGAGATGATACCACTCTAATGGCAGAAAGTGAAGAGGAACTAAAGAGGTTCTTGATGCAGTTGAAGGAGGAGAGTGCAAAAGTTGGCTTGAAACTCAACATTAAGAAAACTAAGATCATGGCATCCAGTCCTCTAAATTTCTGGCAAATAGATGGAAAAGAAATGGAGGTAGTGACAGATTTTATTTTCCTGGGATCCAAGATCACCACAGATGGGAACTAAAGCTAAGAAATTAAAAAAATGCTTGCTCCTGGGGACGAAAACTATGGCAAATCTAGACAGCATATTAAAAAGCAGAGACATAACCCTGCCAACAAAAGTGCATATAGTCAAGGCCATGGTTTTCCCAGTTGCAAAGTATGGCTGTGAAAGTTGGACCATAAGGAAGGCTGAGCACCAAAAAATTGAGGCCTTTGAACTATGGTGCTGGAGAAGACTCCTGCAAGTCCCTTGGACTGCAAGAGGATCAAACTGGTCAGTCATAGAGGAGATTGACCCTGACTGCTCTTTAGAAGGCCAGATTCTGAAGATGAAACTCAAATACTTTGGCCACCTAATGACAAGGAAGACTCACTGGAGAAGAGCCTAATGCTGGGAAAGATTGAGGACAAAAGAAGAAAGGGACGGCAGAGAATGAGGTGGCTGGATGGAGTTACTGAAGCAATCGGTATGAGCTTAAATGGAGTCTGGGGGATGGTAGAGGACAGAAAGGCCTGGAGAAACATTGTCCTTGGGGTCGCGATTGGTTGGACACGACTTCGCGACTAACAACAACAAGGCCTCAATTTACAAACTAGTTGCTTACTGAACATTCAAAGTTATGACAGATATGAAAATAGTTACTTACAACCTATCCTCAAAGTTACAACTGCCACACACCTGTGATCACGCAATCACATTTTAGGTGCTTGGCAGTTGGCTTCCATTTACAACTGGTTGCAGTGTCCTGTAATCAAGGGATTATGTTTTGCAATGTTTCCAGAAAAAAAAAAAAGTTATTATCATTGCAGTTGATAAGTTAGTAACCCGGTTGTTGAGTGAATCTGGATTCCCCATTGACTTTGCTTGTCAAAAGGTCACAAAAAGCAATCATATGACCTTGGGACATAGCAATGGTCATAAGTATGAAGCAATTGCCAAACATCTGAATTTTGATGACACAATCATGGGGAAGCTGCAAAGGTCGTAACTGTGAAAAACAGTCATAAATCACATTTTTCAGTGTCATGGTAACTTTGAACAGTCACTAAACAAACTGTTTTGAGTTGAGGACTACCTATATGTTCCTTAATTTTTAAAAGCATTTTTTCTACAACCTCTTTGGTGGAAAAAATGCTTTTAAAAGTAAAAAAAAAGCCTCTGATGATCACGTTGCTCAGCTGGGATCATCAAATGCTTTTAAAAGCGTCTGATAATCCCAGCTGAGTTGCCTGATCGGCAGAGGCTTTTTTTCTTTTAAATGCCTCTGACGATCCAAGCTGAGTTGCCTGATTGGCAGAGGCTTTTAAAAGAAAAAAAGCCTCTGCTGATCAGGCAACTCAGCTGGGATCGTCAGAGCCTTTTGAAAGCATTTTTTACAACCTCTTTGCCGAAGAGGTTGTAGAAAATATGGTTTTAAAAGTAAAAAAAAAAAAAAAGGCCATGCCCACCCAGTCACATTACCCCCCCCAAGCCACGCCCACAGAACCGGTAGTAACAAATTTGAGATTTCACCACTGCAGTAGATAGATTCTCTAGGGTAGGGATGTCCAAACTTGGCAATTTAAAGACCTTTGGATTTCCAACTCCCAGAATTCTCCAGGGAGTCATTCTGGCTGTGGACTTCTGGGAGCCCTACATCTTATCTCTTAAAGCTGTGATTCTGGTCTCTGTGACCCCTCATTTGCCAAGTATTCTACCTGCCATGTTGGTTGTTTGAATTACAATCCCATCAGGAAACCAGATGCAACTTGCTACTTAATCTAAAATTAACCACTTGCTGTTCTCCCTCTAATCCTGGTCTGTGAGAAAGATAGGGTACCATAATCTCTTTTAGAAAATAAAATGAAAAAAATAAAATAAAATAATTTCCATAACAAAACCTCCTGGACCTATAGAGTAAAGGTATGTGATTATGGTTTAGCCCAGCTCTCAGTTTTGGTGTTACAGTGTCTCATTGTCAAGTGATGGCTATTTGTCACCTTCTTTGCCTGTTTCCTACAAGTACGATCAATGGAGAAGCCCTCAGGAAGTCACAAATGATAATCACATGACATTTTTGCGTAATGTTGATGCAGGATTTGCTCAATAAGGGCAACTGAAAATACTGAGATTGCCGTCAGTAACTGGTCATGTGATATTGTGGTTTACGATTGTATTGTGTAGTGGCAGAAATTCCAGTCCCAATTACCATTGTAAAGTGGTGATTATCTGTAAACTTATCCAAAAAATTTAATATGTTTATTACATCATGGATGACTGTCTATGTTATCAGATATACAGTATTAATTTTGAGAGAATTGTTATGCATATACTTATACATTTCTATAGTTATTACGCTGTTCTTAGTGGTACAGAAAAGTCACAGCTCTGATACTGATATGTCTCTTGCATTTCCTTTGTGTAGATGGGGGAAAAATAAATAAAACTAAGGGTCTTCAGCATTCCCCAAATGGTATCTTTAAGTTTTCTGTTGTTGCTTCATTCTTTTACAGGGTTTTTAATTTAATGGCCCCCTAAGGTAAAATTATCCATTCTGTCAGGTTGATTACAATATACATTTAATTACGATATCCACCTTAGAAGATTGAGTTTTGGTTATGCCAAATATATTGTTGAAAATGTTTATATTTCTCCAGGATTCCGTGATGTGTACTTATGATAGTAGAGAATTTTAAAAAATCTCTTCAGACCTTAAATAGTCCTAGTCTCCAGCCCAGTGATGGCTGAATATATAAGCACACATATAAATAGTTTATAGTGAAAAGTTAGCCTATAGTGGCAAAATATCAGGAGTCTGGTAGCATCTTTGTCCAACTAACAGATTTTATTAAAAGGCATAAGCTTTCAAGAGCTGCAGCTCATTTCATCAGATACAACTCCAGAAATTAGAAGGAACGTGGATCAAAAAATATGAGAATAACTCCTAAAATCTCTAGACTGATACTGTAGGTATTAGTGGAGAATGAAGACATTGCAGCAGTCAGAGAACAGATCTATACAAGCACTGCGCCTTATTTTGTATTATTTGTCTATAATAACTTCTTCCCATTTCATGTCAATATATATGATGGGAATGCCCCCCTCCCTTTATCGAAATATTCATTTACAAAGTTTAAAAAAAATACTTTTCGGGGGTTTATGGGACAGCCAAGGAAAACAAATTCAAATGAACATTCAGACTAAATATAACCATAGTCTCCTCCATTAGGAAAGTAGAGTGAGCTAGATTTCTATTAGGATTCTCAAATGCCAAGTTTCTCTAGAGTTTTTTCACAGAGTTCAAGAACTTATGCACTCAGTGAATGCACACGAACAGAGCTAACCACATCCTTTCACTGATGTCCCTCTGTGACATCACTCCTTGTAATCACTTGAGAAGCAACAGGCATCCCTTCAAAATGTAGTCATCAGAAACAGGATCAGCAAGGCACATAATACCAGAAATGATGCTAGGGGGGCAATTTTTTCCCTTTTTCTTCCACATAGTGAATGTGCAGTTGGAGAGAAATTCTAGAAAGCAATTGTAGCGAAACCCTGATCCTAATGTTTTTCTTACACAGGCCAAGACAATAGGATTGCTAACTAAAAAGTCTAGTTATTCTTTAATCACATTTCCTATCCTCTGGCTAGTTGTCTGAAACACAAGAGGGATAAGATTGAATTTATTCCCTCTCAGTTGTTTCTTGGTAGCACTTCTTAGGAAGGCAGACAGCTTTGGCACTTAGTTCTTTTATTACATCCATCAAAGACTTACAGGTGTTACTCCAAGACCACTAAAAGTCTCTGATGCCACTTCCAATTCAACATTTACTACAGTCTACCTCCAGTTCCGATCCTGATTCTACTCTGCACTCTGTTTCTAGACTTTGCCAAGATACCAAATAATTGACAACCTTACAACATTCATCTAATGTTTCACTACAGATATGTCAGAGATAATAAGTACATGTCATTACCAATAACATTGGTCTTCCATTGGTAATGACAATTTAGTACCAAGCTTAGAGGTATTTTATGAAAGCAAAATACTTCCATACAAGGATTCTGGGCTAGTTACAGAGCTGTTCTGGATTATGTCAGCAATGATGGAGAATTGATTTGATTTCTTTCTGGCTCAGCTGTGATTTAGATAAGCATTATGCAAAGTTAGGTTTTTGGAGCTATAGCCAAAGCTATAGGTCTATCACTGTTCCTGGCTTCTTCAGCTCCTCTACATAAACTGTTAGCTGGATAGCTCTGCAACTCGGTCTCAGTGACCCTGGCAAAACAAACTTGGTAAACATTGTAGCTTATAATGGAAATGTTTGCAGTGGAATGTCTGACATTTGTTTATTCAGAATACATAAGCTATGGTATACGGTATATTTCTATGCTCTGATTTCAGAAACAGATATTTTAAAATCAGTTGTTCTTTCTTAAGTCAGCAAGAACACAAGTGTGTTTTGCAAAACTGAACAAATGTTTGCCAAAGAAGTTCTAAACACTTTGGCATTATTTCCTAATGTTAGATCAGTTGCCCCGGTTCGGACCGGTTCTATAGAACCGGTAGTAAAACCAGCGGGAGGCTCCGCCCACTGACCCTGACGTCATCAGGAAGCTTCTGCGCATGCAGCCCCATTGTGAACCGGTAGTAAAGGTGAGTAGAACCCACCCTGTGTTAAATTTAACTCTTTGAATGAGTACGTGGGTCTACACGTAGGGTAGGGTATTAAATTATTAGTAGGGTATTAAATTATTGTTACCTATTATTACTTAGAAGTCAGGAAAATGTTTCTTAGTTTAGTAACAAAGTAACAGAGTAATTCCAGAAACAATAAATATGGCATTTTTCTTATTTTGTTATTGGACAATTGTTAGTTACTATGGATGATAATTTTAAAAGACCATTAACCCAATATATCTATAAAGCTAAGAAAAAAATACACGAAGAAGAAACACGTTCCCATTTCTTTAGTATTTTCTTTATCATAAGGTGGATATTACTTCTTGAAATTCCATGGAGGTTTTAAAGCTATTTAATGTTTAATTCAAATGCTATCATTATTCCCTCCAACAACAAATTCAGATGATTGACTACTTAGCTGGGAGCCACTCAAGATTAAGTTTTAATTCTTCTATATACTTCTAAAGCATTATAGCGGCATAGAAAACAAGTGATATATGACTTCAGAGGTAGGACTACTATGGCTGACCTACTCGCTGTTTAATTACAAAAAGATCCTTCAAACATTCTTCATGGTATTTCCTCTTTTCCAGTGACATTGGTAATAATAATTAGGAATCTAAGAGCTGTCCAAGGACCCATGCAAGGCAACCATTATGGAAAGAATAAATTTTGGAGAGAAGGAACTGTCTCCAGTGGCTCTTGTGGTCATGATCAGTCGTAGAAATCCTGTAGAAATCCTGGTCTCTCTATTGCAGAGAGGGTCCAACCTTGGCAACTTTAAGACCTGTGGACTTCAACTCCCAGAACTCATTATTCAAATATCATTTTACTTGGCTAGTCAGTGGAGTTGCTTGAACATGTAGTAGGAGAAAGTTTCTCTAGGGAAGGGGTGTCCAACTTTGGCAATTTTAAGACTTATGGACTTTAAACTTCCAAAATGCTGGGTGAGGAATTCTGGGAGTTAAAGTCCACAAGTCTTAAAGTTGCCAAGATTCGACACTCCTACTCTACTGTTTCTCTAAGGCGAAGAAGAAATAGGCAGGGCTGAGCCGTAATAATCCTCTTCAGTTTAGCCATTTAACTCTCTCATGAATTTAAGACTCCAGGACCAGTGTGTCCTGGATGCTAACTAGTCAGGAGCACTTCTTCTTTTGTTGACGATGCCACATAGTGCTTCTTACCACACAAAAAGTAAACTGTATTGTAGTTTGTGGTATTGTAAATTTCTTTGCTGGGTTATCTTTCTCCAACAAGGTGCCGTTGAGTTAGGAATTCCTGAACTGTATCACGGAGAAGTCAATCTTAGTCTTGGTAGTTAGTGGAGAAAGAGTATGGTGCAGTGGTTAAGGTGTTTGACTAGGATTAAAGTTCAAGTCCAGACTCAACTAGTGAACTCCAGTGATTTCAAGCCAGTCATTTCTCTCTCAGGTGAAGCCACCCATTGTTCTGGAAAATAACTGAAGGGTTGAGTGCTATCAGTGGTGAAATGCTACTGGTTCGCACCGGTTCAAGTGAACTGGTAGTAAAAAAAAAAAAGCAGGAAATCCTGCTTTCTAGTCTAAATCTAAATCGTGTGGCACAGCTGTTTTCCCCCCTCGCTGTTCTACTTACCTTCCCAACTCTCAATTTTCAGGGCAAAGCACACACAAAAACAACCCCCAACCATTGGAAAGAAGGATGGGCAAATGGATGTAAAAGTTAAAAGGGAGAGGAAGAAGACAGAGAAGAAAAATGGTGTTACCTAAATGAATAGTTAATTAAAATGATTATGCCTTTTCTCCCTATCCAGTGCATTTGCTCTTTCTCAGCTTAATGTAGCCTTATTAGAGATTATCTTAAAAGGGACAAATTCCTCTCCTGAAAGCAAATTTTGTAAAGCGTCACATTTTCATGCATGGTACCGCAATTAGCATTTCACTAATGAACTCCTTAAATTTAATCAGGATAATTGGTGCCAATTTTGACAGAATAGATTAATCCAGCAGTGAGGAAGGTTCGAGAAAATGTACAGGTATCCTAAATATCAGCCCAATGGCTCCGTTCATTATAGAATTAAAATCAGTCTTGACACGAGGCACAGGATGCTAGTCGGGAGATAAACATTCTGCACAGATGACCTTAGCTGGATGAGGTACTATGATTCAGGAGCTGAAGATGGCACACATGGTACTCAGACCTCCCAAATGTCTATCAAAAAACATAGTGAAGTGGATTAGGCTGAGAGAAAATGCTTGGCTCTATTACTCAGTGAGTTGCTGTGGCCGAGTATGGACCAGATTGGGGTGGGCAACAAGAGCAACTTTACGACCTGTGGACTTCAGCTCCCAGAATTCCTGAGCCAGCTGGCTCAGGAATTCTGGGAGCTGAAGTCCACAGGTTGTAAAAGTTGCCCTCATTGCTCACCCCTAACCTAGAAACTGTTTTTTTTTTTAATTTAAAGGTTTATGACCAGTTGCTTAGCAATCATGCAAATTTACGACAGATTCCCCCCCAAACTATTTTCGGTATGATCCAATTTTGAAGTTCTGATGTCAGCCCCTCATGGTCATGTGACTATGTTTTGCATATTTGGCAACCAGTCTGCATGTATGGCAGTTTGTCTTGGCTCACTGTCAGGGTGTTTCCTTGTGGTTTCTGTCAAACAGCAGATCATAGCAAACCATGGGTTCGCTTAATGATCACTGCATTTGCTTAACAATTGTTTGTAAAGGTTTGTTAAAACAGGTCAGGTCACACGGAGATTTGCTTTACAACCATCATGACTTATGACCGGTCAGTCCTAGAAGCGATCAACCCTGACTGCTCTTTAGAAGGCCAGATCCTGAAGATGAAACTCAAATACTTTGGCCACCTAATGAGAAGGAAGGACTCACTGGAGAAGAACCTAATGCTGGGAACGATTGAGGGCAAAAGAAGAAGGGGATGACAGAGAACGAGGTGGCTGGATGGAGTCACTGAAGCAGTAGGCGTGAGCTTAAATGGACTCCAGAGGATGGTAGAGGACAGGAAGGCCTGGAGTAACTTGATGGTTGGACAGATTTCGCGACTAACAACAAATATCATAATTATGTTTACTTGTCTATGTTTTTTTTAAAAAAATGTGTTTGTGTACATAAAACATTTTTAAATAACTTAGCTCATATATGTGTACCAAACGTCAACCCTGTGTACAATTTATTATGTGTACATTACATTAAATATTTTTAATGTTTTTACAAATATTTTTAATATTTTACAAGAGCCTTGATAGTACAGTGGTCTACACATCCTGTTATTAACACAGCTGCCTGCAATTTCTGCTGGTTCGAATCTCTCCAAGGCTCAAGGTTCACCCAGCCTTCCATTCTTTCTAAGATAGGTGAAATGAGGACCCAGTTTGTGGGGGCAATAAGCTGACTTTGTATAAAATATACAAAAGTATGAAGGCTATTGCTTAACGCATTGTAAGCCGCCCTGAGTCTCCGGAGAAGGGTGGCATATAAATCAAATTAAAATATATATATATATATATTTTAACTGGTTGCCATTTTCTTCTCAGTTGTTCCTTATTCATTTGATACAAGATCTTTGAACTGTTCTTAAGTACAGGATCATTTTCTGTGGGACAATTTTTTAAAAATCATAACGGGATTTGCCTATAGGGTCTGACTTTTGGTATACCCCTGTGTTTCTGTATGTATCTCTGGAGGTTTGTAATTATAATCTTGATGCATCAGGTGGGAAATGAAAGAAAATAAATCTGTGCATGCCTAGAAAACATGAGATTATTTAGGACTACCGTATCTGAGTTGCAAATCTGGGTGTCTGGTAGATGGCCACAAGGAGAGCTGGGAGTTGAAGTCCATACATCTTAAAGTTGCCAAATTTGAAAAATGTTGTTTTGGAGTATAGTATCCAGAATGGTAGTAAGTTCTTAAACCATTGAATAGTTTTACCCAGGCGTCCAGTGTTAGTGGTAACAAGTAGTAACAAGGGAGCTACAGTTTTGCTGCCTTGGGCAGTAATCCATATGTACTGAAGCCAAGGTGTGAATAACTAGGTATAAGTTTTTGTTTTTCCTTGATCGGGATTGGTCTTTATTACAGTCTCATGTTAAAGCCATTTCTGTGGAAATTATCAAACAAAACTCTGAAATGTTCTAAGCAAAAGCCACAGTGTCACTATGCCTGTAAGCAACGCATTAAAGTTAGGAAATAGGTCTCGGTATTCAGAGCTCTGTATGGATTGCTGGAACATTGCAAATTGCTGCATTTTCTTGTTGCTAATATGTAATTAAGTGCTCTGTGAAGCACTGTGGGAGACAGAGCTTTACAAAAAGCTAACAGTTGCAAAAAAAAAAAATCTGATTGGGTTTTAAAAATCTCCACAGCAAGTATTTAAAGCCAAGTATTTAAAGGAATAGGTGAAGATCCTCACAATAGTCTCCATATATTTTTGGGTATGTGTATATTTGCAATAGTGGCAAATATCTGTAGCTTGGGTGTAGGATAAGGGGAAAGTTTTATTCTCCGAGTTTATGGCTTGGTTTCTGAACGTTTTGTGCATATGTGTGTATTAGTAATTTTCCACAAAATTTCATATTATGGTAAACTTCAAATCTCTGGAGCAATATGACATGTTCCAAATTAATTAACACCCCAAAACAGCTCTCTCTTGCTCCATTTATATATTGGTTTAATACCAAGACTACTTTCTTCTAGGCATGGCTGGTCTCCAACCAACATTGATTAAGACAGCTTCTTTCTAGACTAATGAACAAGAGGAGGAGTTTTATCAGGATTGCAAGTGCAGAGGAGAAGGTCAAATCTTCAATTTCTATTGGCTGCAGATCAGGTAAAATTGGTCCATCCTTTGGTTTAAAAATTTGATTTCTGTTTATTTCTGTTTGTTAATTTGGCACAAAGGTAAGGTGACCAGATTTTAACATTGGTAAAGAGGGACATTGTGGGCGTGGCTTATTTTGTGGGTGTGGCTAGCTGGTCATGTGACTGGGCGGGCGTGGCTATGTGCATAGGGTAAGGTGAACAGATTTTAACATTGGTAAGAAGGATACCATTGTGGGCGTGGCTTATTGTGTGGGCGTGGCTTGGAGGCCATGTGACTGGGTGGGTGTGGCTAGCTGGTCATGTGGCCGGGTGGCCATGGCTATGTGTATAGGGACTACTCAGAGGGCTGAAAAGTCATTTCTGACAGGTCCTCACACTTTTGACTGGTCCTCACACTTATGACCATCCTCACATTTATGCCCGTGCAGCATTCTTAACAACCATGTCACTCATTTCACAACTGCTTCTCTTCACCATGATGACAAGATAGGGCAAAAACGTAAAATGTGAGGACAGTCGTAAGTTCGAGGACTGGTCAAAAGTGCGAGGACCAGTCAAAAATAACTTTTTCAGCCCTCCGAGTAGTCCATATGCACAAAAGGACTAACCAGAGGGCCGAAAAAAGTCATTTCTGACAGGTCCTCGCACTTATGACTGGTCCTCACACTTATGACCATCCTCACATTTATGCCCGTGCAGCATTCTTAACAACCATGTCACTCATTTCACAACTGCTTCTCTTCACCATGATGACAAGATAGGGCAAAAACGTAAAATGTGAGGACAGTCGTAAGTTTGAGGACTGGTCAAAAGTGCGAGGACCAGTCAAAAATAACTTTTTCAGCCCTCTGAGTAGTCCATATGCATTAAAGGATACAGCAATAGAGAGGGATGAAGGAATGGAAATTAGAGTAGGAGTGAGGGTAAGAGAGGGAGGAAGAGAGGAGGAGAAGGAGAAAGGAAGAGGAAGTAGGGAGGAGAAAAAGAGGGTGGGGGGAAGAAAAAGTAAGAAGGAAGGAAAAGAGAGAGGTGGTAGGTTTGAGGAGAAAGATTGCTGTACAATAAAAAAGATGAAAGGGAAGAAAGCCAACCCCAAGCAAATATAAAGATATTAAGATAAAGAATGAATTGTTAAACTTTAAAGAATAAAAGAGAACAAATATGAATAAATAGCAATAATTAGAAACACACATACAAACATACAATGTATTTTCTTTGAACAGAATATTTGGCTGGTTCACAAATTTAAACAGTGTTTAGTCATTTCAATTAAATTTACAATTTCTATATTTCCTTTTTGCCATATTTATTCCTCATCTATTTTTAAAAAAAACCAATATTACCCTTCATCCTCATCTCTAATCTTAATCAAATTCAATTTTTCCCTTCTATTCTATATTATACCCCTTCCCATTGTCATCTATTTTTATATCCATCCTCACATTGGTTAATTATGTAATTATGTAATACAGTTGTTTAATACAAATTCAACATTTTAATATAAATCAATTAGTTATATAACTATCTTTTTTGTATATTAATCAATATGAACATGAATATTCCAATTATTTCCATGCAATCCAATTTCTTACAAATCAATTAATTATATTTACCAATAATAATAAACCAAATAATTTCCCCCATATATTCCTCCAAACCACAACTTAACCATTTCTGCTTTCAACACTATATACAATTATTAATAGTATCTCAATTATTACAATTCCCTAGTTAAATAGAGCTTTTTTTCTTTTGTGTTTTAAAATCTTGAACTCTCCTCTTTTGCCCTAAATTTCCTATTGTTTGCAGTTTTTTGCACCTACCTTTTTTGGTGAAGAAAAAGAAAGAAATCTCTCTCTGCCTCATTTTGTCACGTTGCAGCTTTACTTTCGCTTTCGCCTTTGTTTTCAGCATAGCTAGGGGGAAAAAAATTGCTCCAAGAACTTTTTGCAGCTAATTAACCTAGCGGAAGCTGTAGGGGCTGTTTTTTCTATTTTTGCAGGCATGGGTCTACTCATTTTTTTTTTTAACACTGATCAGCTGTAGGTCGGCCCTTTGAAGCCCTGCGGCAAGAGTTTAAACAGTTTTTTTTCCCTCTAGCCATCAGCGGGGACTCAGGAGGCAGAATGAAAAATTGGGACTTTTTTAAAACACCGCGGGACGTGGGACAAATTGCTCAAAAGCAGGACTGTCCCGCCAAAAGCGGGACGTCTGGTCACCTTACACAAAGGCTCTCTCTTCTGAAAAAAAATCAGTGCCGATGTGATGCACCATCTAACCCCAACCAAGGATTTGTGAAACATATCATATCAGAATTTCTAGTTAAAAAGGGCACAATTAGAAGCCAACTTCTCTGAAAGGCATCAATTCTGCAATAGATTTCATTCTATTGCATTGATTGTAATCTGTGCAGAATGTCTATAGCTGTTACATATCTATTCATAGTTCTCAAAAGAACTAGTTTAGTAACTAGTTTTCTCCTTTTGCATTTGGATTCTCCTTGAGTAAGATAGTTCGCTACTCAACATACAGGGAGAAGAGAAAGAAGCAGAAAGCAAGATTATCATTTCAGATTATTTTAAAATCCATTTTTCCATCAGACAGAAGTCAAATTCATATATGCTGTTGTAGATTTAGTGGATCTGGAATAAACTGATCTGAAATATTACAAATACTTAGAAAATATGCAAAGCTAATAACTTGGAAGATTGGAACGTTTTAATCTCTCTGTTAATGCCTTGCAAAATGATTGGCAATCTGTATCTTTTATCATGGTTCTTCCATTTTGTAGGAACATTGCTCTTTTTAGATGCTCTTTTAACTATTTTAATTTATGTTATTGTTAATAAGTTAACACAAAATTAATTTTGCTTTTAATAGAATGCCTTGGGAGAGTGTCAGTGAGACTGGAACAATTAATTTAACCAGATCTATCTCCATGCTTATGATACTTCATATATCTAGAATTTAAATAAGATGAAACTGGACTATTGGAAGTATCTTTCATACTAATATAGATGTATTTTATGTATGTGACTGGCATAGGAGAGAATTGGAAAAAGAAATAAGAAGTATTTGTTCCCCTTGTCCACTTGACTGATCTTTCAACTACTGACATGTTCCAAAATGACTTGAATCAATATTCTGTCACAGAAATGTACTGCCATGCATGGAGATGTTTTGTTTTTTTTTTTGCATGTTTCTGTGTTTGACAGATTGCAGTGAGGAAAAGTGATGATACAAGTATCCTGACATCCTAGTGTCAACCCAGGTACGTAAGTCATGTGTTCTGATGAACATGTCATTTGTTCTACTTTTCCTTCTCTAGATACAGGTAATCTCTTAGCGAACGTTTGGAGTTACGCAATAAGGGCCCCCAGCGTTAACGAACAAGTCCTGAAACTATGAATCTTGCAACACCACGAGAGTTGTTCGCCTTTAGGAACAATCGCAGAGGCTCTGCAACATTCGTCCTGAATGTTGCCGACCAAAATGGAGGTTCAGAGGGGCAGATCCATCCCTCCAATGCTCTGTTTGGGCTGTGCAGGCCTCATCCGGCACATTGCAGGCCAAAATGGAGCTCCTGAGGAGCAGATCGGCCCCTCTGACACTCCGTTCAGGACTGTGCAGGTGGATCCGCCCCTTGGGAACTGAATTTCGGCCTGCAACGCCAGGTGCAGGCTTAAATGGAGTTGCAGAGGGGAGCACATGGCTGAGAAGAAACTGCTTGCTAGATCTTCACAAGGTAAGTGACCCGGTGTGGCAGGTTGGATGGGGGGTAAAAGCAAATGAGGTATTAAAAGAGGCAAAGGCACTGGCTTTATGGGCAGAGGCAAATATTACACTGATCCCAAAGGAGAACACTGATTTAACACTAATTAAAAGCTATAGACCCATATCGTTGTTAAATTTGGATTACAAAATATTTATGGCTACAATGGCCGAAAGACTAAAAAGATACCTGAACGACTTTATTCATGTAGACCAAAATGGTTTTTAACCAAAAAGACAAATAAGAAACAATATGAGAACAATTTTGGATGTTGTTAGAATACTACAAAGTGCACAGTGGGACACAAGTGGCATTGATATTTTTAGATGCTCAAAAAGCTTTTGATAATGTGAATTGGGATTTTATATTGAGACAGCTAAAATATATGGAATTTGGGGAAAAATTTATAAACATGTTTAAAGCAATATACTCCAATCAAGAGGCCAGAGTCATAGTAAATGAGGAAACGACACAAAATTTTAAGATTCAGAAAGGTACGAGACAGGGGTGCCCTCTATTGCCACTATTGTTTATATTAACCCTAGAGGTATTAACAAGAATAATTTGGAAAGACAAGCAAATTAAGGGACTGGAAATAAAGAAGGAAGTTTATAAATTGCAAACTTTTGCAGATGATCTGGTATTCATCCTTGAAGAGCCACTACAATCTGGTTTGCGGTTTATGGAAGTACTGGGTGAATATGGGGAAGTAGCTGGATTGAAGGTAAATAAGGAAAAAACCAAAAACCAAAAACACGTCCAAAACACAGCAAAAGGAACTGATGGAGAGAATAAGTCTCCAAATAGCGAAAAAAGTGAAATATTTAGGAATACTATTAACGGCAAGATGTATAACAATTAAAAAGGACAATTACAACAAATTAAATGATCAAATTAAGGCTGATTTGAAAAGATGGGGAAAATTGCAACTCTCCCTTATGGGGAAAATTGCAACGGAAAAAATGAACATTTTACCAAAAATATTGTTTCTATTTCAGAACATACCCATAAAATTAGATAATGAATACTTTAGAAATCTGGATAAAATAATGTCTAAGTTTATTTGGCACGGAAAAAGGCCTAGAATTAAACTGAAATTATTACAAGAAGCCAAAGAAAGAGGAGGATTCGGATTACCAGATTAGGAAAGATATTATCAAGCTGCCACACTCACATGGGCGAAAGAGTGGATAAATTTAAAGAATAGGAGGTAACTAATGTTGGAAGGACATGATATGCAAATAGGATGGCATGCATTCTTGTGGGATGGAAGACAAAAAACACAATAGTACTTCCAAAGGCATTATGTCAGATGAGCTATTTTTGCAGTTTGGACAAAAGTAAAGCGACAAAACTATTTGGAAATATCTGTTTGGTTCTTTACATTAGAGGTGCTAGTACACCCAAACTTTGTCAACCTGGGAAAAGTAGTCACATACAGGGAGATTTTAAATGAAGGAGGGGAACTAAAATCTAGAAAAGAACTACAAGATGAAGGGGTAGAATTGGAATGGTGGGCATATCTACAGATCAAATCACGCTATATGAAGGATAAAAAGGAACAGGGAAATAAGAAAGAATTGACGGCACTAGATAAAATCTTATTAGGAACGGACGAAAAGGCGATAAAGAAAATTTATGAATATCTATTGGAATATAAAATGGCAGAAGAACAAGTGAAGGAAACTATCATAATGTGGGCCCAAAATTTTGGTTACAATATTAATATGGATAATTGGCAGGATCTATGGGAGAGAATCAGGAAACTAATGTTAGCCGCTGCCTACAGAGAAAATCTGTATAAAATGTTCTACAGGTGGCATCTCCCGCCCACAAGATTAACAAAAATGAATAGGAATTTATCACCACAATGCTGGAAATGCAATTTAGTGTCAGGATCTTTCAATCACATGTGGTGGTTATGTAAAAAAGACAGGAAGTTTTGGCGCCAGATTAAGGCATGGTTGGAGGAGATATTAGAACAAAACATAGACCTGAAACCAGAATTATTCCTATTAGGAATTACAAAACAGAAATATAGCAAAGAACTGATATACTTAATGCTGCATGTGATAACAGCAGCAAGGCTGGTTTATGTGCAATACTGGAAAAAGGAAGAAACCCCCCCGGAAGAAGAAATAATAAAGAAGATCTTAACAGGTGCAGAAATGGACAGGCTGACACTAGAACTCAAAAACAAGGACGAGTCAGAATACTATAAAATCTGGAATAAAGTGTACCAATGGTTGGTGTTATGTATTGATACTTTTAAGCGGGAGATTCAAACCTGCATACGTTTCTGATTGGCTGACAGTCCCTCCTGGACTGGACTGTTAAGGAGGACTGCAGCCCCTGAGTTTTTGCTGAAGTCTCACTGTATATTAAAGAGCTGTTGTCACTCGCTTGCTTGTACCTCTCGTTATTCCCGAACCACTTCATTGGCGACGAAGGTGGGATAGAGGCTACAAGAAGCCAACCAGTGAGACCACGAGCTTCAGCTAGGCGACGAGGCGAGCCACAGGAGGCATACTAACATGTCTGCCTACGTTCCGCCCAAGCCTTTCGATCCGACCCGCGAAAAATGGGTCTCGTACCTAACGAGGTTTGAATGCTCGCTAGAAGCCAGCGACATGCAGGGCCTCTCGGCTAATCGAAAGAGAGCCCTATTCCTAAGCCACTGCGGACCGGACGTGTTCGAGATGGCCGAGTCACTGTGTGAGCCAACGCCGGTTCAAACAGTCTCCTGGGACACCCTGATGGCAACTCTCCGGGCTCACTACGCTCCCGTCCCCTCCAAGTTCGTGCAGCGATACCAACTGAGGCAGCGCGTTCAACGAGAGGGAGAGCCGGTCAGCGCGTACATGGCCAGCCTGAGAAAAGCCGCAACCCATTGCGACTACAGAGACTTGGACGATGCGTTGCTTGAGCAACTGATCTGTGGTGTTCGGGACATTAGGCTGCAACGGCGTCTGCTCGCCAAGCCTGATTTGACGCTTGCCGGAGCCCTAGATGAGGCCAGGGCTCACGAAGCCTCCACAAAGGCCGCTGAAGCGCTGCAGCGTCCGCTGACCAGCAAAGACAGCCCCAAGTCTGCCCCGGTGCACAGAGAAGACGCCGGATCCAGCTCGGAGTCCGAGTCGGATGAGGACGTCTTCCGAACGGAGCACCAGAAAAAAGACACTGGCAGCCCCCGGCGAAGCTGTCCCAGCTGTGGCGGGCACCATGATAGACTGTCCTGCAAATACAGAGAGGCTATTTGCAGGCGCTGCGAGAAGAAAGGGCACTTGGCGCGAGTCTGCAGAGCCATTCTGCCCAGAAGACACAAACCACGTGAGCGCCGCAGCCAACCGGAATCAGCGCGCCAGAAGCAGCCAACGAGAGAAGGCGGCGTGAAAAAACGGCGCGAATTTGAACCACGAGATGGCCGCAGCATACACATCGACCAGGCCAGCACGGCAATCGAAGACAAGGTCAGCACGGTGGTCGAGATCAACGGAAAGCCGTGCTCAATGGAGATCGACACCGGATCAGCTCTCTCCATAATGTCGTGGACGACCCTAAAGACCCTCCTGCCGTCGTTCCGGAAGGATCAACTCTCCAAGCAGAGACTACGCATCCTAGACTACCAGGGGAACCGAGTCCCCCTCGAAGGCGTGGGCACGTTCCGGGTCACCTACGGAGACTACGAAAGAGACCTGCCGCTGACCATCGTCACAAAGCAGCTTCCTAGCCTCCTGGGCATGGGGTGGTTCCGAGCCCTTGGCATGGGCTTCACCGGCGTCCACCTGATGTCCAGATCAACCCTGAAAGACAGCCTCCTGTCCGAGTTCCAAGACGTCTTCGGGAACACGTTGGGCAAGTATGTGGGGACCCCTATTTCACTAAACTTAGACCCCAACGTAGCCCAAGTAAGACTGAAGGCCAGACGAGTACCGTTCGCATTGAAACCGAAGATCGATGCGGAACTAGACAAGTTGATTAAGCAAGGGGTGTTGGTTCCCATTGACCATGCTAAGTGGGAGACCCCCATAGTGACCCCAGTTAAATCTGACGGCTCAATAAGAATTTGCGCCGACTACAAGTGCACAATCAACAAGGCTTTGCAGCCGAGCGCCTATCCGGTGCCGATCGTGCACCATCTACTACACTCCCTGGGGCCCGGAAAAATTTTTGCCAAATTAGACCTGGCCCAAGCCTACCAACAGTTACCAGTCGACGACGCCACGGCAGAGGCACAAACGATCGTAACTCATAGGGGTGCATTTAAATGCACCAGGCTCCAGTTTGGGGTGAACGTCGCACCCGGCTTATTTCAAAGCACCATGGAGCGCCTATTGCAAGGACTCCCGGGAGTGGTGCCCTATTTCGATGACGTCTTAGTCAGCGCTCAGGACGAAAACCAGCTGGGGGACAGGGTACGGAACGTCCTGTCTAGGTTCAGAGAAGCGGGACTAACACTCAAAAGGAACAAGTGTAGGATAGCTGTTCCCTCTGTGGAATTCTTGGGGTACAGGGTGGACGGCACAGGCATCCACCCTACCGAGAGCAAGGTGAGAGCTATTAAGAGCGCACCAGCCCCCAAATCCAAAGCAGAGCTCCAAGCCTTCCTTGGACTGCTCAATTTTTACTCCATGTTCCTAAAAGATAAAGCCACAGTTGCAGATCCCCTTCACAAGCTTTTGGGAAAGAACGTACCATGGGTCTGGGGGAAACCGCAAGCAGCCGCTTTTGAGGCAGTGAAAAGACTCCTATCCGAGGACAGCTTCCTGATACAATACAATGCAGAACTGCCGCTCGTCTTAGTCTGTGACGCCTCCCCCGTAGGAGTTGGTGCCGTCCTAGGCCATAGACTGCCGAACGGCCTAGAGGCGCCCATTGCTTTCTATTCCCGAACTCTGTCCAGCACAGAACGAAACTATAGCCAATTGGACAGAGAGGCTCTGGCTGCGATTGCGGGGGTTAAGAAGTTCCACGAATACCTCTATGGCCGAAAATTCGAACTTGTGACTGACCATAGACCGTTGCTAGGACTGCTAGCAGGCGACAGGCCAACCCCCGCTGCCCTCTCCCCCCGTTTGACTAGATGGGTGATTTTTTTGTCGGCCTACTCGTACCAGCTCGTCCATCGACCTGGGCGGACCCTGGGTCATGCGGATGCCCTTAGCCGTTGCCCCCTTCCCAACCTGCTGGACAACCCAACGCCGGAAGCCTCCGTCCTTTTGTTGGACACGTTAACTTTGGGCCCCATCTCCTCCGGCGAGGTGGCGAAAGCATCAAATAGAGACCCAGTTATCTGGACTGTTATGGGTTGGGTTTTGAAAGGGTGGCCGGACAAGGTGGTCGGGGAGGAGTACCAAGGGTTTGCCAACAAACGAAATGAACTGTTTATGCAAGGGGGGTGCTTACTGTGGGGTGACAGAGTGGTAATTCCTACGAAACTATGGAATAGGGTTTTGGAGTTACTGCACGAAGGGCACCCGGGCATCGTTAGGATGAAGTGTTTAGCCCGCAGCTATGTCTGGTGGCCCAACATGGACCAGGTCATTTCCGAGTGGGTGGGGAAGTGCAGACCCTGCCAGGAGTCTCGCCCCGATCCCCCAGTAGCGCCCATCCGAGAGTGGGAGAAACCAAAAGGCCCATGGGGGAGGATCCACATTGATTTTGCCGGCCCGTTCCATGGCCAAACGTTTTTAATAGTTGTGGATGCCTACTCAAAATGGCTAGAAATTATATTAATGCCATCTACAACGGCCGAAGCCGTTATCAAGGTCCTAAGGAAGTTGTTTGCTACCCACGGCCTGCCGGATACCTTGGTATCGGACAACGGGCCTCAATTTACAGCAACCCTTTTTGAAAGTTACTTGGCCGGCCTGGGAATCCGCCATGCCCTATCAGCTCCATTTCACCCGGCTTCCAACGGATTGGCTGAACGTTTTGTCAGGACAGCTAAGGAAGCACTGTCCAGATTAGACAATGGGGACTGGCAGGCCAGGATAGATCAATTCCTAGCGGTTCAGCATGCATCACCATGCACAGCAACAGGGAGAAGCCCAGCAGAGCTCCTCATGGGGAGGAAGCTCCGGTGCGTGTTAGACAGGCTTCACCCTAACTACTCGCACGAAAACTTTAAGGGAGAGACCTGTGGTCTAAGGCAGTTTCAGGTCGGGTCCCCGGTGTTCGCGCGCAATTATGCCAGCGGTCCTCTATGGGTTGCAGGAACCATAGTGGGAATAACAGGCCCAAAATCGTATACGGTGGATGTTGGGGTAGATAGACTCTGGAAGCGCCACATAGACCAACTTAGGAAAAGGGTGGTAGGCGAGGCGAATATTAACTTAGACATCTCCGAGCCTAACTTTGACCACTTCTCCAAAACAGCTAACTCAAGCCCGGGGTCGCGAGAATACTTAGCTGACAAGCCCTGGTTCCAGCGCCGCCCCAGCGAGTCGCCACTCCCAGCCGGGGATAACCACGCCCCGGACAAAATCCAGGAGGTTCCATTGGCGGAGCCGGGAGAGACAAAGAGTCCCTCCGACCAGCTCGACGCCCCACCAGACTCTGAACTGCGCAGGTCAACTAGGGCGAGAACTCGTCCTAAGCACCTGTGAGATTTTGTCTGTACATATGTTAATTTTTGAGTATTAGTGCCTTCTGGGAAGGGAGGGGTGTTATGTATTGATACTTTTAAGCGGGAGATTCAAACCTGCATACGTTTCTGATTGGCTGACAGTCCCTCCTGGATTGTATATAAGGAGGACTGCAGCCCCTGAGTTTTTGCTGAAGTGTCACTGTATATTAAAGAGCTGTTGTCACTCGCTTGCTTGTACCTCTCGTTATTCCCGAACCACTTCAGTTGGAACTCTTACTTCCCTAGTTTTACAGAAATTGTTACTTCCAAAGAGTTTGATTCACAACATACAGGTTTTTCTACACTTTAATTTATGGTAGACCATGTTAACAAAACAACCTTATCTTTAATTGATCCCTGCAGAAGACTTGTCCAAATAGCTTTTATCATCACATGCATTTTAATGAATTGTTTATAAGCCTTTTTGAAGTACCAAGAACAGGACAGTTACTGTGAGCAGCAAATGGGTCAAAAAAGAGCTTCATTTTCTTTCCAGGAAAGAAAATGCAGTCTGCAAAAAAACATACTGAATATGCTAGCTTGTCATGTGACCGGGTGGCCTGACTATGTGCATAGGGATTACTCAGAGGGCTGAAAAAAAGTGATTTCTGACTGGTCCTCGCACTTTTGACTGGTCCTCGCACTTATGACCGGTCATCATTTATGCCCGTCGCAGCATTCTTAACAACCGTGTCACTCATTTCACAACTGCGGTGCTTCATGTGACCGGGTGGGCGTGGCCAACTCAACATCACTTCTTTGTCCTAATGACAGTTTGCTGCAATGGTCGTAAGTATGAAAAATGGTCATAAATCACTTTTTTCAGTGCCATTGTAACTTTGAATGGTCACTAAACAAACTGTTATAAGTCAAGGATTACCTGTACAAAAATACAAAAAGCTTCTTTGCTTGCAAAAAGCTGCCCTAAATACCAATCATTAGATTAGAAATACCTGCAAGATGGAGTTACAAATCAGGCAGAGTCCCAGAGTACCTTGAGGAATTAAAATAGTTAAAATGCAATGATAACTATCAGCAGTCAACTCTTGCTCATAAAGTGAAATCCTTTAGCAGAATGGTCATTTAAACTCTCCAGAATGAAGCAAAGGAGCAAACACAGTAGCTGTTGCTTGTTAAACCAATTACCAGAATAAATAGACACAGGAACTAGCCAGATTTCTGAAGCTGCTTCTTTTCAGGAACAGTGATTAACATTTTTCCTTCCAAACAAAGCTGAATAGGGAAAATTATCCCATCAATAAACACAGGATTAAACATCACCAAGCACAGAATTAACCTTCACTAAAACCAGTTTTAGACCAAAAGTCAGAAAGGGTATGTAAACTCACGTTTGAATGTCAATCTTTCTAGCTAGCCAAGAAGCTTGCTGAATGTCACTCATCTGGGTTCCTTGTCATTAAAAGTTTCTTTCCGGCAGCTCTGCTTTATTATTCAATTATTTGTTCAAAGTACTGATCATTGCATCCTGGCTGGAAGAACTCCAATAGGGGAGTATTTCCTCCCAACAGCAGTGTAAAAAGCTTAAAACAACCATTCCCCTTTAAGAAAGTCAAGCAAAGAAAAAAAAAACTCCGGAGGTGACAGTAAGTCTAGGTGTACTGCCAAGAATGTAATAAGGGTTAACAGAGAGGTAGTTTCTGTAAGCAGGGCAATAAAGATTAGGCTAGAAACAACACCAGAATGTTATAATTCCTTACAGGATTAACCCTGTAAAGTGGAAAAAACCAAAAGGAGATTTCTTCTAACAACTGGTTCTCTGAACTTAGAAAGCTAAATTGTTAGCTTAGAAAGTTAACAACCAGTTCCAGCAAACCGGTGTGAACTGGTAGAATCTCATCCCTGTGTAAAGTGCTGTAAAGTGGTATATAAGTCTAAGTGCTATTGCTATTGCTATTCTGTCTCTGATCCTGGGAAGCTCCATAATGCCTCCAGATTAGTAACCACTATTGACAGGCATGAATTTGTCTATTTCCTCTTCAATCTAATGTCCATCACTACATTTTGCTGCAGACAGTAGATTCCTGTGTAATTAGGGATGCGTGAAAGGCAGTTAAAAATCATTGATGAAGTGTGAAACCCATGCCAATCGGTATTGATTCGAACTGAAGATTCAAGATTCAAAGAAGGAGTCAGAGCTGAGCTTTGAGATGGGGAAGCAAATCAGTTCAATTCAAATTGATGAGTAAGAGCCGTGGAGGCACAGTGGTTAGAATGCAGTATTGCAGGCTAACTCTGCTGACTGCCAGCAGTTCGATCCTGACTGGTTCAGGATCAGCCTTCCATACTTCCGAGATCAGTAAAATGAGGACTCAGATTGTTATGGACAATATGCTGACTCTGTAAATCGCTTAGAGAGGGCCGTAAAGCACTATTAAGCATTATATAAATCTAATAGGCTATTGCTAATAGAAGAAATTGTTTCAGAGAGAAGGACTTATTCGTAGGTTATCCTGGGGAAGCATAAAAATACCAGCATCTTCTGTAATTTTGGCAGAATGAGATGAAATAGCAGAGGTGAGACACTTTTTTCAGTAGATCAACCCTGCTAAACTTCAACAAGATTCCTTCAAAGGTCTCACTACAATAAAATGTTGGGACTTCTGTATCACAGGGATGAGGAAAGAATATCACGGCAGCTACCAAACTGTACAATGAAGCACCTACGTTGCACTAAAGGAACTAATGCAAAAAGTTTCCTACTCCACTTTCAATTACAACTTTCAAAGTGGAATAAAAATAAGTTCTTACTTTTCTATGTACTTTTGTAGAACTCCAGAGCTGGCATAACCCTGAAAAATGGCCACAGATAGATCCTTGAGGGCTGCTGTTATTTGCTGCTTCTGATCAATGGGCTGTGGGTGGTGTCACGAGGGCAAACATAGCAGCCTGGCAAACTTGGTTCTTGCTCTGAGTTAGATTTATTGCATTTCTTTACAGGATCAAATTGCAAGCTTAAAAAGGGACCTTATCAGTGGAGAAATTCAAATTTTTTTACTACCGGTTCTGTGGGCGTGGCTTGGTGGACATGGTGTGGTTTGGTGGGCGTGGCTTGATGGGCGTGGCAAGAAAAGGATACTGTAAAATCTCCATTCCCACCCCACTCCAGGGGGAAGGATACTGCAAAATCTCCATTCCCACCCCACTCCAGGGGGAAGGATACTGCAAAATCTCCATTCCCACCCCACTCTGGGTCCAGCCAGAGGTGGTAATTGCCGTTTCTCCAAACTACTCAAAATTTCTGCTACCGGTTCTCCAGAACGTGTCAGAACCTGCTGGATTTCACCCCTGGACCTTATTATTTATTTAATTTTAGCATCAAAAATAATAATTGCTCAATGCTGGAAAAC
The DNA here is from genome assembly GCA_022577455.1 of Arizona elegans. NCBI lineage: Eukaryota > Metazoa > Chordata > Lepidosauria > Squamata > Colubridae > Arizona > Arizona elegans. Next base: position 136,150,268 of record JAKOOJ010000002.1, on the reverse strand, counting down.
TCTAGATAACAGAACAATTGAGATGTGAATTAACAAGGTCTCTTTCATTGCCATATTAGAGAAAAAATTACAAAGATGAAATACAGGTAGTCCTCAACTTATAACCATTCCTGTAGTGACAACTCAAAATTACAATGGCACTGGAAAAAGTGACTTACAGCCATTGCAGCATCTGCAAGGTCACATGATCAAAATTCGCCTTTATGACGGTTGCAGTTGTCTTGGGGTCATGCAATCCCCTTTTGTGACCTTCTGACAAGCAAAGTCAATGAGGAAGCCAGATTCACTTAACAAGCCTGTTACTAATTTGTCAACTAAGTAGAAAGGTCATTAAAAACGGGCAGAACTCATTTAACAACTATCTGGCTTAACAGAAATTTTCCTTTCAATTGTGGTTGTAAATCAAGGACTACCTGCAATGAGGCAGGAATCATAACTTTATTAAATTTACCTCAACAACAATAGATGATAATTTGGTATTACTTTATGTATATGGTAAATTTGTACATGTATAGTACCCGTCTATCTTCATTTTAGTAGATTTGTTTGTATTTTCTACTTTTTTTTCCTCTATGCACCTGGGGTTTATGTTAATGTAGTTACCTGAGAATGTTTGATAATCATAGTTCAATAGAAAAGAATTATGGCCTGTTGGCAGTCTCTGGGGTTAGCTATCTAGTTGATTGGTTAATTAACAGAGGTAGCAGATACATTAAAATTCAGAGAAACTGGCACAAACATTTGAGACAGCTTGGAAACTTTATCATTTGTCTCAAAAGTGAAGTTTGACCCAAAACCTTGAATTGGTCTGCAGCCAATATTAGAGTGTTGGGAGTTGATCTGAACTCCCAAGTATGTTGGCAGAAACAGCAAGAAAGCGTAATCTCTCATAAACACATGAAAAAAAGGCAGAATTTAAAGGTTATGGCTGAATACAATAGAGATGCTGAAAGCTGAAAAAGTGAATGAAGCCTGAAGTTAAAACTTGCATCGTTCTACTATCCCGAAGGTGCACCGATAAGCAGAGTTTAATAAGATAATAAAATTCATTAGCTAGCTAGTCATCACATCCACATCCTTTCAAAATTGTCCATATTGGAAATGAAATTGTAGTGTTGTGTTGTGTGTTGTTGGAAAGAATCCCTAAAGAGCAGAGAAGTCATAGCAGTTGGCTGATTTGATTTGTTAAACTGAGTAAGTTCCCTCCTCAAAACATGAATCTGCTTCATTGGGTGATTCGATCAAAGCATCCTTTCAAAGCTTTGTATAGTCCCGTGATGGTGAACCTATGGCACGCGTGCCAGAGGTGGCATGCAGTGCATTCTCTGTGGGCACGTGAGCCATCATCCCAGCTCAGCTCTGCCACGCATGCGCCAGGGGTGGGTTCTAACCAGCTTTACTACTGGTTCTCTTTGTGTGCGTACTTTGCGCGCGATCGCTTTTTCGCCAAACTTGCGCTTTGCGCAAGTGCGTTGCGAATCTGCCCAGCTGAGGTGCAGCAATCCGCTCTGCCGCACCTCTCAGCTGGGTGAAAAAAAAAGAAAAATAAGGTCAGAATAACGCAGGGGTGGGCGGGAGGGCCCAGCTCCCGAAGAAAGAGAACTGGTTCGGTGATGTAATAGCGTCACCGCTACCGGCTCAGCTGAACTGGGCCGAACCGGGAGCAACCCACCACTGGCATGCCCGGGTGCCTCACACCAGCTAGCTGGTCTTTGGGTCTCTGCCACCCATGTGCAGGGGGGAGGGGCACATATGGGGGCACACACATGCACGGGGGGGTGGGATGCATGCGTGGGGCTGCACTGGAGGCAGGGCACATGTGGGAGGGAACACATGCATGAGCAGGGCAGTGGGGCACATGCGGGTGGTCGCACGCGCATGCACAAGGGTGCATGTGCAGTGGTCACACACACATGTGCAGGGGCCACAAGTGCATTTGCGTGTGCACGCGAGTGCTTTGGGCACTCAGTCCAGAAAAGGTTAGCCATCACTGGAATAGTCCAATGGTATGGGGCAATTAAATGTGGTTTTTCCTCCTCCACCACCACCACCCACTCTATCTAAGGTTCAGCTAAGGCAGAAATCGATGAGAATTGAATTATGGAGTGAGGAATCATTGGAAATCCTTGACTTACAACCATTTGTTTAATGATCATTCAAAGTTACAACGGCACTGCAAAAAGTGAGTTCTGACCAGTTTTCACATTTATGATCGTTGCTTTCCCATGGTCACCTGATCAGAATAAGGGCATTTGGCAACTGGTATGTACTTATGACATTACACTGTCCTGGGATCTTGTGATCACCATTTACTATGAGCTGCGGTGGCGCAGTGGTTAGAATGCAGTACTGCAATCTATTTCTGCTGACTGCTGGCTACCTGCAATTTGGCAATTCGAATCTCACCAGGCTCAAGGTCAACTCATCGTTCCATCCTTCCAAGGTTGGTAAAATGAGGACCCAGATTGTTGGGTGCAATATGCTGACTCTGTAAACTGCTTAGAGAAGGCTGTGAAGTGGTATATGAATCTCAGTGTTATTGCTATTGCTATTTGTAACTTTCTGAGCTGGCTTCCCACAAGCAGTCAATGGGGGAAGTCAGATTCGCTTAATAACTGCATGATTCACTTAACAACTGAAGTGATTCGCTTAACAACTATGGCAAAAAAACCCATAAAATTTATTTATTTCTTGGTTCGATTTATATGCCGCCCTTTTCCGGAGACTCAGGGTGGCTTACAATGCATTAAGCAATAGCCTTCATACTTTTGTATATACCTGCTTAGTAGGGCTTTCGTCCCACCCCCACACCCAAGCGGTGTTCTTTTTTACATAAAATCAGCTTATTGCCCCCACAAACCGGGTCCTCATTTTACCTACCTCGAAAGGATGGAAGGCTGTGTCAACCTTGAGCCTGGTGAGATTTGAACTTGCAGTAATTGCAGTCAGCCGGCAGTCAGCAGAAAAATGGGGTGCAATTCACTTAACAACTGTCTTGCTTAGCCACAAACAATTTGAGCTCAATTGTAGTCATAAGTCAAGGACTACCTGTATAATTTACTCCAATTCTATTTCAATTTTCAATTTCATTTTTTTTTTATCAAATGCAGATGACACTGGGAAAGACTTGAATCAATTCCTAGCTCCAATAATGAAGTGGATTTGAAATAATAAAAGAGTTAAATCAATTTCTGGCTTTATTAATGGAGTGGATTTGAAATAATAAACTAAAGCTAGATGTCACGTCGCCATGATAGGCTAGTCCAGAATACAGACAGTGTAAGAATTACAGGGAAACTACAGTATTGTTGGAGGATACAATAGCAGGATTTTCAAAGCTTGTCGGAATTTCCCTCTTATATCAGCCAGAATCAGTGACAAGGTATTTTGGGTTTCTTTTCTCTTTCCCAAGAATGAATTGTCATTTTTCTTCTCTTAATGGGTCCTGTATAGTGTATAATTCCATCAAGGCCATTTCTGCATTTCTGTTCATTTAATCCAGACAAGAAAGAAGGATGATTATCATTATGATTATTTTTTTGCATCGGAAAGCCATTTAACCACTTCTAGACATAAGTACATTCTTCCTGCAATAAAAAACTGGAAACCTGGTTGTGATTCCTTGGCCTATCTTTGTTCCTACAGAGATAAGTGCCTTTTTTCTTGTGGAAGCCTTTTGCCACCTTAGTTTTTAAACTCCATAGCCCATTTCAATGATACTGTTGCTCCATTATCCATACCTCGGATAGAATAAATAGTGCCATAGGAGAATGCAAAGGCTCGAGTTCTTTCCTATTTTTTTTTAAACCTTAGATCATTCCTGTAGTTTAACTTTATTTGTAGCTTCGTTATTTTTTCTCTGCCCAAATCCATTGACTAAAAGTGACAGGTGGGTCATATTATTCTCTATCTCAAAACAAATTCCCATCATTTCCCTACCCCCAGTAGAATGGCACCGTTTGTATAGTGGCACAGTAATGAATAATGTTAGCTTCCGCTCCTTAACATTTTACTGCTTTACTGCCGTAAGGAGGGGAAAAAAGATATTTTAAGATACCTTTTCTGAAATATTTTTCTCACCATATTCATCTCAATAGCAACTAGAATTTTTATTGCTGTAAAGCTTACCTTCCATGCTGTTGGGTCTAGATGTAAGCATGCCTATCCTTTAAAGACTTTTGACTTATTTCAGTGTATTTCCTTCAGGTTACACTACTATAGATCTGAATCCATTCTTTTCTACTTTTATAATGACATAATGAATTCAAATTAAATTGCCAGTCAAATTTTATCTTTAGTGATGGGGTATTACATTTTGCCATATTTTTAACCCCTTAAATTAGCAATTGTATATATACTGATCGGGCAGTAAATCCCTCTGAATTAAACTACCGATTAGACTTCGGATTGTAGAGATTTAAGTCTTATATTTTTAATATTTCTAACTTTCCATCTTGCTTAACATACCTTATTGTGTTTTGACCTAGGCTTCCTGAGTCAGTAAAAGACACGAGTAGTCCAGGGTGGGTTCTACTTACCTTTACTACCGGTTCGCAATCGGAGCGTGCACGCACTTGTTTTGCTCGTGCACATTTCTGCACATGTGCAGAAGCTTCTGTGCATGCGCAGGTCGTACCTTATGACGTCTGGGCGGGTGGGCGGAGCCTCCTGCTGCTTTTACTTCCGGTTCTCAAGAACTGGACAGAACTGGGAGCAACCCACCACTGGAGTAGTCCCAAAAACCTCTTTTATTGGAACAGCTGTGAATTCTGTTCAATCACAGATGAGTCCCAAATTGTTGTAAAGAGTCCTTCGGGATAAGGCTGATAATCACCCACCTTTATCTCCCTTGACACACTGCCAAATCCTAATTGGCAAAGCCACACGGAGTCCAGAATCAGAGTTTCAGACTTTAAACTGAACAGAATTAACAACATTGCTTCCTGCAAAGGCCCATGTGCCTTTGTTCCTCTTTTAAGTCTTAAGGGACGTGCCAATCAACTCCAAGCCCTGCTCCCGAGTCGTCCCTTTTGTTTTAACTGTTCTTGCCTTCTGGCAGCTCTGTGCATGTGCGCACTGGGAACAGGCTCCCCCTGTTCCTCTGCCTTACTGAGGTCCGACTCTGGAGGCTCCGGAGGCAGCACGTACCTCCCAGATGGCCCTTTCTCTGCCTCCGATGCAGAGCCCTCATCCGAGCCTGGAGCCAGACTCCAGGACTGGCCCATGTTCCTCCCCAACCTCCTCACTGTCTGACTCTGCTGCCAGCTCCACAGGCTGCCGGCGGTCCACAACATATTGCTGATTTACTGATCAGTTTATGTGCTTCCTGATATCCGTCCAAACTCTTCCAATATAAGCATTACCTTTTTGATGTATAACAACGTACATAAATTAATATAAACCATTTGAATCCCGTATATGAGAACTTAATTATGCAAATGTAAAAAGAGCAAAGCATGCAATTCTTTTCTATAAAAATTAAGCATGTTTAACTTTCTCTCCAATTATTCCTGATCGGTAATACTCTGTTGCGTGCTATTAGGCATATATCTTTTGAATAGAGCAGCTGTTCTGGGCTTTTCAACTACGGCTCACAGAGAAATGAAGAAGAGCTGCTACCCTCCCTTCTGGATATGTAAATTGGGCCCCAAATCCTGTTGTGCACGGATAATGAAGGCATTGCATGCAGATTGGCAAACTGGATTTGTGTGTAACGCATGCTGGAAATGCGCAGTGGGTAGCAGGGGGGTGGGGCTCACTAGCATGCTTCTGCATTTCAATGCAGAACAACCGTACCCATCCCCCTTCATTCATCATAATGCAGATTCAGCCAGGCAGCTGTATCTAACTGCCTACCTGCAATCGCCAGGCACTCTAGCCTGTCAGCCACAGAATGCCAAGCCTGGAGATGCCTCACAAAGCTAATCAGCAGCCACGGGCCTCAGCCACCATCTCCACACACAATAGAGGCATCTGCTACAAACGATCTGTCCATTCCTGCCCACAGCCCTGGAGAGTGAGTCCCCCTGTTCCTCACCTCCATGCTTTTCATCCCCAGAAACCTCCTGTTACTACAGAAATTTATGTTGGCAGTTGGTCTTTCTTCGAGGCAGAAAACACGCAAGCCCTCCAATAGAGTCACCATTATTTTCAATATAATGGGAGCCCAGTTTGTCCAACTGGTGAGGCTCCAGGCTGGAAAGCAGTCTCGCCTTTTAGCCATGAAAGTCAACTGGGTGACTTTGGGTCATCCATTTTCTCTCAGTCCAACCTGCCTCACAGGGTGTCCAGCTAAGGAAAATAGGAGGAAGGAGGTGTGTTGGATACGTTCTCCGCCTTGAGTTATTTGTAAAAATAATACAGGCAGGATACAAATAAATATACAGTAAATAAAGAACAACCTCTCCCAGCTGTCCCCCCAAATTATGAAAAACAGAAATGCCCCCCTATCTCATACCAGGTAAATAACTCAATCTCATACCCTTTTCATATTGCACCACCCTCTCCATTCCCTTCCAGATATTAATTGTGGCCTTCAGATACCAAAAGCTGTCTATTTGTAGTTCCACATGGGACAAAGTTCAAGATTGGCTTAGGCCATTAGGTGTAGCACAGATTCCCTTGGATTCCTGCATGTTCATGAATGGCATTCATCCTGCAAAATAATATTGTCTCTGTTTTCTCCCTTCCCTCATAAATTAACAATATTCAGAAATTGTGGGTTTATGTAACTGATCTCTTGTAATTCCACCTTGTGGAAATACAGGGTGACCATGAATGATGCACTGCTGGAAGGAAGAGGAATATTCAAAAGAGGCCCTTGGAATATTTACCAGTAAAACCCTTTCTTCGTTTCGGCATTGGTGAGTGCAGAATCCAGTGTTAGGAACCTGAATTTTTAACCTTACATTCCTTTTCCGCATCTTCCCATGTTTCTGTGGTAACTGTGAGTTTCCATGGTTTCTTTTAATGGTTCAAGTACTGTTTGTAATGTAACTACAAATATTCAGGTACG